>ONZH01006221.1:0-14157 GCA_900303285.1 Rhinella marina
AATAAGAATTGCACTTTGAAAACTGTAATCCTCACCAGCGAGGATTACAGTTTTCATATGGTGTACAGACACCCCGATTGGCCACATGGGGTGTCTGTACACCACCTGGAAGCGAATGCTTCCGGGTTGAAACGCAATTAGATGCCGTGATCACGTGTGATCACGGCATCTAATCAACCAGGAAGACGCCGCCGATGGCGGTAAGTAGCGGCAAGTCTCTGCTGTTAGAAACAGCAGAGACTTGCCGGCTATGACGCCCGCCGCACCCGCGAGCGGGCGCCATGTGCCCGCATCGCCCCAGCGCCGTACATGTACGGCGCTGGGCGCGAAGGGGTTAAAAGTGATTTTCCAACAACCTGAAAAGGGGGTAAAAAGGATGTGGTGCGCAAACATGGCGCAACTTGGATTATTGCAGATGGTGGGAGTCCAGCCACACGTGTCCATCATGGTGGAGACCTAAAACACGGGCAACAGAACAAATTAAAACATAGCCAACAGGTTCTCACCAGTCAGGGCTCAGTCCACGGGGTGGCTCCCATTAGTCCTGTAGTTCTTTGCCAGTACTTGAGTGTGGGCTACCCTTAGTGGAAAGCCGGCACATCCTCCTCGTCGCTGCTGGAGCTGAACGACATAAGAGGGTGCTCCTGCCTCTGATAGGCCTCACAGTAGGCAGCGGCCATTCCCCAGCGTCCTCTTAAAGATAGATGTGGCACTGGTCGGGGCAGGGTCCCAGTGGTCACACTGGTGACTGTGGTAGCCATTTTGGAACGGACCCTGTAAGGCCCAGATGCTCCTGCCGGGCCCACTGGCGACCGAACCTCGGGTTGTAGAGGCTTGGCCAGAGGCCTACCCCGGGCAACAGATTGGGCTGCTGGTGCCTCCTTCATCAGGTGGTAGGTGGCCAGGGGGTTGAAAATAAATTTGCTGCCTGTAATCTGACCCACCTGGAACGCTGGTGGTGGAGGAAGCTCGGGAATGAGTTGCTCTGGCTTGCCGAGAAAAGGTCTTGCTCCTGGCTGACTGTCTCCCGCTTCATCCTCTCGTGGACAGTGAGTAAGGGTGGCGGTCGCGGAGTGATCTTCCCATTCCCCTTGAGATGCCTCCGGCCTCTGTGGTCTGGTGATGACTTTCACCCCAGTGGCAAAGGGGCCTTGTAGGCTCTTCATAGGCGTGAATTCTACGAAGTCGCCCGCATGGAGGTTGTGTCGTGCTGGAGGGAGGTACGGCCTCTTCACGGAGCGACAATTAACGTAGAGCTCCTCAGCGGACTCCTCGTCTGTGATGAACCCCACACCGCGGTCCACGCTGAACCAAAGCACAGTCCCGGTGCGCCTTTCGAGAGTCGGGTCACCACGTCGGGGATGTTCCAGCACCTCGACCACCCACTCTTCTACAACCCTTTTATAGTCCCACAGGGTAGTAACATTTTTAGTTACCGCAGCAGGAACGATGGGGTTCTGTCGGAGGTCGTTATGTCGGGGCTTAGGCGAGGTGGGGACTCCGGCCACTCGGTTGTGGACTTCCTCCGCAGGCCTGGCCGTCTCGACTCGGACTTTGGCCCCGACATATGGTGGCTTCCTGAGTGCACCGCTGGTTGCGTCCATCTTCGGGACCACGTGTGCGGCCTCACCGGTAGATGAGGCACTTCGGGGTTCGGCACCAGCTGTGCCTTGCGGATAAGTTGGTCCAGGCGAACCTCCGCTGGTCTAGGTGTATGCTCATATGGGTCGTGCCCCAGACCATATGCCGCCAACTAGGGCCGCGCTGATGGGACGCCATGTTGTTGTCTCTCTCTTCGCATACACCGGAGATGAAGGAGGAGCTAAGGGGGTGGAGTGTTCGCTCTCAATGCTCCCCCCAGCAAGTTCCTGGCGGGCTGGATTAGATTTTCCCGTGCTACAGGGGGCCATGCCATGGTTTTCACGCTCTTGAGGGGATGGTTTCTTTGCTTCAGCATGAAGAAGCTGCGCCACTAGTGAGAAAATGGCGTTGTTAACTCTTCTGGTGCCGGCGCGCAGCGTTTTGCGCCGTCTGCACCGCAGCAACTGTGTCAAAGTCATTTTTCAGTAGACATCTGTCAGGTTTTCTGACTAATTCTTTGGCCTTGTAGATAAAAGGCTATTAGTTTAAAGTCTGTTTTAGGGATGGTTGAGCTGTGGCCTTAACGGTACAGGCACTTCAGACTCATCCTGTTCGTGACGCTAATGCGTACATATTCAGTTAAGTAGTGTACCTTTGACAACGCTACACTGTATGTTCGTTACTTGAGTAGGAATGTTCGCAGACGCAGTGTATGCGTACGCATTCGGTTAAGTAGCGTTCAATTGACAACGCTACACTTTATGTTCGTTACTTGAGTAGGAATGTTCGCAGACGCAGTGTATGCGTACGCTAATGCATACATATTCAGTTAAGTAGCGCACCTTTGACAACGTTACACTGTATGTTCGTTATTTGTGCGGGAATGTTCGCATTAGCGTACGCATTAGTGTAAATTCTCTAATATGTTTATATTTTGCGTCGCCATTGTTGAAGTCACTTGGATTTTTTTCATTTTTTCATTGTAATAGCAACTGCAAGTAAACGAAACTATACCCTATCTGACTCCCATTATTGTAGAAGCAATTATTCAGCCGTTATAGCAAGGTTCATTTTAGGTTCGGTTCGTACGAATCCGAAATTCAAGAAAGTTTGCCGAAGCGAAGCGAACCGAACTTTTCAAAAGTTCGCTCATCCCTAATTACTAGTCAAATACTGACTGTGTAAAGACAGATGCTCAAAATACAGGATCCATTTTTTTGGGGGGTTGTTCTTCTGACAGATCAGAAGAAGGGAAAAATAAACAGTGACGACAGCACAACCTTACTGCTTACACCTTACCCACTTTGTCATGGGGCCACTACTTATATTCACATATTCTATCAATCAATGTAGACACAGCAGAAGATGTAAAATGAGACAGCTGTTTCCCATTATATTAGAATCTTGGGCCACTGCACGGTTAAGTAAATTAGACCTGACGCTAACATTGACCTGTAAAGCTGAGTTCATACTTGTTTGGTCAATTAATTCCAGCAGTCACTGTATGGTGCAACAAAATTAGATGTGAATCCTATTCTCAGATAAGGTATTGTGAAAAGCTCTGCACCTGTTCTGTGTTTTTGACCCATAACTGACCAAATAAGTGAAGTGTAAGCTGAGCCTAATAGTTACACACAGCCATTCTACAGCTCACAGAAGTGATTTAAAATCATGTGTTTGCACTGCAACAACATGGCTTAAAAGAACCTTTTTTTCTGCAGTACTTTATTGGCACTGCCTCCATGTCCTTCTTTTGTTCCACTAAAGAGTCATTGGCACACAGCTCCTGCAGGGGCGCAGAATGTTTGTTGTTTCTTTACTGAAGGCTAATGTATGCTTTGCTTTTGGTTTAGCTAGGGATTAGATAGGACTGTTGTTGCCCTGCACATTTACTGTATGAGACCTGCCTGTCACAGTAACTGTTTCACTACCAGACTACCTATGCATGTTGCTGCAATTCACAGTGATGTACACCGAGATATACCCTCCCTGCAGTTTAACTGCAGGCTGGAATATAGCTGCTTTAATGGACTTTCTTGGAGAAATTTGGCGAAGCATCCAAATTAGGGATGAGCGAACTTTTGAAAAGTTCGGTTTGGTTCGTTTCGCTTCGGCGAACTTTCTTGAATTTTGGATTCGTACGAACCGAACCTAAAACGAACCTTGCTATAACGGCTGAATAATTGCTTCTAAAATAATGGGAGTCAGATAGGGTATAGTTTCTTTTACTTGCAGTTGCTATTACAATGAAAAAAGTGGAAAAAATCCGAGTGACTTCAACAATGGCGACACAAAATATACGCATATTTGAGAATTTACAATAATGCGTACGCTAATGCGAACATTCCCGCACAAATAACGAACATACAGTGTAATGTTGTCAAAGGTGCACTACTTAACTGAATATGTACGCATTAGCGTACTCATACACTGCGTCTGCGAACATTCCTACTCAAGTAATGAACATACAGTGTAGCGTTGTCAATTGTACGCTACTTAACTGAATATGTACGCATTAGCGTACGCATACACTGCGTCTGCGAACATTCCTACTCAAGTAACGAACATACAGTGTAGCGTTGTCAATTGTACGCTACTTAACTGAATATGTACGCATTAGCATACGCATACACTGCGTCTGCGAACATTCCTACTCAAGTAACGAACATACAGTGTAGCGTTGTCAATTGTACGCTACTTAACTGAATATGTACGCATTAGCGTACGCATACACTGCGTCTGCGAACATTCCTACTCAAGTAACGAACATACAGTGTAGCGTTGTCAATTGTACGCTACTTAACTGAATATGTACGCATTAGCATACGCATACACTGCGTCTGCGAACATTCCTACTCAAGTAACGAACATACAGTGTAGCGTTGTCAATTGTACGCTACTTAACTGAATATGTACGCATTAGCGTACATTCTCAATAAATATGCGTATATTTTGCGTCGCCGTTATTTTAACCAGATTCGTTACGAACTTTCTCAAAATTCGGTTCGGTGACGAACCGAACTTTTGGGAAAGTTCATAACGAATCTGGTTTGTTACGGTTCGGTTCGCTCATCCCTAATCCAAATCAAATTTTTCAAAACTTCATCCATCTCTAACAGTAACGATCAATGAAGCCCATTAAGCCCTGATCATTTCTGTGTGTAAATGCTGCTAATGAGCTTGTAATGATCAGGAATAAATGTTCCTCATTTCCAATCATTGCCAGCTCTCTTGGTCTGTGTATCAATAAGGCCGCTTACAATCGGTATTCTAGTCAGTATTTTGCATCAGTATTTGTAACACAAAACCAGGAGTGGAACCTACTGTATAGAGAATTGTAATGGAAATATTTTTGCCTCTTCGATTTTCTGCAACGACTCCTGATTTTGGTTTACCAAAAGTGATGCAAAATACTGACCACATACTGACCATGTGAAAATGGTGTAAGTCACATTGGAAAACAAAAACATGGACAATTGCTCCAATGCTATAAATATGGAGTGTTATGGTTATGGATTTCTAAAGATCATTTTATAAAATACAACTGTACGATGAGTACATTTTCCCTGAAATGTTATTCATATGTTTATATTTTCCTACATATTGCAGAAATTGTTAATGTACAGAAACAAAAAGAGGATCAGCATTCAATGAACCTATTACAAGATGATTCAGGATGTGAAATTTCTAATGAAGATGGGGTGGAAGCATTGACAGAATCTCAGAGATCTAACGACTGTGACCAAACGTGCAGAAATCTATCACATTCTGCATCTCCTTTAAATCGTCTTCCAATTATAAAATGTTATTCATTTGGTGAGGAACAGCTGTCTAGCCAGATACAGTTTCTTAATCACCTTCTTGGTCTTGGAAAACTGGCAACAGCACAAAGCCATGTAACAGATTTTACAAAGTTTGGAAATGACTGCACTGTGGTAACAGATTCATTGTCTGGATTATTGAATGGCTTACTTAGCTTTTATAAAAATCCTAAACCATCTGTTATAAGACTTCAAAAGGAAGCCTTTAACACTATAAGAAACCTCCTTACTAACTCACATTTGTCCAAAAATATTCTCCTACTGTGCATGAAGTGTTTAGAAGATTTTGAAAGGCAACTTATCCAGAGCATTTTAGCAAATGATAGCATGAACAGGGTAAGTAATTCTGTTATATTTTATGGATTGATTGATGATAAAATGTGCACCACAAATATTAGTTCAATGGTTTTATGAGATTTATAAAAAATTTACATAGTAACATAGTAACATAGTTTATAAGGCCGAAAAAAGACATCGTCCATCTAGTTCGGCCTGTTTTCCTACAAGTTGATCCAGAGGAAGGCAAAAAAACCCTGTGAGGTAGAAGCCAGTTTTCCCCACTTTAGGGAAAAAAATTCCTTCCAGACTCCAATCAGGCAATCAGAATTACTCCCTGGATCAACGACCCCTCTCTAGTAACTATAACCTGTAATATTATTACCCTCCAAAAATACATCCAGGCCCCTCTTGAACTCTTTTAGTGAACTTACCATCACCACCTCCTCAGGCAGAGAGTTCCATAGTCTCACTGCTCTTACCATAAAGAATCCTCTTCTATGTTTGTGTACAAACCTTCTTTCCTCCAGACGCAGAGGATGGCCCCTCGTCACAGTCACAGTCCTGGGGATAAATAGATCGTGGGAGAGATCTCTGTACTGACCTCTGATATATTTATACATAGTTATTAGATTTCCCCTCAGTCGTCTTTTTTCGAAAGTGAATAAGCCTAATTTTGATAATCTTTCTGGGTACTGTAGTCCACCCATTTCAGTTATGACTTTAGTTGCCCTCCTCTGAACCCTCTCCAGCTCTGCTATGTCTGCCTTGTTCACAGGAGCCCAGAACTGTACACAGTACTCCATGTGTGGTCTGACTAGTGATTTGTAAAGTGGCAGGACTAGTTTTCATCACGGGCATCTATGCCTCTTTTGATGCAGCCCATTATCTTATTGGCCTTGGCAGCAGCTGTCTGACACTGGTTTCTGCAGCTTAGATTTCTGTTCACTAAAATTCCTAGGTCCTTTTCTATGTCAGAGTTACCCAATATTTTACCATTTAGTATGTACTGGTGACTTGCATTATTCCTTCCCATATGCATAACTTTACATTTGTCAGTGTTAAACCTCATCTGCTACTTCTCTGCCCAAGCCTCCAGTCTATCCAGATCCATCTGTAGCAGTGTACTGTCCTCTTCTGTGTTAATTATTTGGCCAAAACTTTAAAACCAAACAATTTAAAGGAGTTTTCCGAGACTGGTGTGCTACAATATCCTCATCAGTATCTGATCATTGGTGTCTGACACCTGGGATCCCCATTGATCTGCTGTGCCAAATATAACTTGTAGTACATCCAGCACTAGGTGATACAAAGTGCAATTTCTATCCCCAGATGATGAGGTATGATGGTTGTATAAGTGGCAGTTAATGGCACCTCCGATATGCTACCTTGCTGATTATTCTCCATTGAACTTCTGGCTAGCAGCTGGAAAATGCACTTGTGGATATAGATGTCCACTATGGAATGCAGGCTTTGATTTGGCTATCTAGGTGATGGGTGTCTGAACTGTAGTCCCTCACCTGCGGCAGCACAGCTTTAAGGATTTTGTCTAACTTGGGTTACTTAACTCTCTGTATTGTGCATAAGAGAAGTAACCAACTGGTGATTCTGTAGAGTCTAACCAGTGTAAATGTGATTTAAGGCACTGAAAATATCAGCTGGAGATAAATCCTACACAATGACATGCACATATGGCCTAGTGGTTACCAGCAAGAGAGTGGATGTACTACACTTGCACCACTAAGAGCCAGGATTACAGAAAACTGTGATGTTAGCTACCTAACCTTTTAAACACCACATTGACTCAGATTAAAGCTATCTAGCCTTTAAAGCACTGCAATCCATAGTTGTCAGGGAAGTGCTTCCTAAAACAAGCCTCTAACAGTACTTGAATTGCTTTCATAAGGGTTGGTAGTTTTAAACTAGCAGCCTGGACTGTCCAATAAAAGTGCCTGTAAAAAGATATAATTATTAAAGGGAATCTGTCATCTCTGGAAGGCAATATTAAAGGGGTTGTTCAGCCTGATTGTATTGAGAAATGAGCAGTTTTGAGAAATTTGATTCTGAGAATGGTCATCATTAAGACCTGGCCCCCTAAGGGGTGTAGACTGTATGGTATTGGTTGTTACCCTGGTACTGGAATAATAAAGGCTTCCATATTATTGGCATTTAATTCTTCTATTAGTCATTTTCAGCAACACTGCAACACTTTCAGTAGCACATGAGTGCATGCCACGTCTCCCTATGCTCAGCTCACAGGACAATGGCAGAGACAGTATAGGATGAGGGATTTATAGGGCTGTGACATCACAGGGGATTGATTGGTTGGTTGAATGGCTTTATGGGTGATCTTGTGTTCCCAGGCTTGTCTCCTCTACACTTAGTTTAGCTTTGTAACACGTGCAGTTGCCATTTTACAAAAACCTGATAAATGACCACGAACAACAAGAAAATTTGAATTTGTTTCAAATCGAAGTTTTCCTAAACTGCGGAGCGAATTTCACTTCAAATGCTTTGTTTCGTTTTAACATATCCTCAGGACAGGTCATCAATATCTGATCAGCAGGGGTCTAATACCTTACACCCCCGTCAATCAGCTATTTGAAGAGGAGGCGGTGATCTATTTGAATGTGACTTCTTCATCACACTGCCGATCGTAACACAAGTACTTACTGTTATGAGCAGCGGGGGAGAACTCTTTGCCCCATGTGATCCACCTCCCTCTGAGGGTAATGTCTAAACACACCCTTTGTTCTTCACACAATACCTCTGATAGTGAGGAGAGACCTTCCCGAGGGGAGTATCAGGTGCTACCTCAGAGGGGAATTGGAACACAAGGGAATTGGGACCAGAGTGTGAACCCACTGCACTGACCTCCAGATGACACAACACACCCAGTGGATGCTGGGAGGCCATAGGCTGATCAGAAAGAAGCGTAGTCAGGGTACGAAGGCAGAAGTGAGAGCAGGCAACAAGAATCAGGGTCATGGCAGGCGGCAATCAGTCAAAGTCGGTTAAAATGTAATCCAAAGTCCGGTACACAGAATAACAAGAATTAATAGAACACCTTTGCTCAAACAGGAAACTAGACAAGCTAGGAACCTAAGAGTTGCTCATGTGCCTTCCTAGGGCAGGAAGCGCCTTTAAATACTTCCTGCAATCCAGCCATAGGCTGGGGAGATAGAGGATGTGTACGTGCTGACTCACAAGGAAGGAGAGACACACCAGCAGCGTTTGCATGGAGCTCCACCTCCTCTTCAAACGGTGAGGCTACCAGGTTTCCTGAGGAAGGTTCACCAAAATAAACAGGCTGCACAACCCCTTTAAGTACAAACATACATATGCAGAACAGCTACTGCTGGCTCTAGATCAGCAATTTCCGTGTAAATACTCATCCCCCATTTCCATTTTATCATTTTCGTTTTTTACTCTCAGCCTTCCCAAAGCCATAACTTTTTTATTTTTCCATTCACGTAGACATATGGGGACTTGTTTTTTGCAGAACAAGTTGTACTTTCTAATGGCACCATTTATGCAGTATAATTGCATATAATGTAGTCGGAGGAAGGAAAAAAATTCCAATTCTGCACAATTCTGCCACAGCTTTATGGGTTTTGTTTTTAGGTTTATGCAAACCTGTTTCTTTCATTCTACGGGTCAGTACAATTACAATGATACCACATATTTATAGTTTTTCCTGTCTTTTAATACTGAAAAAAAATAAAAACTTTGGAAGATTTTTTTTTTCTTTGCATCACCATATTTAGAAATGAGCAAAGTTTTCAAAAACTATCTATGAAATCAGGGGGGCACCACACTAATGGTTAGATTACACAGTTTATTCACTCCAATTTGAGAATACAGGCGTAATAGAATTGCTTATCTATCACTAGGTGGGCACCACAATAATCGTTAGATAACTTAGCTTATTCACCCCAATTTGAGAATAAAGATATAACAGATTTTCTCATGTAATAAACAAGGTGGACACCCAAATAACAGTTATATTAGAAAGCTTTTCCACCCCAATTTGAGAATAAAGGCCTAATAGAATTTCTCATCTATTAAACAAGGTGGGCTTTGTTCAATTAGTTATCTCTGTGCGCTAAACAGGGGATTGGTGAAAACTCTCTGAAGTATCCCTTCAGTTTACAGAGCCTGCATTCTACGGCAGTCTCCCTATGCTCTCCCTACAGTGTGTGAAAACTCTCCCTTCAATCTCCCTTCACTGTCCCTACCCAGATTATACTATTAAAAGCTTTGTAAGACACTTTCCCTAGCACTTGTCACATCTGTCCCTATGCTCAGTTCACTGGAAGATGGTGGAGGTGCTTTTTATATGGCTGTGACATTACAGGGGCTGGCTGTCTGCTAATTTGCTGGCTGTGCTGCATTATGGGCGATCTCTCATTCCCGGGCTTCTTACTTTCACTTTGTAACATGTGCAGAAGCCATTCTAGAAAAAATCTGATTCGTTACCACTAGTGTATTCGGCCGAACATGGCGGCGCTCGGGACCACGTGGTATTCGGCCGAATACCGCGTGTGCTCGAGTGCCATGCTCGAGTCACCTCCCCGCACGCTAATTAGCCAATTAGCGTGCGGGGAGGAATGGCATTCAGTGTAATGCCAGTAACCATCTTAGCTATTGGCATTACACTGATTGGCTGGCCGGGTCACATGTCACCGGGTGCAATAAAGTGCCCGGTGACATGTGACCCGGCCAGTGTTAGACAGGGAGAGCTGCTGCATGCAGGGACAGACAGTGTAGGGAGAGAAGTACGCTAGGCAGGAATAGAAATCGCTAACCAAAGACCCAAAAGCCCTTTTAAGGGCTATTATATCTGTCACAAACCTATTTTTTTTAATTTTTATTTTGAGGACTTTAAAGGTGGTGAAAATAGCGCTAGGTGGCCTGCCATTAATGCCACATGCCCTGCTGCAGCAAGGAGGGACATACACTGTAGGGAGAGAAGCACGGTAGGCAAGGATAGAAATCGCTAAAAAAAAAGCCATTTTAAGGGCTATTATATCTGGCACAAAGCAATATTTTATTATTTTCGAGGTGTTTAAAGGTGGTGAAAATAGCACTAGGTGGCCTGCCATTAATGCCACATGTGCTGCTGCTGCTGCATGCTGTAGGATACTCTCTGTATACTATATACCTGATATACTTTGCTATAATTTCTGCTGTTAAGTTCACAGTACTTCTTTTGCGTCTTGCTGTATAACATTTGCTCAAGGAGGGACTTGTGTAGGGATATCATTTCTATAGGCAGGGTTAGTATCATTGTTCAAAAGACACAAAAGTCCATTGTTAAATCGTTCTGCATTTTTTATTTTTTTTTTGCTGGCAAAAAGAACTCAAGTGTGCCCTGTCAGTAACACTAGGTGCACAGCGTATTAGAACCATTCAAAAGTCTATATGACTGACATCCGTTGTTACATTTAATACCGTTAATTTAGGCCACAGTTCCTCATTTGCGTCTTTAGTTTAATTTGCCCAAGGAGGGAATTAAACTATAGGGATAGGATTTGGGTAGGTAGAAAGATTGTTTCTGTCCATTGTGAAATAAGTTTGTTTTTTGTTTTTTTGGGTGGCAAAAAAAAAACAAGTGTGCCCTGTCAGTAACGCTATGTGCGCAGCGTATTACTACCGTTCAAAAGTCTATGTAGCTGACATCCATTGTTACATTTAATACCGATAATTTAGGCCGCAATTCCTCATTTGCGGCTGCTCTAGAACGTTTGCGCATTCAGAATATTGGACATTCGTTTAAATTTTTCTGAGTTAATAAAAATCTGCAGTACTGTAGTTGTGACCAAGTTGCATATATACTACACAATATACGCAAGGCGAGCACTAAGGGACGGGGAAGTGGGCATGCTGCTGATGGTGAACGCAGAGGCATGGCTCTGGGTGCGGTAAAACTGTAACTGCTGGCAGAGCCCAAGAAACGAAGTCATCCAAAACTCCTAGCTTCATCTCACAGTTTGCAGGGCGGCACAAGACACAACTCTTGTCGCCAAACCAGTGTGAGCAGGTAGTCGGTTGGATTTCAGCTGATAATGCTTCCAGTCGGTTCAGCACCACCCCCTCTTCCACAAAGTCCAGTCTCAGTAGCCAAGAGTCTGGGCAACCACATCCTCACCCTAATCCTCCTTCCTCCCACCATGCAGAGTCTGGGCAAAGAAGAGATCCCACATTGGGATATTTCCGAGGAGCTTTTTTCATCACCGTCCCTTGGCTTGGGCCTCTCACCAAGGCCGCTTGAAGTGGGACATGAGGAGATATTGTGCCCTGATTCCCAACCTATTAAGCAAACACAGTCTGAAGAAGATGACGGAGGGGAACGACAATTATTTTCTCCCGAGGTGGATGATGATGATGATGAGACACAGTTGCCAATAAGTCAAGGGCAATTAGTGTCTCAAGAGGTTGTGGATGAGGATGAGACGCAGTTAAGTCAGGTTCTTGTTAGTTCACCATGTCAGGAGGAGGAGCAGAGTGAGGATGTGGAAGAGGAGGTAGTGCACGATGAAATAGCTGACCCAACCTTGGAAGGTGGCAAGCCGAGCGAGGACAGCAGTACAGAGGGGGAGGGATCCGCAGCACCACTATAGGTTGGAAGAGGCAGTGGGGTGGCAAAAAGGGAGAAGGCAGGCCACGCCAACCAGGCCCGCAACTGTTCCCCAAAGCAGCCCCTTGCGGCAAGCTCCCATGCCAAGGGTTAGGTGTTCTGCAGTCTGGCATTTTTTTGAGGAAAGTGCTGACAATAAACGGTTTGTAATTTGTAACCTGTGCCATACCAAGATGAGAAGGGGCGTAAACACCAGCAACCTGACCACCACCAGCATGATCCGCCACATGGCAGCAAAGCACCCTAATAGGTGGGCCGAATGCTTGGGTCCACGATCTGTGTCTGCAGGTCACACCACTGCCTCCTCTTCCCCTCTGTTACCTGCTGTCCAAGACGCAGGCCCAGATGCCTCCCGCCCTACACCTGGACCTTCGCAGGAACCATCAGCCAGCACGTCCACTTCAATGTCCCAGTGCAGCGTTCAAATGTCCTTACCGCAGGCATTTGAACGCAAGCACAAATACCCTGCCACCCACCCACAGGCCATAGCTCTAAACGCGCAACTTTCCAAGTTTCTGGCCCTGGAAATGTTGCCGTTTAGGCTGGTGGACACCGAGGCCTTTCGCAGCCTGATGGCGGCGGCTGTCCCTCGTTACGCAGTCTGCAGCCGCCACTATTTTTCCCAGTGTGCCGTCCCTGCCTTACACCAGCATGTGTCCAGAAACATAACCCGTGCCCTGATCAACGCAGTTATTGGCAAGGTCCACATAACAACTGACATATGGACAAGCGTTTGTGGCCAGGGACACTACATTTCCCTGACGGCACACTGGGTGAACGTTGTGGAGGCTGGGAGCGAGTCGTACCCTGGGATGGCACAGGTGCTACCTACACTGAGGATTGCGGGCCCTACTTCCATCCGGATTTCCGCTGCCACCTACAGTAGCGGCTGCAACCCCTCCTTCTCTTTCTCCACCTCCTCCTCCACTTCTTCCCATGCAGAATTGCCATCTTGCAGCACCACTCAGACTTCTGTCAGTAGCTGGAAGCAGTGCAGCACAGCAGTCGGTAAGCGGCAACAGGCCGTGCTGAAGCTTATTTGCCTGGGTGACAAACAGCACACCGCCTGTAAGGTGCGTGCATCGACGTCGTGCACGCGGTCGCTTGCCCTCCCGGGCTGTGGGTGTTGGTGAAGGGGCACGGGCAAATCTCAGTGCAATATCCTTGCACCCACAGTCCTACTGCAGTGAACAAGGTCCGGCACAGGAAGTGGTCATGCGCCAGCTCCTTGAGACCTCTGGTGATGTCACTTCCGCCAGGCGTTCACAGGAAGTATGTCAGGCACCACGCACTGCCCTTGAGACCTCTGGTGAGGTCACTTCCGCCAGGCGTTCACAGGAAGTGTGTCAGTAACCACGCCTCTGCCAATTGCTCACTACTATTTAAACCCTGAGCTTCTGCTGGGCAGGGCCGGTGCCTTGTTGTTCATGTGCGACTGCTATACGGTCCAGTCCATTGCTATTGACTCTGAATGTTATTGAGTGTTTGGGTGCTTCCTTGCACCGATGCGTGGTTTCACGTGCCTGCTTTTCTGTCTGTCTTTGTGTGTGTGTATCACTCAGACTGTTTGAAAGCCATGCTTGCGGCCGTGCCATAGTCCCCTCCTGGAGCACGGGTACACGGTGGGCGTCGCTCGTCTGGAGGTCTGTGAAGCCAAAGCTCTGGCTCCAGTCTCAAGCGCTTTTGCGCAGTACGTGTTGTGTAAGTGTTTACCTTACTATTTATTCACTCAGACTGTTTGTAAGCCACGCTTGCGGCCGTGCCGTAGCCCCCTCCTGGAGCACGGGTACACGGTGGGCATCACTCGTCTGGAGGTCTGTGAAGCCAAAGCTCTGGCTC
>ONZH01006222.1:0-25792 GCA_900303285.1 Rhinella marina
CCTGTAGGTGGACCTCCGGAAAAATTGTTTAGAGAGAAGGCCTGTAGGTGGACCTCCAGAAAAATTATTTAGAGAGAGGGCCTGTAGGTGGACCTCCGGAAAAATTGTTTGAAGAGAGGGCCTGTAGGGGGCCCTCCTGAAAAATTGTGGTAAAAGAGTGCCAGTTGGACCTCTAAAAAATGGCGTTTTTTGGGTCAGCGTTAGGCAAAGACGACAAGGAGGAGGAGGAGGAGTAGGAGGAGTAGAGAAGAGGAATCGGATACATAAGTAATGTAAATTTTTAGCTGCTTTCCCCCAAAGGAGATTTGAATTCCGGTAAAATACAGGCTTTGTTCATTTTAATAAGCGTCAGCCTGTCAGTGCTGTCAGTTGAAAGGCGTGTACACTTATCGGTGATGATGCCACCAGCTGCACTGAATACCCGCTCTGACAGCACGCTAGCGGCAGGGCAGGCCAGCACCTCCAAGGCGTACAGCGCCAGTTCAGGCCACGTGTCCAGCTTTGAAACCCAGTAGTTGTATGGAGCAGAGTGATCGGTACGGACGTTGGTATGGTCAGCTAGGTACTCCCTCACCATCTTTCTGTACAGCTCCCCCCTACTCTGCCTAGACTGGAGACAGGTGTTCAGTGTCTTGCTGGGGTTACATAAAACTGGCAAAGGCCTTGGAGAGCATTCCCCTGCCAGTGCTGGACAAGCTGCCTGCTCGCCTCCTCTCCCCCACTACTTGGCCCACAGAACCATGCCCTCTGCCGCTAGCGGCGTCAGATGGGAGGGATTGTTTCAGCTTGTGCACCAGGGCCTGTTTATATTTATTCACTCATACTCCTTTCCTCTGCAGGGATGAGAGTGGAAAGGTTCTGCTTGTACCGTGGGTCCAGGAGAGTGAACACCCAGTAATCAGTGTTTGAAAAAATGCTTCTAACATGAGGGTCACGGGATAGGCAGCCTAAAATGAAGTCTGCCATGTGCGCCAGAGTCCCAACACGCAAGAATTTCCTCTCCTCACTGGCCTGACTCCATTTCCTCCTCCTCCTCTTCCTCTTCAGCCCATACACGCTCAAGAGTTAAGAAGGACTGAGCACTGGTACCCTCTTTTGTCTTGCCGACATTATCCTCCTCTTCCTCCTCATCCTCATCCCCCTCCTCCGATACGCGCTGAGAAACAGACCGGAGGGTGCTCTGGCTATCAAGCGACGTATCTTCCTCCACCATCTCTTGTGACAAGCGCAAAGCATCCGACTTGATGCTGAGCAGTGAGTTTTTCAACAGGCAAAGCAGCGGGATGGTGAGGCTGATAATGACGGCATCGCCGCTGACCATCAGTGTTGACTCCTAAAAGTTGCTCAACACCTGGCAGATATCAGATCTCCACGTCCACTCCTCATTGTAGACTTGAGGAATCTGACTGACCTGACTACCAGTTCTGGTGGAAGTTGACATCTGGCAGTCTACAATCGCTCTGCGCTGCTGGTAAACTCTGGATAACATGTTTAATGTGGAATTCCATCTCGTGGGCACATCGCACCACAGTCGGTGAGCGGGCAGTTGTAGGCGGCGCTGCGCTGCCCTGAGAGTGGCAGCATCTGTGGTCGACTTGCGGAAATGCGCACAGATGCAGCGCACCTTGGTGAGCAAATCAGACAGAATGGGGTATGTTTTGAGGAACCGCTAAACTATTAGATTGAACACGTGGGACAGGAATGGCACATGTGTCAGTCTGCCGAGTTGCAGAGCCGCCACCAGGTTACGCCCGTTGTCACACACAACCATGCCTGGCTTGAGGTTCAGCGGTGCCAGCCACAGATCGGTCTGCGCCGTGATGGCCTGTAACAGCTCTTGGGCGGCGTGCCTTTTGTCACCTAAGCTCAGCAGTTTGAGCACCACCTGCTGGCGCTTACCCACTGCACTGCTGCTGCGCCTAGAGCTACCGACTGAAGGCACCATTCCCACGGATGGTAATTCGGTGGAGGAGGAGGCATAGTACGTCTGAGAGACCGTGACCGAGGTAGGCCCTGCAATCATCGGTGTGGGCAGTACATGAGCGGCCCAATGGTCAGACTCAGTCCCAGCCTCCACCAAGTTAACCCAATGTGCCGTCAGTGAGATATAGTGTCCCTGCCCGGCAGAATTGTCCACGTGTCCGTGGTTAGGTGGATCTTCTCAGAAACAGCGTTGGTCAGGGCACGGATGATGTTCTGTGACACGTGCTGGTGTAGGCCTGGGACGGCACATCGGGAAAAATAGTGGCGGCTGGGGACCGAATACCGAGGGGCAGCCACCGCCATGAGGTTGAGAAAGGCCTCGGTGTCTACCAGCTTATAGGGCAGCATCTCCAGGCTCAGCAATTTGGAGATGTGGATGTTGAGGGCTTGGGCATGTGGGTGGGTGGAACTGTATTTCCTCTTGCGCTCCAGCGTCTGCTGTAAAGACAGCTGAATGCTGCGCAGGGACACATTGGTGGACGCTGTGGAGGATAGTGGAGGCGAAGGTGTGGTTTCCGGGGGGAGGAGCTCGTGCCAGGGTCCTGGGCAGGGGGTTGACTAGCAGAGGCAGCGAGTTACACAGGGGAAGGAGCAGTGGTGTGACCCGCAGGAGGTGAACGTCCTTGGTTCCATTGAGTGGGGTGTTTAGCACTCATATGCCTGCGCATGCTGGTGGTGGTTAGGCTAGTAGTGGCACCCCTGCTGATCCTGGTGTGGTACAGGTTGCACACCACAGTCCGTCGGTCATCCTCACTTTCTTTAACGAACCTCCAGACTTGCGAACATCTAGGCCTCGCCACGGGAGCTTCACTACGTGAAACAGTTGCTGCTGATGCACCAGCTCTGGCCCTGCTTCTCCCTCTGGCCACACCACTGCCTCTTACAACCTGTTTTGGTACAGCACTCGCCTCCGCCTCAGAAGCACTCTCTTCACTCGGCTTATCAACCCAGCTTGGGTCAGTCACCTCGTCATCCTACGATTCCTCATTCTGCTCCCCCCTCGGACTTCCTGCCCTGACAACAACTTCACCACTGTCTGACAACCGTGTCTCCTCATCGTCCGACACCTCTTTACACACTTCTTCCACTAAGTCAACAATGTCATCATCATCACCCACAGACTGCAACAGTTGGAAAACTTGGGCATCGGGAACGAGGTCAGCAGCAACCTGAGAAGTGGTTTGTGACTCTGGGAAGGGTCCAGAAAACAGTTCCTGAGAGTATGCCGGATCACATTCCAAATTTTCCTGGGAGGGGGCAGACTGGGGGATAGGAGGTTGAGGTGGAGGAGCCAGAGGAGTGCTCCCTTGGGTAACGTGGGTGGACTGCGTGGAAGACTGACTGGTGGACAAATTACTTGAAGCATTGTCCGCAATCCATGACATCAGCTGTTCGCACTGTTGTGGTTTCAACAGTCCTCTACCACGTGTCCCTGTAAGTTGAGACATGAAGCTAGGGAGTGTAGCTCTGCGGCGTTCCCCTGCTCCCTCATCAGCAGGTACTGTCTCACCCTGCCCAGGACCACGGCCTCTGCCCCCTGAAGTAATTGAATGCCCACGCCCTCGTCCCTTAGCCCTGGGGTTCAACATTTTCTGTATATAAGTGTATTATATAAAAAAAAAAAAATGGGCCTGCTGTACTGAAACCCACAAACTTCAATCTAAACAAGAAAATATATAGGTGGATAAGTTAGAGCTAAGTTACGTATGTTATTACGTACTGTGCAGTATGGAGCAATTACACTGAAACTATTAGATTAGGCAGACTTGGTCTGCTTAATTGCAACCCAGAAAAATGTCGCACAGAGATTTTTGTAATGTAGCTGTATCAGTGAGAGCAAAAGACCTTTTTTACTGACGTGACGTACAGAATGGGTCACCTGAATAGAAAATACGGATTGCGCTTTGTATATAGGTGGATAAGTTAGAGCAAAATTACGTATGTTATTACGTACCGTGCAGTATGGAGCAAATACACGGAAACTATTAGATTAGGCAGACTTGGTCTGCTTAATTGCAACCCAGAGAAATGTCGCACAGAGATTTTTGTAATGTAGCTGTATAAGTGAAAGCAAAAGACCGTATTTGATTACGCGAAGTACAGTATGGGTCACCTGGACAGAAAATACGGATTGTGCTGACTGAACAGCTGAACTGTGACACACAGAATGATTACACACAGCTGTGTGAAAACGATTTGTATCACTGAGATAAAACAACAAAAAAAACTATTTTTTAATATTTTTTATATATATATATATATATATATATATTTTTTTTTTTTTTTTAACGTGACGTGCAGAAACTATCAGAGAGCAAACTCAGCCCCTGCTGACGGTGGCTATTTTGACTGCAACCCAGACAAATGTCGCACAGAGATTTTTGTAATGTAGCTGTATCATTGAAAGCAAAAGACCGTATTTGATTACGTGACGTACAGTATGGGTCACCTGGACAGAAAATACGGATTGTGGTTTGTGGTGAGTGGACAGCTGAACTGTGACACACAGAATGGTTCCACACTGCTGTATGAAATGGATTTGTATCACTGAGATAAAACAATAACAAAAAAAAGTGTTATATATGGCGATAGCTGCACTACTAGTGCCAGCCAGCCAGCCCAGCCAGGAGACAAAAAAAAATGTCTTGTAGCCCTTAGAAGGGCTGTTGGGTTCTTTTGAGATCACTCCTGCCTAACAAAGAACTAAATGCAGGCCCTAACACTCTCCCTGAAACGCAGCAGCTCTGTCCCTAACGACATCTAGACAGCATCTGAGCCGAGCACCGCGGCCAGTCACTAGTTTATTCCAGGGTCACCTGATCAGGCCAGCCAACCCCTGCTATCAACATGTAAGGGCCCCACGTGATGCTGGGTGTACCGCAGAGTCTCCTGGCTTGTGACTGGCTGAGTTTATAGGCGCGAAAAATGCACAATGCGGAAGATGCCATTTCCTCGAGCATGGCGAGATACTCGTCCAAGCAGCGAGCACTTACGAGTACCGTAATACTCGAACGAGCACCAAGCTCGGACGAGCATGCTCGCTCATCTCTACTCTTGAGTTTATCATTTATAACTAGCTGTATCTATCAAAGTTTTATAATTCTTCTGTTATATTTTGTATCTTCTCAATGTTCATTGTTAGCATCTTTCTCTATAAGTTATAAAACTGTTTGCAGTAAGTAAATATTTAATAATTCTATAGACCAATCACTTTATACCTAAATTGCTATTGTTGTGTTGAAAAGCTTTCTTGGTGTTGTTGTCTATCATTTATCTTCTTTTACTTGATATATTGTAAGAATAAGAAACAATATACAGTATATTATGCAAGGAAGAAACCACTATTCCTATTGCAGCATTTATCAATGTGTAGTTGAAGTTTTGGAGTGTGTTAAGATATAACTGACCAGTTAGGATGTCCTAAGACAGTGATGGCTAACCTCTGGCACTCCAGCTGTGGTGAAACTACAACTCCTAAGATGTACACTTGCTTGGCTTCTCTCAGAACTCCAAAAAAAAAAGAATGGAGCATGCTGTGAGTCACAGTTTCTCCACAGCTGGAGTGCTGGAGGTTAGCTATTACTGTCCTAAAATGAAATATGAGCAGATTGAGCAATCTGATCTTGGACTGCAGATCCCATTAGATTTCCTAAATGGCATGCAATGCCAAGTTTCTGAAGTTTAACACAAATTAATCAAGTAACGGAAGTTGTTACAAATAACGTGACAAATATTTAAATTCATTTTTTTATATTAGGGATAGTGAGACAGGCATAGCAGCATTCTTCAAAATGACTGTGCATGATCTACATACAAACTAATACCTCATCTAATATACAGAGGTTCTTAGTAGATATATTTGTGATTAAAAAGTATCTGGGTCCATCCACCAGCAGCAAGGTGACTTTGATATGAGGGTACCTAAGTCTAAACCTATTTCTATGCCAATCATGGGCCTTCAAGGAGCGCTAAACCCATGAAAACATCGACTGCTGCCATTATTACCTCTCAGAGTGAGGAGGCAATGACCTGTTATGTGACCCTGTGACAGCAACCCATCCATGAGCAGGAGGCGCAGTGGTCAGTTATACGCTATGCTGCTCACTTAACATGGAGGCCGCCACACCTCCTGATATATGCTGCAAAAACATTAAAAAAAGATAATTAATTAGCGCAGAGAAAGATTTTAGATCATCTTTGTATTTTACATCCATTATACTTATCTGTAAGACGAGAGGACACTTTCAGTGATACTCTGAAGAGCCAGTGTAGAGGATGGGAGTGGTAGTGGCCCTGATGAAATGTTGTGTCATGGTGTACCCCCTCTGTGCAGTGAAAAGGTGGAGTGAAGGAATTAGGCAGATATAGGAGAACATCAAATATCTTTACTAAGTGCTAATAATAACTTGCAGTACATCCAACAACATTAAATACAAGGTGCAAACTCTGTTAGATGACAAATTGATGGCACTCAAAGGTAAGCTATCTTACAATCTTTCTCTCTCCTTACTATAGCTATAAAGCTGGCACTTGTGACTGCAGGTGTCCACTACACAATGTAGACTTTCAGATTTGCCTGTCCAGAAGTCCACTTGTGACTGCAGGTGTCCACTACACAATGTAGACTTTCAGATTTGCCTGTCCAGTCTGTGGTGAAGGGTGTCGTAAGTTGTTCTCGCTCAAAATGCATTGAATTGGGTGATGGTGATAGATGCCTTTTCTCATTATCCCTCATCTTGTAGCAGTGTTTGTAAAGCTGTTTTTCATTGATCACTCATGCACTCCGTAGCTTAGATGGATTCCACAGCCCTTGGGCCTTCCTGTCTCTCTAGAGCAGTGTTTCTCACAGTAGAGCCAGATTCCTAGTCTTAAGGCCCTGATGGACAATCTCCCTGTCTCCTCACCAGCTTAGCTAGCTCTCCCTCCTGACAGGAAGTCAGACCAGCCCACTGCTATCAAGAGGGAGAGGGGAAATGAAGAGGCTAGCTCCATTCTTAGTGCCACTCATACATTATTGGTGTAACAATATATGACATGGAAAAAATTACAGTAGCATTACAAACCAAACAATTTGCGTATTTGAGTAGGTGTGAAATTAGTTATTGAAATCTGTTATGTGAGAAAAGTGTTGCCAACATGTAGCATAGTATTGAGCTCATGCAATGTGCGTTTAGAATATAGAAGTTACCTCGGAGCGGGTGTGAACAAGACCACGGTGGTCGTAACGAGGGGCAACGGCCTGACTGATTTGTGTGGGACAATGCCTATACAAATAGGCAAATCTTCTAAACGGTACATTTTATATAAATACATTCTATTAGTAATAATATTGGTATGGCTATATCTAACTATACAAACTACATTTGAGAGATGGGAATACCCCTTTAATGTACCAGAAATGAACCAGATTTTGCATGAATCCAACATAAGAAGATGTATCATTTTTCATCAGATGCTGTATTACAGAGGTGTTTTATCCTAAAAGCGTTGTTAGTATACATCAACACAGGATGTAAATTGCAACAAGAGTAATCAGTAACACTACTGTTGAGTTTGCCATGAAATCCACCTCAATATCCACGTTTGACATTGTGTAGTGGATTTGCTGCATATTTCATCCTATGCATTGCAAATGGTGAACTCCGCATTGAAATCCATACCATAAGTTGACATTCTATAATCCGCTCCACTGGTCAATTTCCTTGCAGATATCATGTAGATTTTTACTTTACCATGTGGATGCCATTTGATAAAATGCCATCCACTTTGTTGGTACAGTCATACGCGTCTGATTTTATCCAGTCAAAGTCCAGATGGAAAATCTGTATTTGCTCCATGTGAACCTAGCCTACAAGGAGAATATATCCATAGTAAGGTGCCTTACAGAACACCATAAGAAAGTATATGGAGCCACAGGGACTCTGCTCAGCTCATGGCTGTGTAGTTTATAGGAAGAATAAGATGGAAACATCAAGTTTAGGAGATGAAGAAACTGGTGGAAACAAAGGATGGGGTTTGTATTATAAGCTGAGTGCATTTTTGGCCACTTGTTTGGATTTAATTACAAAAATTAGGAATGCCCTACACATAATCCATCCTTTGAACTTGATACATTTGGAACCTTTAGTTTCTCTACAAAAGAATGCCTTTGAAATTAGTTGCTAACATCTTGATGTGTGTTTTACTTAAAAACTGCTTAGCAAATACATAATGTTGCCGTAAGCAAGGATTCATGTGAGTAGAATTAAAGATAATTAAAAAGGATTTTTTAAAACATTTATGTTGAAAAAGAAAGTTTCCCTGGTAATTTTGTTGGTTAAATGGTTAGACCAGGCAATTAATTTTTATCACTTGTGTAATGTAACGCCACAAAAATAATGCATTATCTCCAGGGTGCTATGCATTGAGCTTTATACAAACCAAAGCATTAACATAGTTTAGAAAGGCTAGTTAAATGGTCAGCATGTATTTGCTTAGTATAACATCGTTACGCATTTTGAACCATATGAAGTATGACTTATTTAGAAATAGAAAGCTTCAATTTATTGAATGAATACAATGTATATTTAGGTAAAATATAGCTATATCATCATTTAAGTAAAGTCGCACACATTTAGCATTTAGTGAGACGCTGCATAAATGAACAGCTCCCTGCTGTTTACCACCAAGCGGAATGACATCATTATAGTGACATTATAAATCGTATTATTGCAGGGTCAGTGTTTTATGCAATGCTATGAAACCGTTCACTTGCCTTGTATTAATGCATGTTCTTTCCTCTAAGTGCTGAGACTTACCCATAAAAAGCTGCTTAAATGTCACCTTTATGTAATATATTAAGAGCTCTTTGGGATTTATGGGAATTTGAAATATAAATCTGCTGCTCTGTCGGAGTTTTCAGAAGTATAAAATTTATATCTTAATTAAAGAATTAATTAGTTTCTGTGTGTAGTAATTGGGGAAAAAGCAGATGAAGAAAAAAGGTATGTTTCTCAGTGGCTCGTATGTTATACCCTATGAATCTCATCTACGTCTCATGAAAGAAGTAGATCTCATTGTGGACAAAACTTAGGTAAATAGAAAAGTTATCATATCTATTGTTACAAAGAAGATGTGGATCTACTTTGTCACTTGAATAGATTTGGCTTGGGGCTACTCCTAAGGGCATTATCTAAGGGGCTACCCTGGTATTTACTCATTAACCTCTGTTCAGGGATCTGAACTTCACTGTAGGGGAACCACTGGACTGCTGCCTCTTTGAGTAGCCTCTTTTTAAGTGACAGCTGACTCATGGGGGTTAAGAGAAGGAATCAAGCAAAACCATGGTCAGAGACAGGCCAAGGCCAGGGCAAGCAGAACTTATGTGATAAAATAAAGAGTCCAGGGTAAGGTTGGGTAGCTCAGGGACAGAACAGAGATCAGGCAGAGGCCAGGTCAATCATCGAAGGGTGAAGAGCAGAAGCTGGTACACAGGCAGACGAATGTTGAACAGCACATCTTTGCAATACACTAGTGGACTAGAAGCTACTGCTCAGGCAACTTTTCACAGGTGAAAGTATCTTGTGCTTTAAGAGCCAGAGAAAGTGTGTGCATGCCCTACAGGCAGAGAAAGAGGCCTAGCCAACAAAAGCAGACTGTAGAGCTAGTCTGGTGACCAGCAAGGAGAGAAACTGGCAGATTTTTGACACTGGAGACTATAGTGTCAGAGCAGATAAGTAAAGTAGAAGCAGCCACTGGACACCACTGTAATATCTATTCCTGGGGGCATGATATGACAAGTAAGGGACGTGACAAACAAAGTTGGTTACAAGTTGCAAGGATCATCACTCCCTCATAAATACTTATGATGCATAATTGAGTTTTTTCTTTAACAATTGAAATATCTTAAGATAGTAGATTCCCAAGTATAAACAATCAATTTCTTAAATGATTAAGCTAAAGAAGTTGTCATATTAAGATTCTTCCTATTCACATGCTTTATTAGAGAATATGAACTTCATAGAAAGGCTTGAATTTGTCCACTACAGTACAGCTGTGACTCATTAATTGGCCTCAAAGATCTAAGAAAAGACAATACCTTTGGAACTGAATGTGGTGTCAACCACATGCCGTTAGGTTAGCTCTAGTCACTGAGGAGCAGGGGCAGATTGGCCATAGACCTTACAGGGAAATTTCCTGGTGGGCTGATGCCCAGGGGGCCGTCTGAGCCCTCCTCACGGCCGGTCAGTGGAAGTTTTTGGGGATGTAATTTGTGCTGCTGGCAGTATTTTGTGATGGACTGTGGTATTTGGCTCTGTTGGGTGGTATAATGTGCCACAATATGGTATTGCTGGCCCTGCCTTCTATCAATTTGGACCCGACTACAAAATGGGGCCATGTTTAGTATTTTTTACAGGGCCACTTTAAGTTCCCAGTCCACCCCTGCTGAAGAGTGTTCCTTGCTTGTAACTTATAATCATTAAACTAGCGTGAAAGCCACACGAATACAATGGTTCTTGTTCTATATGGCTCAGGATGTCAGTGTATTACCTGAATGCCTTTTTATATTAATGGTTTCCATTTCATACTATAATTGTGTCCTTCCTTACCTTTCCTCTTTGCTTAACATATCTTGGGATGTGCACACCGAGCCACAGCTTCCCCCGCAGCACCACCACGCTGTACCACGGGGGCCCTCCCTATACATGCCTCATCTCCTGACCTACCTTGTGACTTATGTGACCACGGTCTGAATTGACCGAAACATCAAAGATTTGGAGTCACAGGCATTCTTCCTTACTTATCCTTACTTCATTGGAGGAGATGTCATTATAATAAAAATAATTTTTATTTGCAGATTTACCTTGAGTGTGCAGTGGTATTTCTCTCTTTATCATATTTTTGGATTTACATCCACTCCAATAAAGAACCTCACATAGATTGGACAGTGAGTGCAGCCCAATCAATTTAATTGTACCCACGTGATCAGCAGCAGGATCATGACTGCAATACAAAGCTGGGCTCCTTCTGCAATGGCCATGATAGGAGATGGTACATTGCCAACCAATAATCTGCAATATATCAGTGTATTATATGAGTGATCAAGCTCATAGAAGCTCAAGTCCTAAGTGACACTAAAAAAAACAGTTTAAAATATAAAAAATATAGATAGCCAAAAATCCTAATAAAATGCTTTATTATGTGAAAAAAATAAAGCATACATAATTCCTGTCTCCTAAAAAAATAATTAAAAGGTAATAAAAGTCATATATTTTATTATAATGCTACTGACTTTTAGAATTAAGGTAAGAGGGTTAGAGGGATAACCTCTCAACTATACATAATGAAGGTCATTGACCAAGGCTTTATGCCAGATTTTTGGTGTAAAAAAAAGGAGGAGTTTAATGGAAGTGGGAGTGGTCACTATGGCTTGACACGTATTATAATTAATAGAGATGAGCGAGTAGTGAAATATTCGAAAGTTCGAAATTCGATTCGAATAGACCGCGAAATTCGACTATTCGACCGAATATCGAATCCCATTAAAGTCTATGGGAAAAAAATGCTCGCCACTTGGAAATCTCAATTCGACCACTTGGAGGTCACCAAGTCTACCCTGAAACCTCAGAAAAGGATGCCAACACTGCTGGAATGCAACTGGGACAGCAGGGGAAGCATGTCTGGGTGCATATAACGCGCCCAAGTCGCACTATTACAGCCTCTCAACAATACACTCCAAAGACAATGTAACCTCTCTGTAAAGTGAGACCATACAAGGAAACCTTCTTTCCTCTACATTGCCATGGACCCCAAGCCAAACTAGACAAAAAAGAAGATAAAATTCTGCACCCCTTAAAATCACGTTGCCTATGACAACCACAGATGGCATAGGCAAAGGGGAAAGCAAATAGACCCCACCCCTAATTGTCATTGTGTGTGTGTGTGTGTGAGATGTGGTCAGACATGTCTTCTTTAAAATGTAAAAAAAACTCAAACACATGCAGAAGCCTTAAAATGCCCAAATTGTTGGCGCTTGAGATGTCAGTGACCCGACCTGGCCCAGTGTCATGTCTAGCAGGTAAAGCAGTGGGGATGTTGAGGGATGCGTAGGACCGCAAAAGGCAGGAAGAGGCCGTGGGCTGGCCAGAGGCTCATGGAGAAGGCAGGCTAGAGCCCGCAGGGCCGCATCTCTTCCCTATAACAGGCCCCCACACAAAGCTCTCCCATCGAGGGCTCTTAGGTCCTTGTTGTGAAAATATTTTAATGAGTGCGCAAAGATAGCTTGAGGTGAGCCCTCGAAAAAATTATATGGAGGCCCAAGAGGTGAGACCTCTTAAAAATTGTATTAAGGCCCAAGAGGTGAGCCATAATAAAAATTGTTTGTAGGCCCAAGAGGTGAGACGTCTTAAAAATTGTGTGGAGGCCAAAGAGGTGAGACCTCTTAAAAATTATGTGGAGGCCCAAGAGGTGAGACCTCTTAAAAATTATGTGAAGGCCCAAGAGGTGAGACCTCTTAAAAATTATGTGGAGGCCCAAGAGGTGAGACCTCTTAAAAATTATGTGGAGGCCAAAGAGGTGAGACCTCTTAAAAATTATGTGGAGGCCCAAGAGGTGAGACCTCTTAAAAATTATGTGGAGGCCCAAGAGGTGAGACCTCTTAAAAATTATGTGGAGGCCCAAGAGGTGAGACCTCTTAAAAATTATGTGGAGGCCCAAGAGGTGAGACCTCTTAAAAATTATGTGGAGGCCCAAGAGGTGAGACCTCTTAAAAATTATGTGGAGGCCCAAGAGGTGAGACCTCTTAAAAATTATGTGGCGGCCCAAGAGGTGAGACCTCTTAAAAATTATGTGGAGGCCCAAGAGGTGAGACCTCTTAAAAATTATGTGGAGGCCCAAGAGGTGAGACCTCGATAAAATTATGTGGAGGCCCAAGAGGTGAGACCTCTTAAAAATTATGTGGAGGCCCAAGAGGTGAGACCTCTTAAAAATTATGTGGAGGCCCAAGAGGTGAGACCTCGATAAAATTATGTGGAGGCCCAAGAGGTGAGACCTCTTAAAAATTATGTGGAGGCCCAAGAGGTGAGCCATAAATATATAAATTTTTTTATTTACGGAGCAATTCTACGGCGGTTAAGGAGGAGGAGGAGGAGGTGGAGGAGGAAATGGCACTTCATACAGATGGCACTTCACTTTTGGCTGCTTTCCACTGTTGGAGAAGCAAAGTCCGGGTCAATCCACTTGCTGTTCATTTTGATTAGCGTCAGCCTGTCGGCACTGTCGGTTGACAGGCGGCTGCGCTTATCGGTTATAATGCCCCCGGCTGCGCTGAACACCCTTTCTGATAGCACGCTGGCGGCAGGGCAGGCAAGCACCTCCAAGGCGTACAGGGACAGTTCCAGCCACGTGTCCAACTTGGAGACCCAGTAAGTGTAGGACGCCGAGGGATCGGGGAGGACAGGGGTACGGTCTGCCAGGTACTCCCGCAACATCCGCCGATACTTGTCCCTCCTGCTGATAGCGGGCCCCGCAGTGATGGAAGTTGCACGAGGGGGTGCCATGAACGTGTCCCACACCTTGGAGAGTGTTCCCCTGGTGGCTGTGGGCCTGATCGATGTTGAGGGACTCTGGGAGACCCTCTCCTCTCTGCCGCCAGCGATGGTGGGTGGGAAAATCTCCATCATGTTCTGCACGAGTTCCCTCTGGTATTCCAGCAATCGATTCGTCCTCTCCTCTACCGGAATAAAAGAGGAGACGTTATCTTTATACCGGGGGTCCAGGATTGCGAAGACCCAGTACAGTTTGTTCTCCACTATCCGGACAACACGTGTGTCCCGGGAAAAGCAGCCCAGCATGAAGTCAGCCATGTGTGCCAGACTCTGAATAGGCATGACCTCACTGCCCCCACCAGAAGGATCACTTGCCATTTCCTCCTCTTCCTCTTCCGCCTCCTCTCCGCCCCATCCGCGCTGAACCAATGGGACGCACACAGCCTGACTGCTACCCTCGCCGCCAGCATCCTCCTCCTCTTCCACAGCCACCTCCACGTCGTCCTCCTCCTCCTCATCCTCCTCCTCCTCCTGCAACTGCCACCGAGAAGCAGACAAAAGTGTGGTCTGACTGTGTAGCTCCGTTGCGTCTCCTCCTACCCCCGTCTCCTCTGCGTGCAATGCGTTCTCCCTTATTGCGATGAGTGATTCTTTAAGGACGCATAGGAGCGGGATGGTTACGCTCACTATAGCGTCCTCGCTGCTGACCTTCTTGGTGGACTCCTCAAAGATACGCAGTACATCGCATATGTCTGCCATCCATGGCCACTCGTGGTTGGCAAACTGAGGGAGCTGAGTTGGAGGCACGCGTGGATTCATAATCTGGTACTCCATCAATGCTCTCTGCTGCTCACACACCCTGGCCAACATGGAATAGGTGGAATTCCAGCGAGTCGGCAGGTCGCACAACAGCCGATGTTCAGGCCAAATGGAGGCGTTGCTGGAGTTTTTTTAAGCTAGCAGCAGCTACAGTTGACTTCCGAAAGTGAGCGCACAAGCGCCGCACTTTCACCAGTAGCTCTGCCAGGTTGGGGTAAGTCTTTAGAAATTTTTGGACTACCAGATTAAAAACGTGGGCCAGGCATGGTACGTGATTGAGTTCGGCAAGCTCCAGAGCCGCCACCAGGTTACGGCCGTTATCGCACACGACCATGCCTGGTCCTAGCTGCAGCGGCGACAGCCACATCTCCGTCTGCTGCAATATGGCGTCCCTCACCTCTGGGGCGCTGTGCTTCCTGTCGCCCAAGCTGATGAGCTTAAGCACCGCCTGCTGACGTCTCCCCGTGCCAGTGCTGCAACGCTTCCAGCTAGTGGCTGAGGGCGATGTTAAGGCAGAGGAGGAGGAGGAGGAGGAGGGGGGTTTATCAGAACCCATGCTGGCAATCTTGGGCAGGGGTGGTAGGTAGGCCGTCTCTGTTTGCGACCCCGTCCCCGCTTCCACTACATTCACCCAGTGTGCCGTCAAAGAGATGTATCGTCCCTGGCCGCAAGTGCTTGTCCACGAGTCGGTGGTCAAGTGGACCTTTGCGCTGACTGCGTACCTCAGGGCCCGCCTGATGTTACGCGACACGTGCTGGTGCAGGGCGGGGACGGCACTCCGGGAAAAGTAGTGGCGGCTGGGGACGGAATAGCGAGGTGCGGCAGCTGCCATCAGGTCGCGGAAGGCCTGCGTCTCCACAAGCCTAAACGGCAACATCTCCAGGGCCAGCAGTTTGGAGATGTGGCAGTTTAAGGCTTGGGCTTGGGGGTGACTCGAGGCGTACTTCCGCCTGTGGTCGAACGCCTGCGAGATGGACAGTTGTTGGGACGAGGAGTGTGAAGGTGCAGGCGAAGAGGCGGGGGAAGGGGAGGCTGAAGGAGAAGGCCCCAAAGTAGCCGAGGCAGAGGCAGATGTGGAGGTGTCCTGGCTGGAGGTCTGGACCGCAGTGGCAGCACACAACAAAGGGGAAGAGGCAGTGGCAGCAAGACCGGGCGCAGGTTGTATTGCGTTTGCTCTCTCCCACTCAGCCCAGTGCTTGACTTCCAAGTGACGCCGCATGCCTGAGGTGGTCAGATTGCTCTTCTCAGAGCCCCTACTCAGTTTTGAGTGGCAGAGTGTGCAAACCGCGCTCAGTTTGTCATCCACACCACAGAAGTACGAGGCCTCGATGGGGGAGCTTCGCGCGACTGCCCGCTGCCGGGAACAGCTTCGGCCCTGCTGGCTGTGGCCTCACTTCTCTGTCTGGACTGTCCTCTGCCTGTGGACATCCCTCTGCCTCTGGACATCCCTCTGCCTCTGGACATCCCTCTGCCTCTTGCTGCCTTTTTCGGTGCTGCGCAGACCACCACCTCTCCATTGCTTTCCCCGCTGGACATCACCCCTGGCCAAGTGGGGTCGGTCATTTCGTCATCCACCACCTCCTCTTCCACTTCCTCACTCTGCTCCTCCTCCTGCCCACTGGACATTCCAACAGCCTCCCTTGATGGCAACTGCGTCTCATCATCATCATCGCTCATGATAACAGATGCTGGTTCAGGGTCCACATCAGCAGGAGATGGCGAATACTCAAGTTGTTGGGCATCACTACAAACAAATTCCTCTGCTAGCTCCTGGGATTCTTCCGGCACATCTGAAAAAGGACCCGAAAAGAGCTCCTGGGAGGGGTCAATGGTGGGATGACTCTGTTGGCCAGGTGTGGAGGAAGGAGGGTCAGAGTGAGACTGTGTGGATGACTGGCTGGTGGACAACTGTGTGGAAGCGCTATCGGCTATCCATTGCACCACCTGTTCAACCTGCTCAGGCCTCAACAGCGGTGTAACCCCCCCCTGCTTAACTGTCCCATAAAGGCTGGGATTCTGGATGAGTGGGATCCTGGCTGACCCTCACCAGCACGCATTGTATCCCCACTGGCTTCAACAAGGCCACCAACAGCATTTCCGCGCCCCCGTCCTCGTCCACGTCCGATTCCGCTAGCCCCCCTCCGCATTTTATTTTTTTTTGGTTACAATATTTTGCCTTCACAGCCGTGTACTAACAGTTCAGACGGTGTGTATGAACACTACGTATATACAATTATTTTGCAAGAGAACGCAAAGTACAGGTGCCAATGAAAAGGCTTTTTTTTTTTATATTTCTAGGTACACAGCCGTGTACTAACAGATCAGACGGTGTGTATGAACACTACGTATATACAATTATTTTGCAAGAGAACGCAAAGTACAGGTGCCAATGAAAAGGCTTTTTTTTTTCTATATTTCTAGGTACACAGCCGTGTACTAACAGATCAGACGGTGTGTATGAACACTACGTATATACAATTATTTTGCAAGAGAACGCAAAGTACAGGTGCCAATGAAAAGGCTTTTTTTTTTCTATATTTCTAGGTACACAGCCGTGTACTAACAGATCAGACGGTGTGTATGAACACTACGTATATACAATTATTTTGCAAGAGAACGCAAAGTAAAGGTGCCAATGAAAAGGCTTTTTTTTTTAATATTTCTAGGTACACAGCCGTGTACTAACAGATCAGACGGTGTGTATGAACACTACGTATATACAATTATTTTGCAAGAGAACGCAAAGTACAGGTGCCAATGAAAAGGCTTTTTTTTTCTATATTTCTAGGTACACAGCCGTGTACTAACAGATCAGACGGTGTGTATGAACACTACGTATATACAATTATTTTGCAAGAGAACGCAAAGTACAGGTGCCAATGAAAAGGCTTTTTTTTTCTATATTTCTAGGTACACAGCCGTGTACTAACAGATCAGACGGTGTGTATGAACACTACGTATATACAATTATTTTGCAAGAGAACGCAAAGTACAGGTGCCAATGAAAAGGCTTTTTTTTTCTATATTTCTAGGTACACAGCCGTGTACTAACAGATCAGACGGTGTGTATGAACACTACGTATATACAATTATTTTGCAAGAGAACGCAAAGTACAGGTGCCAATGAAAAGGCTTTTTTTTTTATATTTCTAGGTACACAGCCGTGTACTAACAGATCAGACGGTGTGTATGAACACTACGTATATACAATTATTTTGCAAGAGAACGCAAAGTACAGGTGCCAATGAAAAGGCTTTTTTTTTTTATATTTCTAGGTACACAGCCGTGTACTAACAGATCAGACGGTGTGTATGAACACTACGTATATACAATTATTTTGCAAGAGAACGCAAAGTACAGGTGCCAATGAAAAGGCTTTTTTTTTTAATATTTCTAGGTACACAGCCGTGTACTAACAGATCAGACGGTGTGTATGAACACTACGTATATACAATTATTTTGCAAGAGAACGCAAAGTACAGGTGCCAATGAAAAGGCTTTTTTTTTTTATATTTCTAGGTACACAGCCGTGTACTAACAGATCAGACGGTGTGTATGAACACTACGTATATACAATTATTTTGCAAGAGAACGCAAAGTACAGGTGCCAATGAAAAGGCTTTTTTTTTTAAATATTTCTAGGTACACAGCCGTGTACTAACAGATCAGACGGTGTGTATGAACACTACGTATATACAATTATTTTGCAAGAGAACGCAAAGTACAGGTGCCAATGAAAAGGCTTTTTTTTTTCTATATTTCTAGGTACACAGCCGTGTACTAACAGATCAGACGGTGTGTATGAACACTACGTATATACAATTATTTTGCAAGAGAACGCAAAGTACAGGTGCCAATGAAAAGGCTTTTTTTTTTATATTTCTAGGTACACAGCCGTGTACTAACAGATCAGACGGTGTGTATGAACACTACGTATATACAATTATTTTGCAAGAGAACGCAAAGTACAGGTGCCAATGAAAAGGCTTTTTTTTTTAATATTTCTAGGTACACAGCCGTGTACTAACAGATCAGACGGTGTGTATGAACACTACGTATATACAATTATTTTGCAAGAGAACGCAAAGTACAGGTGCCAATGAAAAGGCTTTTTTTTTTTATATTTCTAGGTACACAGCCGTGTACTAACAGATCAGACGGTGTGTATGAACACTACGTATATACAATTATTTTGCAAGAGAACGCAAAGTACAGGTGCCAATGAAAAGGCTTTTTTTTTTTAATATTTCTAGGTACACAGCCGTGTACTAACAGATCAGACGGTGTGTATGAACACTACGTATATACAATTATTTTGCAAGAGAACGCAAAGTACAGGTGCCAATGAAAAGGCTTTTTTTTTTCTATATTTCTAGGTACACAGCCGTGTACTAACAGATCAGACGGTGTGTATGAACACTACGTATATACAATTATTTTGCAAGAGAACGCAAAGTACAGGTGCCAATGAAAAGGCTTTTTTTTTTATATTTCTAGGTACACAGCCGTGTACTAACAGATCAGACGGTGTGTATGAACACTACGTATATACAATTATTTTGCAAGAGAACGCAAAGTACAGGTGCCAATGAAAAGGCTTTTTTTTTTTATATTTCTAGGTACACAGCCGTGTACTAACAGATCAGACGGTGTGTATGAACACTACGTATATACAATTATTTTGCAAGAGAACGCAAAGTACAGGTGCCAATGAAAAGGCTTTTTTTTTTATATTTCTAGGTACACAGCCGTGTACTAACAGATCAGACGGTGTGTATGAACACTACGTATATACAATTATTTTGCAAGAGAACGCAAAGTACAGGTGCCAATGAAAAGGCTTTTTTTTTTTATATTTCTAGGTACACAGCCGTGTACTAACAGATCAGACGGTGTGTATGAACACTACGTATATACAATTATTTTGCAAGAGAACGCAAAGTACAGGTGCCAATGAAAAGGCTTTTTTTTTTAATATTTCTAGGTACACAGCCGTGTACTAACAGATCAGACGGTGTGTATGAACACTACGTATATACAATTATTTTGCAAGAGAACGCAAAGTACAGGTGCCAATGAAAAGGCTTTTTTTTTTTATATTTCTAGGTACACAGCCGTGTACTAACAGATCAGACGGTGTGTATGAACACTACGTATATACAATTATTTTGCAAGAGAACGCAAAGTACAGGTGCCAATGAAAAGGCTTTTTTTTTTTATATTTCTAGGTACACAGCCGTGTACTAACAGATCAGACGGTGTGTATGAACACTACGTATATACAATTATTTTGCAAGAGAACGCAAAGTACAGGTGCCAATGAAAAGGCTTTTTTTTTTTTATATTTCTAGGTACACAGCCGTGTACTAACAGATCAGACGGTGTGTATGAACACTACGTATATACAATTATTTTGCAAGAGAACGCAAAGTACAGGTGCCAATGAAAAGGCTTTTTTTTTTTAATATTTCTAGGTACACAGCCGTGTACTAACAGATCAGACGGTGTGTATGAACACTACGTATATACAATTATTTTGCAAGAGAACGCAAAGTACAGGTGCCAATGAAAAGGCTTTTTTTTTTTATATTTCTAGGTACACAGCCGTGTACTAACAGATCAGACGGTGTGTATGAACACTACGTATATACAATTATTTTGCAAGAGAACGCAAAGTACAGGTGCCAATGAAAAGGCTTTTTTTTTTTATATTTCTAGGTACACAGCCGTGTACTAACAGATCAGACGGTGTGTATGAACACTACGTATATACAATTATTTTGCAAGAGAACGCAAAGTACAGGTGCCAATGAAAAGGCTTTTTTTTTTATATATTTCTAGGTACACAGCCGTGTACTAACAGATCAGACGGTGTGTATGAACACTACGTATATACAATTATTTTGCAAGAGAACGCAAAGTACAGGTGCCAATGAAAAGGCTTTTTTTTTTATATTTCTAGGTACACAGCCGTGTACTAACAGATCAGACGGTGTGTATGAACACTACGTATATACAATTATTTTGCAAGAGAACGCAAAGTACAGGTGCCAATGAAAAGGCTTTTTTTTTTATATTTCTAGGTACACAGCCGTGTACTAACAGATCAGACGGTGTGTATGAACACTACGTATATACAATTATTTTGCAAGAGAACGCAAAGTACAGGTGCCAATGAAAAGGCTTTTTTTTTTAAATATTTCTAGGTACACAGCCGTGTACTAACAGATCAGACGGTGTGTATGAACACTACGTATATACAATTATTTTGCAAGAGAACGCAAAGTACAGGTGCCAATGAAAAGGCTTTTTTTTTTTTATATTTCTAGGTACACAGCCGTGTACTAACAGATCAGACGGTGTGTATGAACACTACGTATATACAATTATTTTGCAAGAGAACGCAAAGTACAGGTGCCAATGAAAAGGCTTTTTTTTTTTATATTTCTAGGTACACAGCCGTGTACTAACAGATCAGACGGTGTGTATGAACACTACGTATATACAATTATTTTGCAAGAGAACGCAAAGTACAGGTGCCAATGAAAAGGCTTTTTTTTTTTATATTTCTAGGTACACAGCCGTGTACTAACAGATCAGACGGTGTGTATGAACACTACGTATATACAATTATTTTGCAAGAGAACGCAAAGTACAGGTGCCAATGAAAAGGCTTTTTTTTTTATATTTCTAGGTACACAGCCGTGTACTAACAGATCAGACGGTGTGTATGAACACTACGTATATACAATTATTTTGCAAGAGAACGCAAAGTACAGGTGCCAATGAAAAGGCTTTTTTTTTATATATTTCTAGGTACACAGCCGTGTACTAACAGATCAGACGGTGTGTATGAACACTACGTATATACAATTATTTTGCAAGAGAACGCAAAGTACAGGTGCCAATGAAAAGGCTTTTTTTTTTATATTTCTAGGTACACAGCCGTGTACTAACAGATCAGACGGTGTGTATGAACACTACGTATATACAATTATTTTGCAAGAGAACGCAAAGTACAGGTGCCAATGAAAAGGCTTTTTTTTTTATATTTCTAGGTACACAGCCGTGTACTAACAGATCAGACGGTGTGTATGAACACTACGTATATACAATTATTTTGCAAGAGAACGCAAAGTACAGGTGCCAATGAAAAGGCTTTTTTTTTTATATTTCTAGGTACACAGCCGTGTACTAACAGATCAGACGGTGTGTATGAACACTACGTATATACAATTATTTTGCAAGAGAACGCAAAGTACAGGTGCCAATGAAAAGGCTTTTTTTTTTTATATTTCTAGGTACACAGCCGTGTACTAACAGATCAGACGGTGTGTATGAACACTACGTATATACAATTATTTTGCAAGAGAACGCAAAGTACAGGTGCCAATGAAAAGGCTTTTTTTTTTTATATTTCTAGGTACACAGCCGTGTACTAACAGATCAGACGGTGTGTATGAACACTACGTATATACAATTATTTTGCAAGAGAACGCAAAGTACAGGTGCCAATGAAAAGGCTTTTTTTTTTTATATTTCTAGGTACACAGCCGTGTACTAACAGATCAGACGGTGTGTATGAACACTACGTATATACAATTATTTTGCAAGAGAACGCAAAGTACAGGTGCCAATGAAAAGGCTTTTTTTTTTTATATTTCTAGGTACACAGCCGTGTACTAACAGATCAGACGGTGTGTATGAACACTACGTATATACAATTATTTTGCAAGAGAACGCAAAGTACAGGTGCCAATGAAAAGGCTTTTTTTTTTAATATTTCTAGGTACACAGCCGTGTACTAACAGATCAGACGGTGTGTATGAACACTACGTATATACAATTATTTTGCAAGAGAACGCAAAGTACAGGTGCCAATGAAAAGGCTTTTTTTTTTTATATTTCTAGGTACACAGCCGTGTACTAACAGATCAGACGGTGTGTATGAACACTACGTATATACAATTATTTTGCAAGAGAACGCAAAGTACAGGTGCCAATGAAAAGGCTTTTTTTTTTTATATTTCTAGGTACACAGCCGTGTACTAACAGATCAGACGGTGTGTATGAACACTACGTATATACAATTATTTTGCAAGAGAACGCAAAGTACAGGTGCCAATGAAAAGGCTTTTTTTTTTTATATTTCTAGGTACACAGCCGTGTACTAAACAGATCAGACGGTGTGTATGAACACTACGTATATACAATTATTTTGCAAGAGAACGCAAAGTACAGGTGCCAATGAAAAGGCTTTTTTTTTTTATATTTCTAGGTACACAGCCGTGTACTAACAGATCAGACGGTGTGTATGAACACTACGTATATACAATTATTTTGCAAGAGAACGCAAAGTACAGGTGCCAATGAAAAGGCTTTTTTTTTCTATATTTCTAGGTACACAGCCGTGTACTAACAGATCAGACGGTGTGTATGAACACTACGTATATACAATTATTTTGCAAGAGAACGCAAAGTACAGGTGCCAATGAAAAGGCTTTTTTTTTTATATTTCTAGGTACACAGCCGTGTACTAACAGATCAGACGGTGTGTATGAACACTACGTATATACAATTATTTTGCAAGAGAACGCAAAGTACAGGTGCCAATGAAAAGGCTTTTTTTTTTATATTTCTAGGTACACAGCCGTGTACTAACAGATCAGACGGTGTGTATGAACACTACGTATATACAATTATTTTGCAAGAGAACGCAAAGTACAGGTGCCAATGAAAAGGCTTTTTTTTTTTATATTTCTAGGTACACAGCCGTGTACTAACAGATCAGACGGTGTGTATGAACACTACGTATATACAATTATTTTGCAAGAGAACGCAAAGTACAGGTGCCAATGAAAAGGCTTTTTTTTTTATATTTCTAGGTACACAGCCGTGTACTAACAGATCAGACGGTGTGTATGAACACTACGTATATACAATTATTTTGCAAGAGAACGCAAAGTACAGGTGCCAATGAAAAGGCTTTTTTTTTTTATATTTCTAGGTACACAGCCGTGTACTAACAGATCAGACGGTGTGTATGAACACTACGTATATACAATTATTTTGCAAGAGAACGCAAAGTACAGGTGCCAATGAAAAGGCTTTTTTTTTTATATTTCTAGGTACACAGCCGTGTACTAACAGATCAGACGGTGTGTATGAACACTACGTATATACAATTATTTTGCAAGAGAACGCAAAGTACAGGTGCCAATGAAAAGGCTTTTTTTTTTTATATTTCTAGGTACACAGCCGTGTACTAACAGATCAGACGGTGTGTATGAACACTACGTATATACAATTATTTTGCAAGAGAACGCAAAGTACAGGTGCCAATGAAAGGCTTTTTTTTTTTATATTTCTAGGTACACAGCCGTGTACTAACAGATCAGACGGTGTGTATGAACACTACGTATATACAATTATTTTGCAAGAGAACGCAAAGTACAGGTGCCAATGAAAAGGCTTTTTTTTTTATATTTCTAGGTACACAGCCGTGTACTAAACAGATCAGACGGTGTGTATGAACACTACGTATATACAATTATTTTGCAAGAGAACGCAAAGTACAGGTGCCAATGAAAAGGCTTTTTTTTTTTATATTTCTAGGTACACAGCCGTGTACTAACAGATCAGACGGTGTGTATGAACACTACGTATATACAATTATTTTGCAAGAGAACGCAAAGTACAGGTGCCAATGAAAAGGCTTTTTTTTTTATATTTCTAGGTACACAGCCGTGTACTAACAGATCAGACGGTGTGTATGAACACTACGTATATACAATTATTTTGCAAGAGAACGCAAAGTACAGGTGCCAATGAAAAGGCTTTTTTTTTTATATATTTCTAGGTACACAGCCGTGTACTAACAGATCAGACGGTGTGTATGAACACTACGTATATACAATTATTTTGCAAGAGAACGCAAAGTACAGGTGCCAATGAAAAGGCTTTTTTTTTTTATATTTCTAGGTACACAGCCGTGTACTAACAGATCAGACGGTGTGTATGAACACTACGTATATACAATTATTTTGCAAGAGAACGCAAAGTACAGGTGCCAATGAAAAGGCTTTTTTTTTTTATATTTCTAGGTACACAGCCGTGTACTAACAGATCAGACGGTGTGTATGAACACTACGTATATACAATTATTTTGCAAGAGAACGCAAAGTACAGGTGCCAATGAAAAGGCTTTTTTTTTAATATTTCTAGGTACATCAGCCGTGTACTAAACAGATCAGACGGTGTGTATGAACACTACGTATATACAATTATTTTGCAAGAGAACGCAAAGTACAGGTGCCAATGAAAAGGCTTTTTTTTTTTTATATTTCTAGGTACATAGCCGTGTACTAACAGATCAGACGGTGTGTATGAACACTACGTATATACAATTATTTTGCAAGAGAACGCAAAGTACAGGTGCCAATGAAAAGGCTTTTTTTTTTATATTTCTAGGTACACAGCCGTGTACTAACAGATCAGACGGTGTGTATGAACACTACGTATATACAATTATTTTGCAAGAGAACGCAAAGTACAGGTGCCAATGAAAAGGCTTTTTTTTTCTATATTTCTAGGTACACAGCCGTGTACAAACAGATCAGACGGTGTGTATGAACACTACGTATATACAATTATTTTTGCAAGAGAACGCAAAGTACAGGTGCCAATGAAAAGGCTTTTTTTTTTTATATTTCTAGGTACACAGCCGTGTACTAACAGATCAGACGGTGTGTATGAACACTACGTATATACAATTATTTTGCAAGAGAACGCAAAGTACAGGTGCCAATGAAAAGGCTTTTTTTTTTTCTATATTTCTAGGTACACAGCCGTGTACTAACAGATCAGACGGTGTGTTGAACACTACGTATATACAATTATTTTGCAAGAGAACGCAAAGTACAGGTGCCAATGAAAAGGCTTTTTTTTTTTTTATATTTCTAGGTACACAGCCGTGTACAAACAGATCAGACGGTGTGTATGAACACTACGTATATACAATTATTTTTTGCAAGAGAACGCAAAGTACAGGTGCCAATGAAAAGGCTTTTTTTTTTTATATTTCTAGGTACACAGCCGTTGTACTAAACAGATCAGACGTTGTGTATGAACACTACGTATATACAATTATTTTGCAAGAGAACGCAAAGTACAGGTGCCAATGAAAAGGCTTTTTTTTTTATATATTTCTAGGTACACAGCCGTGTACTAACAGATCAGACGGTGTGTATGAACACTACGTATATACAATTATTTTGCAAGAGAACGCAAAGTACAGGTGCCAATGAAAAGGCTTTTTTTTTTATATTTCTAGGTACACAGCCGTGTACTAACAGATCAGACGGTGTGTATGAACACTACGTATATACAATTATTTTGCAAGAGAACGCAAAGTACAGGTGCCAATGAAAAGGCTTTTTTTTTTTAGGTACACAGCCGTGTACTAA
>ONZH01006223.1:0-40476 GCA_900303285.1 Rhinella marina
GTGACCTGCTCTACTCTGTTCCACTGCCTCTCGGACACCGAGTACAGCACTAAAAGTGCTACGGCCTGGAACCGAGCAATGTTGGGTCCCTGAAAGAAGCCGGGGCACAAACTTGACCAGCCGATTATACAGTATCTTTGCCAGAATCTTCCTGTCCGTACTGAGAAGCACTATGGGACGCCAATTCTCAATATGGCTCGGATCTTTACCCTTTGATAAAAGATCTCCTCGTTCAGCTCGCTCTCCCCCCAGGGTCTCAGCTGTTACAGGAGAGGCTACCTCCTGGGAGGGCACAGGCATCACCCCGGGACAGGGTTCCTCTTGCTCCCTCTCCATTTGACACCTCTCCCTCCGTCTCTGCCGGGACAGACTTTCTTTTCTCCTCATTGACCCTTCAGCACTGCTGCCTTTGCCAGCACTCACTTCAGCAGCGGGAACCTCCCAGCTCACCTCCGCACGAGCATGAGTCACGTTGGCAACAGAGCGAGGGCAACGACTAAACGGGTGCCCTAGCACACCACATAGGTTACACCTAATCACCTTACAAGATGCAGCTAGGTGACCCTCACCCCCGCATAACGCGCACTTCTGCACTTGACAGCTGGCGCTGAAATGTGAAGGGCTGCCGCACTTGTAACAGAGCTTAGGCTGCCCCCTGTAGAAGACCTGGATTCTATCCCGCCCAAGGGAGGCAGAAGATGGAATGTGGGAAACCGACCCACCTGAATGCTTCAACTTAACCTGAAACGTCCAGGCACCCGACCAGATGCCGTATTCATCCAGGATCTTCCTAGGAAGACCCTGGATGTCCCCGTACTTGCTTAGCCAGGTCAAGATGTCTATGCCAGAAAGTGACTCGTTACGGGTCAAAACGGTCACTTTCTTGACCTCACTCTGGTGGGTTATCGCTTTCACGAAAAAACCCTGCCAGTCTGGCTGATCTTTTGCCAGTTCATACATGGACCAGAAAAGTTCAAGACCCTCTGGTCGGGCAAAACTGACATCAAATTCCTGGGTACCATACAGATGTATCAGGGCAAAGATGTCACATGCCCTGATACCCATCTGAAATAGGAGCTCAGCCACCCTCTTTCTAGTAGGGCAAGCTTCATCGCCTACCCACTTCAGACAGACTACATTCCGTCTGGTGGTCCCGGGGCCAGTTGTGGGTAAAGACCATGCGGTCTCGCCCCCACCTTGCTGTCAGAAAGCTCCCAGGCCGTGCCTGTCTATCCAGAAGGATAGATCCACCGCCTTTCCCCCTACTGTGATTGAATTGTCTCCTCTCCTGAGAGCCTCTAGGAGCTGCCGCTGTAAGTTACCATCGCCGGACCCAGGGACTGAGGAGGATGATGAGGGCAGCCCCTCCCCTCCCGCAGCCGCAGTCATGCTGGCATAACTTCTGCCAGGCACCACGGCTGCAGGAGGGGCAACCGGACCAGCCCCTCCCCCCACTACCCCATCTACTACAGTCATCTCAACCACACCGGGTGTCACCCCAGACCCCAACGGAGGAGCTAAACTAGCCCCCTCATCAAGGTCTGGGGCAACGCCCCCTACTGCCCCAACTACCGCAACATTTGCCGTAGCCGGGCCAGTCCTTATTATTGGGGCCAAGACAGCTTTTGCAGCTGCCTGGTCATTTTTAACATTTTTACTTATACTTTCATTTTTTTTAACAATTACATTTTTTTTACATTAACTAGGGATGAGCGAACTTTTGAAAAGTTCAGTTCGCTTCGCTTCGGCGAACTTTCTTGAATTTCGGATTTGTACGAACCGAACCTAAAACGAACCTTGCTATAACGGCTGAATAATTGCTTCTACAATAATGGGAGTCTGATAGGGTATAGTTTCGTTTACTTGCAGTTGCTATTACAATGAAAAAAGTGGAAAAAATCCAAGTGACTTCAATAATGGCGAAGCAAAATATACGCATATTTGAGAATTTACACTAATGCGTACGCTAATGCGAACATTCCCGCACAAATAACGAACATACAGTGTAACGTTGTCAAAGGTACGCTACTTAACTGAATATGTACGCATTAGCGTACTCATACACTGCGTCTGCGAACATTCCTACTCATGTAACGAACATACAGTGTAGCGTTGTCAATTGTACGCTATTTAACTGAATATGTACGCATTAGCGTACGCATACACTGAGTCTGCGAACATTCCTACTCAAGTAACGAACATACAGTGTAGCGTTGTCAAAGGTACGCTACTTAACTGAATATGTACGCATTAGCGTACTCATACACTGCGTCTGTGAACATTCCTACTGAAGTAACAAACATACAGTGTAGCATTGTCAAAGGTACACTACTTAGCTGAATATGTACGCATTAGCGTCATGAACAGGATGAGTCTGAAGTGCCTGTACCGTTAAGGCCACAGCTCAACCATCCCTAAAACAGACTTTAAACTAATAGCCTTTTATCTACAAGGCCAAAGAATTAGTCAGAAAACCTGACAGATGTCTACTGAAAAAAGACTTTGACACAGTTGCTGCGGTGCAGACGGCGCAAAACGCTGCGCGCCGGCACCACAAGAGTTAACAACGCCATTTTCTCACTAGTGGCGCAGCTTCTTCATGCTGAAGCAAAGAAACCGTCCCCTCAAGAGATGGAAAAACCCTGGCACGGCCCCCTGTAGCGCGGGAAAATCCAATCCAGCCCGCCAGGAACTTGCTGGAGGGAGCATTGAGAGCGAAGACTCCACCCCCTTAGCTCCTCCTTCATCTCTGGTGTATGCGAAGAAAGAGAGAGACAACAACATGGCGTCCCATCAGCGTGGCCCCAGTTGGGGGGATATGTTCTGGGACACCGACCCATATGAGCCTACACCTAGACCAGCGGAGGTTCGCCTGGACCAAGTTATCCGCAAGGCACAGCTGGTGCCGAACCCCGAAGTGCCTTATCTACCGGTGATAGCAGCTGGAGATCCTGCAAGCGAGACTGCACACGTGGTCCCGAAGATGGACGTAACCAGCAGTGCACTCAGGAAGCCACCATACCTCTGGGCCAAAGTCCGAGTCGAAACGGCCGGGCCTGCGGAGGAAGTCCACAACCGAGTGGCCGGAGTCCCCACCTCGCCTAAGCCCCGACATAACGACCTCCGACAGAACCCTATCGTTCCTGCTGCGGTAACTAAAAATATTACTACCCTGTGGGACTATAAAAGGGTTGTAGAAGAGTGGGTGGTCGAGGTGCTAGAACATCCCCGACGTGGTGACCCGACTCTCGAAAGGCGCACTGGGACTGTGCTTTGGTTTAGCGTGGACCGCGGCGTGGGGTTCATCACAGACGAGGAGTCCACTGAGGAGCTCTACGTTAATCGTGGCTCCGTGAAGAGGCCGTACCTCCCTCCAGCACGACACAACCTCCATGCGGGCGACTTTGTAGAATTCACGCCTATGAAGAGCCTACTAGGCCCCTTTGCCACCGGGGTGAAGGTCATCACCAGACCACCGAGGCCGGAGGCACCTCAAGAGGAATGGGAAGATCACTCCGCGACCGCCACCCTTACTCACCGTCCATGAGAGGATGAAGCGGGAGACAGTCAGCCAGGAGCAAGACCTCTTCTCGGCGAGCCGGAGCAACTCATTCCCGAGCTTCCTCCACCGCCAGCGTTCCAGGTGGGTCAGATTACAGGCAGCAAATTTATTTTCAACCCCCTGGCCACCTACCACCCTGATGCAGGAGGCACCAGCAGCCCAATCTGTTGCCCGGGGTAGGCCTCTGGCCGAGCCTCTACAACCCGAGGTTCGGTCGCCAGTGGGCCCGGCAGGAGCATCCGGGCCTTACAGGGTCCATTCCAAAATGGCTGCCACAGTCACCAGTGTGACCACTGGGACCCTGCCCCGACCAGTGCCACATCTATCTTTAAGAGGACGCTGGGGAATGGCCGCTGCCTACCATGAGGCCTATCAGAGGCAGGAGCGCCCTCTTATGTCGTTCACTTCCAGCAGCGACGAGGAGGATGTGCCGGCTTTCCACTAAGGGGAGCCCGCACTCAAGTACTGTCAAAGAACTACAGGACTAATGGGAGCCACCCCGTGGACTGAGCCCTGACTGGTGAGAACCTGTTGGCTATGTTTTAATTTGTTGTGTTGCCCGTGTTTTAAGTCTCCACCATGATGGACACGTGTGGCTGGACTCCCCCCATCTGCAATAATCCAAGTTGCGCCATGTTTGCGCACCACATCCTTTTTCCCCCCTTTTCAGGTTGTTGGGAAATCACTTTTAAAAGGGTTTGTCAAGAAACCTTTTCAGCTATTTATAACCTATTTTATTACCCATGTGGATTACAAATTTCAATTTAATTTGGGACTTTGTTCCAGTCTCAAGCCAAAGAAGAAGAAAAGATGGACTTGAATGTAACCACAGATATCCTATATTATGCCTTTAATATATTTGCACTTAAATGTTTGCACTAATATTTTACCTTTCAGCAACGATCAAGAATATTGCCCATTGTGTGTGTTTCTTTGCAGGTGCCACAATGTGTCCTCCAATGCACTTTAATGTATGGTCATGCACTTAGCCAGATAGTTAGCACCTTACTTGTCTCTACCTCAGATATATATGCTGCCTCTGAGGGCGTTTCACACTAACGGTTCATGGTAGCCAGGTGTCAGAGCCACAAGCAGTTTTCTCTTATTCCTTCAGGGTTAACCTCGGTGCTATAGATGTGTCTTATATGTGTCAGGAGAGAATAGTCTCTCACTGGAACTCTGGCCGGACAGGTAGATTCCTCCTCCTAGTTCACTATGTCCTGAGGCCTTGAGCACCACCTCCAGGAAAAAAATAACTTGCAGCTACTGATAGACATCAAGGTGACAAAGCGTAAAGCATTATCAGGCTTTGGTGCTTGGAAGGGATTACAGAATGAAGCCACCCTTCCGTTTGCGGGCTTATCATTTCACAATGGTGGGATTACAGAGTGAAGACACCCCCATGCTTTCTTTGGTATTTGTGGCCAGAATATTCAGAGTCAGTCAGAAATGGTTGCTTAGTGCAGTTTACATAGGTTGTTCGTCTGCTGAGAGGGGATAACAGAGATCGGACACCCTACTCACAAGTCAGGAACGTACCAGCATAGTAGCGCAATAGTCTATATGTGTATGTAATGTCATTTATATGTATCTGGTGGACCAGCAGGTGTCAGTAAATACTATGGCAGATTCAGATGTAGTTTTACCAGAATGGTATGGTCCTTAGTCCATTCTGACCCCCTCTGCTGGAGAGAAGTTAAGTTCTTCCAACTTCCTGCAGTGAGGAGGAAATGACAGTTTAGTCAGGGAGTTGTCCCCTGTACCCTGATTGGGGAGGACATGTGCAGGACAGCAGAGCACCTTCAGCTCTGCTGTACCCTAAAGACAGACTAATATAGTCAGCAATAAGGCACACCAACGCTCTCAAGGGAAGCCAGACTTAAGAGGTAACCTCAGCTTAGAACAGGAAGCCTGAAACTTGAATTTCCAAGCATCTGCCAAGTATAAGCAATAAGCTGCACTTGCTGGACACCAAGCTGAAGGATGAACTGAGTTATTTGCATTCAAAGTTAAGTCAATAAAACTATGTTGGACCATTCCCAAAAGTCTGCGCATCATTCCCCATCTGACGACCCTCAATTATTACTACTAGTAATTTTCTGCAGCCGGAGCCACCGCCTGGGGCCTGTTCATCTCACGAGGTAGGAACACCGTGACAATCCCACCAAAGACTTAAGTGGCCTAAATACCCCTTGGCACTCCTACCCCTGGGACATAAAGGAAAATCACCTTAGAGGGCCCTGGAGGGGGAAAGGGTCGCCCCCGTAGCAACCACGGCACCCCGGGCACTGCAACTGCCGAGACTGAACTCTCTAAACCCCCCACCAAAACCACCCTCGCAGCCAGCCAATAAAACACACAACACCTTAAGTTGGGTAAGGGTCGGTCACAGCTTTATTTTCTTATCTTATTCCAAAACTTCAACTTGTTGACCATAAACACCATAACCCGGAGTATTGAAGCGCTATGCCCCATAGCGTTCTGTGGGCAAGTCTGCCTTCTTCTCCGTCTGAAATCGTCAACCGACCTCTGATGTGACTTGTAATGTAAAACACTGAAACAAACTAGAAATGAATCAGAAAAAGTAAAGAAAACAATGAAATAATGGGGAAGGGAGGGTGGGAAGCTTTCAGTGAAGATGGCCCTATCAGGGCCATCCTTTTAACCCCTTAGCCGCTACCACCACCTCAGCCAACCAGGACGCAGGTGTGTTGGTTAAAAGAAACACCCTCTCGCTGGTAATTAGAAACAGTGTCCACAAGAGAAACACCCCCGCGGGCAGAACCATTTTTTCCCCTTGCTGCAGGCTGAGTTTATTAACCCTTTAATGCACCACAGCTCGTCAGTCATAGACATCTTCACAGCTAGTCTAGTAGGATACGGATACGGTGAAATAGACAGACAACCTCACCCACAGAATCCATGAGGTGAAGAAGGGACATTTAAAAAGGCATTCAAGAAGGCTTTATGCCAGTTCCATTATCCAAAAATATGTGTCCAATTTTCATGAAATGGACACCTCACTGGCACTCGCTTTACAAATTGACGCAACTACTCTGGTGTAAAACCTGTTGAATCTGGGCCTATGGCTGTTGTCAAGACATATATATATATATATATCTTTGATACACCAGTTTGATGTCCTAACAGAGTGCAGCGCCCAACCCAATGGATGTATGCTTTTGTTTTTTTTAAGTGCTGTCACCAGCTGGCTTAAAGGATAAGTCCGGGCAATTTATAAGGCCCCATTCACACGACCGTAAGTGAATGGGGCCGTATCTATCCGCAAAATTGCGGATAGATACAGCCCCATTCACTTCTATGGGGCCTGGAGCGGCTGCAGGGAGCTAGCTCCATGCCGTGGCTCCTATAAAGAAAGTGCTATAGTTGTCTGTGCGCATGGACAACTATAGGCATTTTTAATGGGGCCACCCGGCGTGTGTTCTGGCGTGTGTTCTGGAGCTAGCTCCCTGCTGCGGCTCCTGGCCCTATAGAAGTGAATGGGGCTGTATCTATCCTCAATTTTGCGGATAGATACGGCCCCATTCACTTACTGTCGTGTGAATGGGGCCTAAGTTTCTGGGTCAAGTAAGGGCACAGAAAGTAATTAATTGCCTGGACTTATCTTTTAAAGTGGGTAGGGGAAAAACCCCTGATGGGGTATGGGAGTGACCTTCCCGCCCTCTCTTTGGTCACTCCCAAAAAAACTCACCCTATGGGTACCTTCACATGTGGCTGCGGGTCTGCTATGTAAAATCCACAGGGCATTTTTATACCGTTCACCAAACGGCGTTAAGTACTATGGTGCCGTCCGGACATACGCAGTTCTGCGCTGAACTGGGTATTTGCGTCCAGCCCCATAGTACTGAAGGTGGCATAATATCAGCCAACGATGCGCTGTGGATTTTAGGCAGCAGAGAACCCCAAAAAAGCATCCCATTGTAAAGGCACCCGTAAATAAGGCAAGTTAACCTGCCTTTCAGCAACTGTTTGTTGCTGTAACTAACTGTGGAGGTGTTTTATATCACAGCTGAAGGACAGCAGCCTCCGTGATATAAACCCCATAGACAGCCTTATTCCACACGTGACTGCATGAGAGGCATGAAATCATTCGCACAGAGAAGAACCCCATCGGGATTTGCGGTGCGAGATTTTACTACTCTCATGATATCAACAAAATACCTCAAGAACAGTTAGTACCCGCTCACAAAACGGTGAGTAGTGTTCCTTGGCACTGGTGCCAGGGATAGAACCCCACAGCTATAGTTCACAAAAGGTGAAATCCCCACTTTGTGGGGATTATTTTAGGGATGGTACTGTTCTTGGGGTATGGGTTGGACGGTGCACTGGTGTGAGGCATTAAGCTGGTGTGGAGATTTAAATGGCCAACACACCATGGGCATTAAATTTGGAGATGGGGTTCTGTTTATTTAAATGTATCAGAATGAAGTAGGGAATTTTTAAGGTGATTTTTTTTTAAATTTTGGGTCTAAGGGGGGAACATTACTTAATAAGTTAAATTACGGATTTTTACATTGGGAACATATCTGGAATCTTAAGGTCATTTTCTTGGACACACGGATTGCCATGCAAGATGGGTGACTGATGACTTAGTCATTCATATCAGGCAGGGGGGTGGTATAATCCGATGCAATCCAGGCACGATTCATCTTTATAAAAGTCAGCATCTCAACACTGTGGCAAGAGAGCCTCGTTCTTTGCGGTGTTACGATGTTACCCGCCACACTGAACACCCTCTCTGATGCGACACTACTGGCTGGGCAGGACAGCAGAGACAAAGAAAACTCTGCCAGTTGAGGCCAAATGTCCAGTTTCTCTGCCCAGTACTGCACGGGGTCGGTGACACTTTGGGGCAGGGTACAATCCAGGTAGGCAATGACCTGGTGGGTGAGCTCATGCTGGTCCACACCATAAGTCCGGTGTTGTGTCCCCTCTTCAGCAGCTGGCTGCATGAAATCGCTCATCAGCGATTGGAGGCTGTAGCGACTTCTCACGCCTCCATTAGTGGTGGTGGTAGTGAAGCACGCTGGTTCCGTCCGAGCGGATGTTGTCTGGGAACCTGGCTGGTCTCGATGGTAAGTAGGGACCAGCTGTCTGGTGAGTAGGTCCCGGTAGTACCCCAGTTTTGCCTCCCTCTCTGATGGAGGAAAAAATTCAGCCATTTCGGGGCGGAACCGAGGGTCCACCAGGGTGGCCAGCCAGTATTGGTCCCTCTGGCGGATGTCCACAATCCGGCTGTCACTCCTCAGACATTCCTGCAGGCACCTTCCCATCTGCACCAAGGACAATGAGCGCCTCTCCTCTACACTCACTGTCCTCGGTATAGTTCCAGGGTCTGCTGGGGTCTTCCTCCGCTTCCTCTACCACCTCATCCTCCATCTCCTCCTGTGATTGAGAGGCAGAGAAGCCAGGTGGCGGTGTGTGGAATGGCTGGGCATGGACATCTTCCTCCTCCTCACCCTCCATCTGCACTTCATCCATCTCTGGGCTCAAGGCGATGTTCAGCCTTGGAGTGGTGGCCTGGGAATCCTCGCTGATGATGGTTTTCAGCGCACTTTCCAGAACATGGATGAGTGGGATGATGTCGTTGATCCCATAGTCATGCCTGCTCACAAACAAAGTCGCGTCCTCAAAAGGGATCAACAATTGGCAGACTTCACGCATCATCTGCCAGTGTGTGAGTTGGAAGTCGCAGTGTGGCGTGAAGCTGCCTGATTGCCCCATGAGGTAGTCTGTAACGGCGGACCTTTGCTCGTACAGGTGGTCCAGCATATGGAGGGCAGAATTCCAGCGTGTTGGCACATCGCAGATTAGCCGATGTTGGGGCAGACTGCGCTGTCTCTGGATCCTGAGCATGGTGTTCCTTGCAGTGTAGGAGTGGCTGAAGTGTTTGCACACTCTGCGTGACATCCTCATAAGGTCTTGTAGTGCAGGAAATGATCTAAGAATCCTGTGCACTATGAGGTTTATCACATGTGCCATACAAGGTGTATGACTCAGCCCTCCCTGCTGCACTGCAGAGACAATGTTCCTCCCATTGTCTGCTACCACACTTCCCACCGTTAGTTGACATGGGGTCAGCCATTGATCTACCTCCTCCCTGATGGTCCGGAGGAGCTCCTGCCCACTGTGTCTCCTTTCACCCAGGCTCACCAAATGGAGGACAGTCTGAGAGCGCCGGGCCTGACGTCGGTGGTAAGACACCGGGGCAGGTTGGACTGCAGTAGAAGCATTTGCATAGATGTTTGCAAGGTGGTGGAGGCAGAACTTCTGCTTCCCGCTGCTGGCCCCCTAAAGCACCGTGGAGGTGACAGTGGCAAGAATGGGCCAACTTCCCGATGGTCTTTTGGGAGGATGTTGACCCAATGGGCAGTAACAGACATGTACTGCCCTTGCCCATAATTTGAGAACCAGACATTAGCACTCAGGTGCACACTCTTGGACACCGAGAGTCCCAATGAGTCGCCCACCTTTTTCTGCACATAACTGTGCAGTGATGGGACAGCTTTTCCAGAGATGTAGTGGCGGCTGGGGACTCGCCATCTGGGGTGCGCACACGCCATGAAATCCCTGAAAGGCTGGGAGTCCACGAGGTTGAAGGGCAGGGACTGAAGCACCAGCAGCTTAACCAGGTGTCCGGTCAGTTTCTGGGCCATGGGATGGCTGCTGGAATACACCTGACGTCTGTCCATGGACTCAGTCAGGGATTGCTGCCTCATTAGCGGTGTACATGGCAGTGACACTGTGCTGCTGCTGGCAACTGAGGCTGACGAGCCCTGAGTTCCAGTGAGAGGATGCTGCATGATGGGATCTGCAGTGTATGGTGCATCCTGACAGGAGGTGGTATTGGGGTCACGGTTCTTCCAGGCCTGTTGGTGTTGCCTTTCCATATGCTTTCGCATGGATGTTGTCCCGAGATTATCACCCCAACCACGACTGACCCTCTCATTGCACAGCAGGCACAAAGCGATATGCTTATCTGTCCCCAGGCGGAAGAACTGCCAGACGACTAAGGACCGCGGTTTGCTGACAGCCACGGGGGGTCTTGCTGGCTGTTGACTGCCACTGCTGCCTGAGGGTGCCCTCTCAGGACCAAGGCTTTGAGAGGGTGATCTCTGCCTGGTAGCTTCTCTTCTACCCCTCCCTCTTGTGCCTCAGTTGCTTGCAACAGTGGGATGTTGCTGCGTCGGTGGCACCTCTATTTCCTCCACCGATGATGCTGAGGATAATGCTGCTTGAGGGCGCCGCGTCCGATCAGCGAGATCATCATCAAAGTCAGGACCACTGCAACTTTCCTCCGGTGGCTGGGACAGGATATCAGGTGTGGCACTGGATGCCCCTCCCTGGCTCTGTTGACTGCTTACAGCCAACACCTCCTCTGGAGTCTCACTACGTTCCACCCGCTGACTTTGGTGGACTTCCTCTTCCTCCTCATCACTAAAAAGTAGTAGAGACTCCAAGGGCAGATCAAGGTTTGCAAAGAGTTCCCTGGCAGAAGGTGCCCCAAAGGAGAGTGGCATTCTAATAACAGGGGAAGGGGCAGAGGACTCTCGCTGACCGTCCCATGTAAGGGTGGTGTCGGATGATCCAGCCGATGCTTGACTCCTTGTTTGGGAGCTTTGGGCCGTGGAACTGGAGGATTGGGTAAGCCAATCTATAACCGCTAGCTGTGTGGTTCTTACTTGACCAGTGGCCGTCAGGGGTAGCTGCACCCTGCTGCCACGCCTGTTACCCCGGCTGCCACCGGGCCTGGTGTTGCCACTTCTCCTACCCTCACTGCCTGGTGTTGCACTCCTTGCCTGGGAAGTGCTGGAAGTAGGACGCTTGGACATATTTTTATTGTGTGGGGGAAAAATAAATTATGGTTTTTTTATACTTTTTTAAACTTTTTATTTTTTTTATAACTTTTTTTTACCTTTTTTTAATTTTTTTAAAAAACTTTTTAAAACTTTTTTTTTTTTTAAACTTTGTTTATAACTTTTTTTTAGGAGTTTTTTTTAACCTTTTTTGTTGCGGCTAAACGGGGTTGACGGCACCCAGCTGAGCAGCAACGTGTAGCGTGTACGGTCACGGAACAGGAATGCTACCTGTCCTGACTCTTTTCTCTCGCTATTTTTTTTTTCTCACCCTTTCTCTACCTAGATGTCACAATTTTTTTTATTTATATGACTTCCTCTCCCTATCTCTACCTATCTCTTGCTTTCTCAGCCTCTTTCCCTATCTATCACCTTAACTTCTATATCTAGCTTTCTCTTCCTCTCTCCTGCTTCTCTCACTAACCCTTTCTATTTCTTCTCTATCTCTCCCTGTATCTATCTACTTGTTTGACTATCTATCTATCTATCTATCTATTTATCTATCTCTTTTCCCTCTCTATCTATGGAGCTCCTTTCTCTCGGATGTCTGAAGACGCACTGACAAAATGTCGGCGCACTCAGGCACTTCCGAGGCTGTGGGGGTGACGTCACACATCTTGTTTTTCACAGAAAACCAGGATGCAAGGGATTATAGGAGTAATAATCCCTTGTATCCTGGTCTAGTCTGTGAAAAAAGTACAGTTTTGCGTCGCCGTTTTTTTTTTTTACCAGATTCGTTATGTATCGGGTTCGTTGCGGTTCGGTTTGCTCAAAATAACGGCGACGCAAAATATACGCATATTTGAGAATGTACACTAATGCATACGCTTATGCGTGTACACATTAGTGAACATTCTCAAATATGCGTATATTTAGGGTATGGAATATGGCATATTCCATACCCTAAATATACGCATAGTTGAGAATGTTCGCTAATGTGTACGCATTTTATGAATTCATACGCATTAGCGTACGCATTATCATACATTCTCAATAAGTATGCGTATATTTTGCGTTGCCGTTATTTTAACCAGATTCGTTACGAACTTTCTCAAAAACATATTGTACCTCGCTTGCTTTTGTTTTTGCTTTCTTTGCCTTCCTTTTCTTTTTCCTTTTAGGTACTGGATCCTCATCTGGCATCTCGTTACTGAAGACAAAGAATCCTTCATTGATGCGGGGGGACTCCAGGGTACGTATCTGTTCCATCAATTGTCCCCCCACGCCACTACTTTCGCCGCTTTCGCCGCTCTCGCTGTAGCTTCCACTCCATTGCCAGGAATCTGGACCCATTGGTCAGTTTCTCTTTGAAGGGGCCGCTGCCATTCAGAATCATTTCTTCCTTTCCTCCAACCGCCTTATCTCCACTTAAAGGCTCCTTACTTTTTGGGAGATTTCTGGCCTATTTTTCTTGGAGGCCCGGTCGGCTTTCAGTCTCTCTATTTTTATGGCTTCATGGCTCTTTTTCAGAGCCTTACCAACATCCTCATACTCCCGAAGGTAAGCCGCGATCCTAGAGCTTTAGGCGGTGACGGGCTCCCGGGGCTTCATGCTTCCCCAGAGTCGAATGGCTGACGTGGCACATGCCGCTGGGGGGCACCGGCCTCCCGCGGCAGATAGCAAAAAAAGAAACAGTCATCAGCCACAGAAGCATGTGTCCCGTAAATTTTTTGGGCGGTTAGCTCGGCAGCTGCATGTGTCCCTTAAATTTTTGTCGGCCAGCTCGGCAGCTGAGTGTCACTCTTAAATATTTTGGATGGTCTGCGCAGCAGCAGCATGTAACACCTATTGTTTTTGAGTGATTAATGATAATTTTTCACGGGTGTGCCTGATGCCCTCCTTTATGTGTAATAAAGGGTGTATTGGAGTGCCTGATCCTTGTAATTTTTGGCAGCCCTTTCCCTTAGTGCATAGGCTTTATGAGTGTCGGAGTCCCACAATTATACCACAATGTGAATGAGGCTCTCCTTTATATGATATATACCGGTTGTATAGGAGTTCCTCATCCGTGTAATTTTTGGCAGCACTTGCGCTTAACGTACACGTAAATCTATGTTTCCCAACAATATTTCCTGTAAAATCGATGTTATCTTGGGTTTTTGGGGGTTATTTTTGTCATTCCATAAAAGTGCCGTAATAGTCGGACATCATCTTTAATAGCAGTGACTTCGGTGTCCAAGATGCATCCAGACATCCTCCCCATGCTGTTCCCTAACCATTTCTGTGGTGTTTCCACCATTTTCTGACGTTTCCCTATGGACCAGACACCCTCCCCTCATCCGAGCAGGGGGTGCCTGGTCTTTTCCCATTGACTTCCATTATACTCAGGTGCTCGACCGAGCACTCGAGCACCACCTAGTGTTCGGCTAGAGCACCCGAGCACCCAAACATCGGGCTGCTCGATCATCACTACAAGGCACTTAAGATAAGAACTGGAAAAAACAGTGTATAATGTCATGGAACTATTAATCAAGCCAGCAAAGGGAGCAATATGGACAATCATAATACATTAATTATTGCTTCCAACCTGAAATCTCTCTTCAATAGTGACAGACAAAAATCTGTCTAAAATGAAGCATATTGGCTCCATTTTGGTGCATCTAGGGTCGCCACACTTTTTCCCAACCTAATCAGAAAAGGTTATTATCGTATAAAACTTGTTGCACACTGGTATGTGCTTACTGGAGTAGGGGTCCCGTCCCCGATAATAGACAAATCATCAAACTCCAGTTTGTTGCAATTCAAAATTTGTGATTTATTGAGTCAGTGCTTGCGGCAAGTATACACAACGTTACGTTTCAGCCCACAATACGGCCTTCTTCAGACTATAATAAAAAATATAGATATATGTATATCAATGTTATGTACATGAAGACATATAACAATATCAATAACTGATTGATGATACTCCATCTACATGAATATTAAGATGAACAATCAGACAAATATAACACGTGGCTTTTGAATATCTAGACAATGCATATTGACAAAAGGTATAAAGTGTACTATATAATACATGGAGGTATAAAGTAGATTTTTATGGTGGATATTTATGAACTATGGATAAGAAATTCTCCATAATGCAATTGCTAGTTCTCAGTATCTGGCTATTTGTTTAAAGGTTAAGACATCCTCAATCTGTTAGTAGCTACTGCTATGTATATTAGAATTCATTATATCACAGTGTATCAATCGTCACATAGGGCAATACAGCTCATATAGCGTTACAAGATATACAGTACAGACCAAAAGTTTGGACACACCTTCTCATTCAAAGAGTTTTCTGTATTTTCATGACTATGAAAATTGTAGATTCACACTGAAGGCATCAAAACTATGAATTAACACATGTGGAATTATATACGTAACAAAAAAGTCTGAAACAACTGAAAATATGTCTTATATTCTAGGTTCTTCAAAGTAGCCACCTTTTGCTTTGATTACTGCTTTGCACACTCTTGGCATTCTCTTGATAAGCTTCAAGAGGTAGTCACCTGAAATGGTATTCCAACAGTCTTGAAGGAGTTCCCAGAGATGCTTAGCACTTGTTGACCCTTTTGCCTTCACTCTGCAGTCCAGCTCACCCCAAACCATCTCAATTGGGTTCAGGTCTGGTGTCTGTGGAGGCCAGGTCATCTGGCGTAGCACCCCATCACTCTCCTTCTTGGTCAAGTAGCCCTTACACAGCCTGGAGCTGTGTTTGGAGTTATTGTCCTGTTGATAAATAAATGATGGTCCAACTAAACGCAAACCGGATGGAATAGCATGCCGCTGCAAGGTGCTGTGGTAGCCATGCTGGTTCAGTATGCCTTCGATTTTGAATAAATCCCCAACAGTGTCACCAGCAAAGCACCCCCACACCATCACACCTCCTCCTCCATGCTTCACTGTGGGAACCAGGCATGTAGAGTCCATCCGTTCACCTTTTCTGCATCGCACAAAGACACGGTGGTTGGAACCAAAGATCTCAAATTTGGACTCATCAGACCAAAGCACAGATTTCCACTGGTCTAATGTCCATTCCTTGTGTTCTTTAGCCCAAACAAGTATCTTCTGCTTGTTGTCTGTCCTTAGCAGTGGTTTCCTAGCAGCTATTTTACCATGAAGGCCTGCTGCACACAGTCTTCTCTTAACGGTTGTTGTAGAGATGTGTCTGCTGCTAGAACTCTGTGTGGCATTGACCTGGTCTCTAATCTGAGCTGCTGTTAACCTGCGATTTCTGAGGCTGCTGACTCGGATGAACTTGAACGGATGAATCCTCCGCAGCAGAGGTGACTCTTGGTCTTCCTTTCCTGGGGCAGTCCTCATGTGAGCCAGTTTCTTTGTAGCGCTTGATGGTTTTTGCGACTGCACTTGGGGACACTTTCAAAGTTTTCCCAATTTTTCGGACTGACTGGCCTTCATTTCTTAAAGTAATGATGGCCACTCGTTTTTCTTCACTTAGCTGCTTTTTTCTTGCCATAATACAAATTCTAACAGTCTATTCAGTAGGACTATCAGCTGTGTATCCACCTGACTTCTGCCCAACACAACTCATGGTCCCAACCCCATTTATAAGGCAAGAAATCCCACTTATTAAACCTGACAGGGCACACCTGTGAAGTGAAAACCATTTGAGGTGACTACCTCTTGAAGCTCATCAAGAGAATGCTAAGAGTGTGCAAAGCAGTAATCAAAGCAAAAGGTGGCTACTTTGAAGAACCTAGAATATAAGACATATTTTCAGTTGTTTCACACTTTTTTGTTAAGTATATAATTCCACATGTGTTAATTCATAGTTTTGATGCCTTCAGTGTAAATCTACAATTTTCATAGTCATTAAAATATAGAAAACACTTTGAATGAGAAGGTGTGTCCAAACTTTTGGTCTGTACTGTAAGTAATATACACATGATCCATTGATAAGGCATTGTCACAAGGTATACTCAGTAATTATAGTAATCGCCTGCTGGCGTCCGGAACCCTTACTTACCGATTGCCACCAAGGGGTAGGGATAGAAGGAAAAATAGCGTCTAGTAGGAGAACGACGCTGTTGTATAGCGTCTAAGGAAAGTGCGCTGTAGGTGTGCCTAAGTGTGTGGCTTAAAAGGGAAAGCGCGCTGCCATGCGCTTCCGGTAAGGGCGGTGGAACGCACGGTCACATGGCCATGTGTTTCACCATAGAGGAAGTAGGAAGATCGGGTGGAATGCATATGCGGTTCACAACCCGGAGGTAAGTATCAGAGGAATCAAAAGGATACAGAAAATATAGAGAAGTCCCATGCGGCAACATGGTGGGTCCAGGGGCGTCAGTACGCCTAAAAATGAAACAAAGAAATAGATGTTAATCCTATTATATACATCCGACATAAAACATATGGACAATTTATGCAAGCAAGGCAAATGACTTATGTATTAGCTGTACATCATCTCCAAAAGGTCATATCACATATTGTACCTCATAATCACGGTTAAGACCCCTAGGTTCAAGAGTATCCAATTTATGGATCCAGAATGCTTCTCTGTACTTTAATTGTTTGACCCTATTTCCACCCCTTCTCGATGGTTTGATGTGTTCAATGATTTGGAATTTTAGCTGTGATATATTGTGTTTAGCTTGATGTAAATGAGCTGGGTCTGGGAATAATAAATTTTGTTTTCTAATGTTCGACTTATGTTGGCAGATCCTATTTTTTATTGTCAGTGTTGTTTCTCCTACATAAAGCAGGCCACAAGGGCATTTTAGAACATAAACTGCAAAGTCTGTGTCACAAGTGTAAAATCCCTGAATTGGGAATAACTTTCCTGATCTAGGATGAAGGAAATGGGATCCTTTTTGAACATTTGTGCACTGTACCTTTTGTCAATATTGTCTAGATATTCAAAAGCCACGCGTTATATTTGTCTGATTGTTCATCTTAATATCCATGTAGATGGAGTATCATCAATCAATTATTGATATTGTTATATGTCTTCATGTACATAACATTGATATACATACAGTATATCTATATTTTGTATTATACTCTGAAGAAGGCAGTATTGTGGGCCGAAACGTAACATTGTGTATACTTGCCGCGAGCTCTGACTCAATAAATCACAAATTTTGAATTGCAACAAACTGGAGTTTGATGATTTGTCTAATCAGAAAAGGATGTGGCTTAGCTGAAAGTGGGCAGAGCTTCACCTGAAAGGGGCCTGACTTAAGATGCGTCATCTGTCTCAAAGTAAACCAACCAACAGTTGGTACAGAGTCACTTGCACCACATTTATCATCCAGCCTGAGCCCCTGAGCCCCTGTAATAAATCTAGGCATCCTATCAAAGCTTACACCATCTATAGGATTATCACTGTAAATCTGGGACTGTGTTTTTTTTGTACAAAGCATGCCATACTGATTAACTTTCTAGATGGAGTGGCATAATAAATATTATAGCACAGGACATTAGATGGCTAATTATAAGAAGCAGCCCCCAGATGAACTGTGATTTCAGTGTACTGTTTGAATGGGATTTTATATTATAAAATACTATACTGTGTGAATACAAGCACCGCAACCTTAAATGTAACCTCTAATTCTATAAAATTTGTATATATTCTGGTTTCCTGAGATAGCAGCTTTATTAGTAGATATAATTAGGGGTGAGCGAATTGCACTTCGGATCCAATATTCTAAGTCGATTTGTTCTAGCACTTCGCTTTAATGCTCTACCGAGGTACCAGCCGATAACAAAGCCGACTTTGGATTCCTGTGTTAAAATGTTTTTAAAGTTGTAGAACCAAAGGGTGAAGTTCTTCACCAAAGTCTCACACAACTTCAGACTTAACAAATTTTGCTTTCATGAAGTCCATACATTTTCATGCTGTAGGTCTCCATACTGCATTAAAATGAAGTGCTTGAATGAATTGACTTAGGATTTTGTATCCGAAGCGCGATTCGCTTACCCTTAGATATAGTTCTAAATTCTACCCACTGCTATAGTAACATTCATTGGATATTATTTTGTTAATCTTTTTAATGGAGCCCTCTCTAAGAAATTCATATTAGTTTCTATCATCTATGGATCATATACTACAATGGTATTAGACATGTACTCTTTTTCAGTGCTGTGCCTGAATGCATCTAGTCATAATTAAACATGTAGAAGGTTCAAATCATGCAGCCTGATGGTTTAGAAATGACATTATTCAAATAATGAATCTATCTCTACATCATTAAAGAGAAAAATGTAAGGACAACTGAAAAAGGTGGTATTAATAAATAAAATTAGTTTTGAAGGCACTACCAGGCTATTGAACAGTAGTGTATGCTTCTAGCTTTGAAAAAATCATAGGCAGAATTTTAGACTTAGACTTCTAAGTCTAATAATTCAAGTAAAGTAGTGTTTCTTCTCCAAGAATATTTATCTCTAGCAATGCAGTCTTGTTACAGCTGATATCAATCTGAAAAAATGTATTAAGAGACACAATAGCACAGCATTCTGTCTACATGTACAGTTAAAAATGTAAAGAAAGTGTTATATTTTACTTTAGTAACCTACAGTAGCTACAAATAGGATAGAATAGGAAATTAAGAATTAACTTAGGTCAAGATCACATATGTATTGTTTTCCTTTCTTATAATCCTACATGCAGTACTTTTTCTCCCATAAAAAATAACTGATGTGTGACGGAATTGACACAAACTGATGCAAAATGATGCTGAAAAAAGACATTTGATAATTACTATTTTTTTGCTCTTCTGATGATTAGAAGAACGGAAAGCTCAACACAGATATGAACTTGGCCTTAAAGGGGTTTTCTTGGATTTTAATATTGATGACCTACCTATCCTCAGGATAGGTTATCAATATCAGATTGGTGGGGGTCCGAAACCCGGCACCCCCACCGATCAGCTAGTGGAAGGGAAAGCCACTCTCTGTGCCAGTGCCACCTTCCCTTGTTTGTTTACATGCTCACCGTTGACATCGCAGCAGTGAGCAAGCTGTACCATTAATTTCAATGGGACGGCTCGTTCCTATTCAAGCATATAGACACGAGCCATCCCATAGAAGTGAATGGGACGGCTTGTAAATATACCTGCTCACCAGTACGCTGTTGACGGTGAGCATGTAAACAAACAAGGGAAAGCTGCGCTCGCATCGCACGGAGCAAGGCCTTCCCTTCAACCAGCTGATCAGATAGTGTGCCAGGTGTTGGACCCACACCAATCTGCTATTGGTGACTTATCCTGAGGATAGGTCATCAACTTTAAAATCCTGGAAAACCCCTATGTTATAGTTCCCTGTGATCTTGAGAGTCTAGTTTGAATTGGTTAGTGACATTTGGTAACATCTTCGGTGCTACATTGCAAGAACAGGCGCACATTTGAATGTAATAGTCACATACAGTCAGCTGTCTGTAAAATGGTCTACAAGTGGTTCAGGCAGTACTCTTAAGGTGACGATAGACATTAGTTTAAGGTTGATGAAAATTGATGATTTCAACTAAAAGAAACATCCATCTGCTGAAATGTAACAATAAACAATTGTTTTAGCCATATACATATATACATATACTAGACTATGATCTTTTGCAAAGAAGTCAGTCAAAGAAAGATAGTTTGTAAACGTAAGATCATTATTTGAAAGAACGTTCTCAGAAAAGTCTTTCATCCATCATTGATTTCATTGAACATTTATGGCCACTTTGAACAACTGTAATGGCCAATATGGACTAAAGTCTATATAATCCTGTCTGTGAAATGAAGGTTCACCAAATGTTTGTTTGTTCAACTCATGTTTAGAATCCAAATTGCATGTGAACTTCATTTTAGGACTCCTTGTCACATTTAAACACCACCATGGTACTTACCTTGTAGTATGAGTAAGAGCAACATATCAAGTAAAAACACATTCCCAGTCATGCAACACTAGTGCTCTTCTATTGACTCACCAGGAGACCCGAGGAAGGGCTCATGCTGGAATGCAAGGAATGTACAACAGTGGTTTTGTGTGACATTGAATATTAAATATAAACAGTAAGAAGTTCACCTACAATTTAAAGTGATGTCCCATAGCTTTCCATTTTGGTATAAAGTGCCAAAGGAATTATGGAGTTTGTATGTTCTCCTCGTGTTTGTGTGGGTTTACTCTGGGTACTGCAAGAACAGGCGCCCATTTGAATGGGTAGTTACTCTGGGTAGTTTCCTCCCACGCTCCAAAGATATACTGATAGGGACCTTAGATTGTGAGCCTCACTGGGGGGAAGTCTGTAAAGCACAGTGGAGCATGTCAGTGCTATATAAGTGAGCGAAATAAATATATAAGAGCAGCACATTAGGGATATAGACAAACTACAACTAGATGGACACTTAATTTTATGAACCACAGAAATTACCTGACTGGTAGCCCTACCATAATAAAGAAATACCTGTCCAGGTATACGCTACAGAATGTTACCAGAAGGTATAGGTTATATTCTCAGACTAAAGATGGCCATACACATTAGGTTGAAGTTGGTTGATAATTGAACAAACAAACTGCTGGTGAATGATTGTTTCAAAGACAAGGCCATACACATTTCAGTCCATATTAGCCATTATAGTTGAACACATTGGCCATATATCTTCATTTAAACCAAACAATGGACAAAAGATCTTCCTGGGAACATTTCTTTCAAAGAAAGATCTTTTGAATGTATTTTTTTTCCCGAACACAGCCAACTAGTGTTGAGTGAGCACCTCTGTGCTCGTATGCTCGGGTGCTCTGGCCGAGCACTAGGGGTTGCTCGAGTGCTCGGCCGAGCACCTGAGCATAATGTTAGTCAATGGGACTAAACCAGGCACCCCCCGCTCGGAAGAGGGGAGGGTGGCTGGTTAATAGAAAAAGGTCACAATCGCGACTTCTCCTCTTTTACTCCTTTCACTCGTAAAAGTATGCTAATTAACTGAATTTGTACGCATTAGCGCACAATGCGTACGCATTAGCATACAAATGCGTATGCATTAGTGTACAAAATTTGTTCACATTGGTGTATAAATGTGTACGCATTAGCATACAAATTCGTACGCATTAGCATACAAATTCGTATGCATTAGCATACATTACAGTGCGGGGAAGAGACTCGAGCATTGCGCTCGAGTACACTCGGTGTTCGGCCGAACGCTGAGTGGACCTGAGCGTAGGCATGCTCAGCCAAATAGCGAGTTTGACACTACAGCCAACTTCTTTTAAATAATAATATCTGTCATTGGTTGGCTATAATGATCATTTGTTGTTAAATTTCAACTGATGAATGTTCAGCTTGGTTGAAATTGGGCATTTTGATCAACTTTAGACTAATGTATGTGGTCACTTTTTTCTATATTGAACTCTCCTTGTTATCCAGGCATAGCTGGTCAATGTATTAGAATAATGCTAATGGACTCCCTTTCAATGTTGGAGTTACAGCATCTATCATAATTATTGGTGCCTTACTTCTAGAGACTGTAAATGTAAGATTTGTCCCGAATTATATTTTGTGGACTATAGTTCCCCTATCCCATTACTATTTTAGTCACATTAATCACCTATTCAAAAGAGACATTTTATTGAATCTTTGACAGAATATATGTGCATAAGCCAAAGTCATTTGCTATTGTTGAACACATGTAAAAAGGCTGAATGTATCATGCTAATGTTTCATAAAATATACAGTCAAATGGAAAATACTGCAACAATATCATGACTAAATGCACATCAAATCTGTGGAATGTGCCAGGACGTGAGGATAGGTTATATTTAGACTTATGTTGTATACAAAGTATTTTGTATTCTGTTTGCATCTCAAAAAATATATCATTTGGTGCTTTGAGTTATGCTGACCTGCAATGTATTTTCTTTAGCAATGGCTTTTTCTTGTCCATGATTCAGGATGATGATCTGTCCTTCATTAATGCTTTAAACTGCAGCTCTGTTCATTTAGCTATATTAAATAGGCACGACGCCCCTGCATAGTTACCAGTCAATACAGTGATAAGGTTACCTTTTGTAGTGCATCTAGTATGTGTGTTCTGTCTTCTTACACGTTCACACAGTGTGCAGTCTGACATTCAGTATAAACCATTCCTGTCTTCCAAATAAGAGAACTGTTCTTTGTAATCTAAATTGTTTATTGGTTAACAGGATCGTCGAAATGTGATTGATTGGCAAAACAGGATTGCCTGATTGGTAAAACTACAAGAATTCAAATAATACATATATAAGTATAAAGCATAGGGATTACATGTGTAATAACATTACATGGAGATTATAAGGAGCATGTACTATAACATTACATTAATAATGAAGCACATGGCAAAATAGCTGCCTATGCATAAGATTGCATGGCTAGCTAACAGTCTAACTCCCTGCACAAAAACATAACTGACACACTGAACTTCTCTGTATAACATGATATCCCTGAAACAGAGGTAACTCTCTCACCAGATATGCTTTTACACGGATGGTGGAGTTTGAGGAAGAGAATGTAGAGGGCAGCTCTGTACTGTGTCCTGGAGACTGAAGATTGGAGGTTTCTCCTTCCCAGGATGCCTTGCAAACTACCCACAATGCATTAGTCTTTGTGATACAAAAAGAAAGTATAATGCAATTTGACACCGCTAGATGGTGCCATAACCACACTAATACATCAGATATGATGACAGAAACATATACTGAGCTGTTATGATATTTCCCACTCTGCATGGCAGAATAATGTGCAAGGTGTCTTAAACTGTGGATTATGTAATGCTTCACTGAGAAAAAAGTTATGTTAATTAGCTCTCTTTCTAAAAGAAAAAAGAGAACTATGTCTCTAGCGCCACCCATTGGAAGGCAACTTTCTCATAGCAAAATCAGTAACTTCCAGCCAGCTATTTATTTTATCTTTGGAAAAAGACCGTCTTTTTTTACCTTATTCCCAGAGGAACATAGCATGGCCTATAAGATTCTTTAACTCCTTAACTTCTCCTTAGACTCTCAATAATGAGAAATTATTATTACCACCAGGTAGGCCTCTCACTTGGCCAAACAAGTTCTTTGCTCTGCAGTTATGAAAGTCAATCACCCTGAAACATCTGTCTGCAGATGAGTTACTGTTTTGGCTATAATCCTAAGTTATGTTTCAAGGCTTGTTTTAAAGGTCAGATGGCTGGGCATAGCGGCACAGCTTTCTTGTTTATATTGCCAAGCTAATTTGCATATATACTAAAAGACACTAAAGTAGCAGTGAAAAAAAAAACATCATCAGGTGACTTTCAAACATATAGAGTGAAAATGGACATCTAACAAGGGATGATAGTCATCCATATTAATGACTTTTACTTTGGCCATGGAACTAGTATACTTTCTGGCCAAGTTTTGGCCTGTTGATGCAGTTAAACTTGTCAACTGGATATTCTATATAGTCATCCAGTTTAAATTGACTGTTTCAAACAGGGTATTTATATTTCTTCTAGACATTCAGCGACATAGGAGTTATCTTCCAATTTTTTTCACCAGTTTTATGTCATTCCTTAGTGCAAGTATTTGCAGTTATTTTATTTAAAAGCATATTTCATATTTTAGAATAGAACTTGATTTGTTCTATATTGTTTCTTTTAATGTGTCAGAGGTTTAAGAATGTTCCTGCTTTTATCTCAAGTGTTCTACAATAAAAGTAGTATTGCTCCAGCAACACCCCATAAAGGCTGTTATCCGTCCTAAAGTCTATGTCTGCAAAATGTAAAGTGCTATTGTGAGCAGTAAAAACCATCACAACAATATCTTGGCATTGAGGAAATGACAGCAAAAAAAGCAAATGGCAACTTTATGGTCATCGGAGTCTTGTGCTATTAAATATTGTGCTATACCTGTCATTTTTGCAGCTATATCATTAAACTGCCAGTTGTTTTAGCAGTCAAATGATAAGATAAACTTACAGAGTTATATTACCTATCAAAATCAAAGACAGGATTGTTTGCACATAGCTTTTGTTTCTCGCGCTGAAAAAATGAAAAATGAAAAAAAAGTGATATGCTTGTTTTCACTGGCATTTTAGTGGTATATTAGCATATTTATAAAGCAACACTTGTCGATGGAGGTGATTTCAGACAAATTCTTAGAAAAGAGTATTTATTACTTTTTCTGCTATTTCTAAGCAGTGAGTTGGCCATTCAGACTTTAGGGAAGTGTCAGTGACCATGGTCAAAGTTTATGGAATAAACCTGGGATATGCCTACAATGTCACATAGTTGGGGTTAGGTTAAAGGTTGCTGGGATCTTTCAACATACAGTGCCTTGCGAAAGTATTCGGCCCCCTGGAACTTTTCAACCCTTTGCCACATTTCAGGTTTCAAAATAAAATATATAACATTTTAAAATTTTGGTGAAGAATCAACAACAAGTGGGTCACAATTGTGAAGTGGAACGGAATTTATTGCATCATTTAAACTTTTTTTGTAATAATAAAACTGAAAAGTTGGGTGTGCAAAATTATTCGGCCCATTTACTTTCAGTTCAGAAAACTCACTCCAGAAGTTCATTGAGGATCTCTGAATGATCCAATGTCCTAAATGACTGATGAAGATAAATAGAATCCACCTGTGTGTAATCAAGTCTCCATATAAATGCACCTGCTCTGTGATAGTCTCAGGGTACTGTTTAAAGCACAGAGAGCATCTTGAAGACCAAGGAACACACCAGGCAGGTCCGTGATACTGTTGTGGAGAAGTTTAAAGCCGGATTTGGATACCAAAAGATTTCCCAAGCTTTAAACATCCCAAGGAGCACTGTGCAATCGATCATATTGAAATGGAAAGAGTATCAGACCACTGCAAATCTACCAAGACCCGGCCGTCCCTCTAAACTTTCATCTCAAACAAGGAGAAGACTGATCAGAGATGCAGCCAAGAGGCCCATGATCACTCTGGATGAACTGCAGAGATCTACAGCTGAGGTGGGAGAGTCTGTCCATAGGACAACAATCAGTCGAACACTTCACAAATCTGGCCTTTATGGAAGAGTGGCAAGAAGAAAGCCATTTCTCAAAGATATCCATAAAAAGTCTCGTTTACAGTTTGCCACCAGCCACCTGGGAGACACACCAAACATGTGGAAGAAGGTGCTCTGGTCAGATGAAACCAAAATTGAACTTTTTGGAAACAATGCAAAACAATATGTTTGGCATAAAAGCAACACAGCTCATCACCCTGAACACACCATCCCCACTGTCAAACATGGTGGTTGCAGCATCATGGTTTGGGCCTGCTTTTCTTCAGCAGGGACAGGGAAGATGGTTAAAATTGATGGGAAGATTGATGGAGCCAAATACAGGACCATTCTGGATGAAAACCTATTGGAGTCTGCAAAAAACCTGAGACTAGGACGGAGATTTATCTTCCAACAAGACAATGATCCCAAACATAAAGCAAAATTTACAATTGAATGGTTCAAAAATAAACGTATCCAGGACTTTGAATGGCCAAGTCAAAGTCCAGACCTGAATCCAATTGAGAATATGTGGAAAGAGCTGAAAACTGCTGTTCACAAACGCTCTCCATCCAACCTCAAAGAGCTCGAGCTGTTTTGCAAGGATAGAGACATACCCCAAGCGATTTGCAGCTATAATCGCAGCAAAAGGTGGCGCAAAAAAGTATTAATGCAAGGGGGCCGAATAATTTTGCACGCCCCACTTTTCAGTTTTTTTATTACAAAAAGAGTTTAAATGATCCAATAAATTTAGTTTCACTTCACAATTGTGACCAACTTGTTGATTCTCCACCAAAAATTTAAAATATTATATCTTTTTGCTTAAAGCCTGAAATGTGGCAAAAGGTTGAAAAGTTCCAGGGGCCGAATACTTTTGCAAGGCACTGTATCTCAAAGCATACCATGTCTCTAGTGGCTGGCAAGATGTCCATAGTCTCAAAGGTTGGGTTGGTACAATAGTCTAGTGGGTATCTACTTGCCTTACACCAGAAGCAAAATTCTTGAAATTTGATTCAGGTCCAATTCGCACAAATCAATTGTCAGATTGCCCTTAAAGTTTGTTAATGACACTTTATGGTCTCCTAATCCCTTTCAGGCTCTTTAGTGCAAAGACAACATTAGTAATGTCAAAGCAACTATAACATATATGGCTAGGGGGTCAATAAATGGTACCAGGTGGTAACAAACAGCCTGTTTAAAAACACACTACACTGTCAGATTTTTTTTTAAATTAAAAAACAGTCCAAAAACCATCCTTTTTGTGGCAGACGTCTTATTCTCTGTCTGCTGACCTGTAATATGGTGGCTGCCATTTTAAACTATTCATCCAAAATGAATGACAAGTTTTGGATTCATTAGCATCCACATTTTTGGGAAATTTGTAGCAAATTTGATTAATCTAGAATTGATGCTCTCATCTCTAGTCTTGAGTGTGAACCAACAATGGGCAACATCTGCCTCTTGTTTGTATGAATTCTCCAGGACCCTGGTTTCCTCCTAAACGAAAAAATACTGATAAGTAAATTGGCTTTTTATAAAAATGTACATTTAGATTTTGTTATAAATTCTGCCGTGTGTGCTGGCAACAAATAAGCATGGGACATAAATAAGGAGCATGCCAGCTTTGACAGATCTGTTAACAATTAGAGATGAGCGAGTAGTGTTCGATCGAGCCGGTATTCGATCGAATACTACGCTATTCGGCATACTCGATTTCAATCGAGTATAACGGCGATGGCGCACTTAGAATTCGCTTCCCCTCCCACCTTCCCTGGCGCTCTTTTTCCACCAATCAACATGCAGGGGGGGGTATGACAGGCCCGCGGAGCACGCTGGCAGCGCGAAAACAGCGTCTACATGGATTGGCTGGAAAAACCATGTGACCTCGAATATTAAAAACTCAGCTCTTCCTGCTCGTTCGCATATGCTGCGTGAACTTAGTCAGGGACAGAGGCTGGAGAAGGGACAGATAGGTTTTAGCTGTTGGACAGGCAGGAGCGTGATTAAAAGCCCTTATCAGGGCTACTATAGTGCAGTACAGTGATAGCTTTACTACAATATACAGTCTGCAGAGAACGGCTGCTGTATTCAGGGATAGCTGCTGGAGTAGGGACAGAGAGAGGCATTAGTGGTGTATTAGGTGCTCTGCTACATACCAAACTATATTTGGCACTACTGTTCTGCGTTTTTTTTGGCTGCAAAACCCTGTTATATACCTAGTGTGTATATGCACCATCTGATCTTCTGGCAGTATACGGCTGTGTACATTTTTTTTTTTTTAAATACAGTTTCTTTGGCTCTAGTGTTCTGGGTTCTGTGTGCCTGCAATACCCTTTTTGTATACCAGGTGTAAATACCCACCGTCTGACCTGTTAGTACACGGCTGTGTACCTAGAAATATATAAAAAAAAAAAGCCTTTTCATTGGCACCTGTACTTTGCGTTCTCTTGCAAAATAATTGTATATACGTAGTCTTCATACACACCGTCTGATCTGTTTGTACACGGCTGTGTACCTAGAAATATATAAAAAAAAAAAGCCTTTTCATTGGCACCTGTACTTTGCGTTCTCTTGCAAAATAATTGTATATACGTAGTGTTCATACACACCGTCTGATCTGTTTGTACACGGCTGTGTACCTAGAAATATATAAAAAAAAAAAGCCTTTTCATTGGCACCTGTACTTTGCGTTCTCTTGCAAAATAATTGTATATACATAGTGTTCATACACACCGTCTGATCTGTTTGTACATGGCTGTGTACCTAGAAATATATTTAAAAAAAAAGCCTTTTCATTGGCACCTGTACTTTGCGTTCTCTTGCAAAATAATTGTATATACGTAGTGTTCATACACACCGTCTGATCTGTTTGTACACGGCTGTGTACCTAGAAATATATTTAAAAAAAAAGCCTTTTCATTGGCACCTGTACTTTGCATTCTCTTGCAAAATAATTGTATATACGTAGTGTTCATACACACCGTCTGATCTGTTTGTACACGGCTGTGTACCTAGAAATATTAAAAAAAAAAAGCCTTTTCATTGGCACCTGTACTTTGCGTTCTCTTGCAAAATAATTGTATATACGTAGTGTTCATACACACCGTCTGATCTGTTTGTACACGGCTGTGTACCTAGAAATATATTTAAAAAAAAAGCCTTTTCATTGGCACCTGTACTTTGCGTTCTCTTGCAAAATAATTGTATATACGTAGTGTTCATACACACCGTCTGATCTGTTTGTACACGGCTGTGTACCTAGAAATATAAAAAAAAAAGCCTTTTCATTGGCACCTGTACTTTGCGTTCTCTTGCAAAATAATTGTATATAGGTAGTGTTCATACACACCGTCTGATCTGTTTGTACACGGCTGTGTACCTAGAAATATATTAAAAAAAAAGCCTTTTCATTGGCACCTGTACTTTGCGTTCTCTTGCAAAATAATTGTATATACGTAGTGTTCATACACACCGTCTGATCTGTTTGTACACGGCTGTGTACCTAGAAATATAAAAAAAAAAAAGCCTTTTCATTGGCACCTGTACTTTGCGTTCTCTTGCAAAATAATTGTATATACGTAGTGTTCATACACACCGTCTGATCTGTTTGTACACGGCTGTGTACCTAGAAATATATTAAAAAAAAAGCCTTTTCATTGGCACCTGTACTTTGCGTTCTCTTGCAAAATAATTGTATATACGTAGTGTTCATACACACCGTCTGATCTGTTTGTACACGGCTGTGTACCTAGAAATATATTAAAAAAAAGCCTTTTCACTGGCACCTGTACTTTGCGTTCTCTTGCAAAATAATTGTATATACGTAGTGTTCATACACACCGTCTGATCTGTTTGTACATGGCTGTGAAGGCAAAATATTGTAGCAAAAAAAAAATAAAATGCGGAGGGGGGCTAGCGGAATCGGACGTGGACGAGGACGGGGGCGCGGAAATGCTGTTGGTGGCCTTGTTGAAGCCAGTGGGGATACAATGCGTGCTGGTGAGGGTCAGCCAGGATCCCAGTCATCCAGAATCCCTGCCTTTATGGGACAGTTAAGCAGGGGGCGGGTTACACCGCTGTTGAGGCCTGAGCAGGTTGAACAGGTGGTGCAATGGATAGCCGATAGCGCTTCCACACAGTTGTCCACCAGCCAGTCATCCACACAGTCTCACTCTGACCCTCCTTCCTCCACACCTGGCCAACAGAGTCATCCCACCATTGACCCCTCCCAGGAGCTCTTTTCGGGTCCTTTTTCAGATGTGCCGGAAGAATCCCAGGAGCTAGCAGAGGAATTTGTTTGTAGTGATGCCCAAACACTTGAGTTTTCGCCATCTCCTGCTGATGTGGACCCTGAACCAGCATCTGTTATCATGAGCGATGATGATGATGAGACGCAGTTGCCATCAAGGGAGGCTGTTGGAATGTCCAGTGGGCAGGAGGAGGAGCAGAGTGAGGAAGTGGAAGAGGAGGTGGTGGATGACGAAATGACCGACCCCACTTGGCCAGGGGTGATGTCCAGCGGGGAAAGCAGTGGAGAGGTGGTGGTCTGCGCAGCACCGAAAAAGGCAGCAAGAGGCAGAGGGATGTCCAGAGGCAGAGGGATGTCCACAGGCAGAGGGATGTCCACAGGCAGAGGGATGTCCACAGGCAGAGGGATGTCCAGAGGCAGAGGACAGTCCAGACAGAGAAGTGAGGCCACAGCCAGCAGGGCCGAAGCTGTTCCCGGCAGCGGGCAGTCGCGCGAAGCTCCCCCATCGAGGCCTCGTACTTCTGTGGTGTGGAGATTTTTTAATGTTTGTGCGGATGACAAACTGAGCGCGGTTTGCACACTCTGCCACTCAAAACTGAGTAGGGGCTCTGAGAAGAGCAATCTGACCACCTCAGGCATGCGGCGTCACTTGGAAGTCAAGCACTGGGCTGAGTGGGAGAGAGCAAACGCAATACAACCTGCGCCCGGTCTTGCTGCCACTGCCTCTTCCCCTTTGTTGTGTGCTGCCACTGCGGTCCAGACCTCCAGCCAGGACACCTCCACATCTGCCTCTGCCTCGGCTACTTTGGGGCCTTCTCCTTCAGCCTCCCCTTCCCCCGCCTCTTCGCCTGCACCTTCACACTCCTCGTCCCAACAACTGTCCATCTCGCAGGCGTTCGACCGCAGGCGGAAGTACGCCTCGAGTCACCCCCAAGCCCAAGCCTTAAACTGCCACATCTCCAAACTGCTGGCCCTGGAGATGTTGCCGTTTAGGCTTGTGGAGACGCAGGCCTTCCGCGACCTGATGGCGGCTGCCGCACCTCGCTATTCCGTCCCCAGCCGCCACTACTTTTCCCGGAGTGCCGTCCCCGCCCTGCACCAGCACGTGTCGCGTAACATCAGGCGGGCCCTGAGGTACGCAATCAGCGCAAAGGTCCACTTGACCACCGACTCGTGGACAAGCACTTGCGGCCAGGGACGATACATCTCTTTGACGGCACACTGGGTGAATGTAGTGGAAGCGGGGACGGGGTCGCAAACAGAGACGGCCTACCTACCACCCCCGCCCAAGATTGCCAGCATGGGTTCTGATAAACCCCCCTCCTCCTCCTCCTCCTCCTCTGCCTTAACATCGCCCTCAGCCGCTAGCTGGAAGCGTTGCAGCACTGGCGCGGGGAGACGTCAGCAGGCGGTGCTTAAGCTCATCAGCTTGGGCGACAGGAAGCACAGCGCCCCAGAGGTGAGGGATGCCATATTGCAGCAGACGGAGATGTGGCTGTCGCCGCTGCAGCTAGGACCAGGCATGGTCGTGTGCGATAACGGCCATAACCTGGTGGCGGCTCTGGAGCTTGCCGAACTCAATCACGTACCATGCCTGGCCCACGTTTTTAATCTGGTAGTCCAAAAATTTCTAAAGACTTACCCCAACCTGGCAGAGTTACTGGTGAAAGTGCGGCGCTTGTGCGCTCACTTTCGGAAGTCAACTGTAGCTGCTGCTAGCTTAAAAAAACTCCAGCAACTCCTCCATTTGCCTGAACATCGGCTGTTGTGCGACCTGCCGACTCGCTGGAATTCCACCTATTCCATGTTGGCCAGGGTGTGTGAGCAGCAGAGAGCATTGATGGAGTACCAGATTATGAATCCACGCGTGCCTCCAACTCAGCTCCCTCAGTTTGCCAACCACGAGTGGCCATGGATGGCAGACATATGCGATGTACTGCGTATCTTTGAGGAGTCCACCAAGAAGGTCAGCAGCGAGGACGCTATAGTGAGCGTAACCATCCCGCTCCTATGCGTCCTTAAAGAATCACTCATCGCAATAAGGGAGAACGCATTGCACGCAGAGGAGACGGGGGTAGGAGGAGACGCAACGGAGCTACACAGTCAGACCACACTTTTGTCTGCTTCACGGTGGCAGTTGCAGGAGGAGGAGGATGAGGAGGAGGAGGACGACGTGGAGGTGGCTGTGGAATAGGAGGAGGCTGCTGGCGGCGAGGGTAGCAGTCAGGCTGTGTGCGTCCCATTGGTTCAGCGCGGATGGGGCGGAGAGGAGGCGGAAGAGGAAGAGAAGGAAATGGCAAGTGATCCTTCTGGTGGGGGCAGTGCGGTCATGCCTATTCAGAGTCTGGCACACATGGCTGACTTCATGCTGGGCTGCTTTTCCCGGGACACACGTGTTGTCCGGATAGTGGAGAACAAACTGTACTGGGTCTTCGCAATCCTGGACCCCCGGTATAAAGATAACGTCTCCTCTTTTATTCCGGTAGAGGAGAGGACGAATCGATTGCTGGAATACCAGAGGGAACTCGTGCAGAACATGATGGAGATTTTCCCACCCACCATCGCTGGCGGCAGAGAGGAGAGGGTCTCCCAGAGTCCCTCAACATCGATCAGGCCCACAGCCACCAGGGGAACACTCTCCAAGGTGTGGGACACGTTCATGGCACCCCCTCGTGCAACTTCCATCACTGCGGGGCCCGCTATCAGCAGGAGGGACAAGTATCGGCGGATGTTGCGGGAGTACCTGGCAGACCGTACCCCTGTCCTCCCCGATCCCTCGGCGTCCTACACTTACTGGGTCGCCAAGTTGGACACGTGGCTGGAACTGTCCCTGTACGCCTTGGAGGTTCTTGCCTGCCCTGCCGCCAGCGTGCTATCAGAAAGGGTGTTCAGCGCAGCCGGGGGCATTATAACCGATAAGCGCAGCCGCCTGTCAACCGACAGTGCCGACAGGCTGACGCTAATCAAAATGAACAGCAAGTGGATTGACCCGGACTTTGCTTCACCAACAGTGGAAAGCAGCCAAAAGTGAAGTGCCATCTGTATGAAGTGCCATTTCCTCCTCCACCTCCTCCTCCTCCTCCTTAACCGCTGTAGAATTGCTCCGTAAATAAAAAAATTTATATATTTATGGCTCACCTCTTGGGCCTCCACAAAATTTTATCAAGGTCTCACCTCTTGGGCCTCCACATAATTTTTAAGAGGTCTCACCTCTTGGGCCTCCACATAATTTTATCGAGGTCTCACCTCTTTGGCCTCCACATAATTTTTAAGAGGTCTCACCTCTTGGGCCTCCACATAATTTTTAAGAGGTCTCACCTCTTGGGCCGCCACATAATTTTTAAGAGGTCTCACCTCTTGGGTCTCCACATAATTTTTAAGAGGTCTCACCTCTTGGGCCTCCACATAATTTTTAAGAGGTCTCACCTCTTGGGCCTCCACATAATTTTATCGAGGTCTCACCTCTTGGGCCTCCACATAATTTTATCGAGGTCTCACCTCTTGGGCCTCCACAAAATTTTTAAGAGGTCTCACCTCTTGGGCCTCCACATAATTTTATCGAGGTCTCACCTCTTGGGCCTCCACATAATTTTTAAGAGGTCTCACCTCTTGAGCCTCCACAAAATTTTTAAGAGGTCTCACCTCTTGGGCCGCCACATAATTTTTAAGAGGTCTCACCTCTTGGGCCTCCACATAATTTTTAAGAGGTCTCACCTCTTGGGCCTCCACATAATTTTTAAGAGGTCTCACCTCTTGGGCCTCCACATAATTTTTAAGAGGTCTCACCTCTTGGGCCTCCACAAAATTTTTAAGAGGTCTCACCTCTTGGGCCTCCACATAATTTTTAAGAGGTCTCACCTCTTGGGCCTCCACATAATTTTTAAGAGGTCTCACCTCTTGGGCCTCCACATAATTTTTAAGAGGTCTCACCTCTTGGGCCTCCACATAATTTTTAAGAGGTCTCACCTCTTGGGCCTCCACAAAATTTTTAAGAGGTCTCACCTCTTGGGCCTCCACATAATTTTTAAGAGGTCTCACCTCTTGGGCCTACAAACAATTTTTCTCATGGCTCACCTCTTGGGCCTTAATACAATTTTTAAGAGGTCTCACCTCTTTGGCCTCCACTTAATTTTTTCGAGGGCTCACCTCTTGGGCCTCCATATAATTTTGTTCGAGGGCTCACCTCAAGCTAACTTTGCGCACTCATTAAAATATTTTCACAACAAGGACCTAAGAGCCCTCGATGGGAGAGCTTTGTGTGTGGGCCTGTTATAGGGAAGAGATGCGGCCCTGCGGGCTCTAGCCTGCCTTCTCCATGAGCCTCTGGCCAGCCCACGGCCTCTTCCTGCCTTTTGCGGTCCTACGCATCTCTCAACATCCCCACTGCTTTACCTGCTAGACATGACACTGGGCCAGGTCGGGTCACTGACATCTCAAGCGCCAACAATTTGGGCATTTTAAGGCTTCTGCATGTGTTTGAGTTGTTTTTACATTTTAAAGAAGACATGTCTGACCACATCTCACACACACACACAATGACAATTAGGGGTGGGGTCTATTTGCTTTCCCCTTTGCCTATGCCATCTGTGGTTGTTATAGGCAATGTGATTTTAAGGGGTGCAGAATTTTATCTTCTTTTTTGTCTAGTTTGGCTTGGGGTCCATGGCAATGTAGAGGAAAGAAGGTTTCCTTGTATGGTCTCACTTTACAGAGAGGTTACTTTGTCTTTGGAGTGTATTGTTGAGAGGCTGTGATAGTGGCGTAATAGTGCGACTTGGGCGCGTTATATGCACCCAGACATGCTTCCCCTGCTGTCCTAGTTGCATTCCAGCAGTGTTGGCATCCTTTTCTGAGGTTTCAGGGTGGACTTGGTGACCTCCAAGTGGTCGAATTGAGATTTCCAAGTGGCGAGCATTTTTTTCCCATAGACTTTAATGGGATTCGATATTCGGTCGAATAGTCGAATTTCGCGGTCTATTCGAATCGAATTTCGAACTTTCGAATATTTCACTACTCGCTCATCTCTATTAACAATAGCAAATTGTTTAACTTACTTGAGAAATAATATGTTTGTACCAGAAATAAAATTAATATGTAAGGGGATCTGAGTCAAGTAGTCCAGACATTAGCACAGATTAAAAAATGGGATGATGAATGGATGAAGAATTATCATGACTTGACTACTTGTCTCCTTTATGTCATGAACCGATGACTTTATCCATATATTGTTGTGAAGTAGTAATTTTTTTCCAGGAGGTTGAGAGAGTACTGTTTGCCATACTATATTACTTTCTTGGCCTACCAGTTGAACTAAGGACATTGCCAAGCAACATAACTGAAACATGTCCATTTAGAGCACATCTTTTGATAACAGGAATCTTTAAGGCCTCTTTCACACTAGAGGCAGCACGGATCCGGCACCTAAAGGGTGCCAACGGATCCGTGCTGCCGCTGATAGCGCTGATAGCGCTCCGGCCCTACTCATGTTGACAGACATTGGGACAGAAATACATACAGACATACACACACAAACACATACATACTTACATACTCCAGCCCGGGACGCCGGCAGCACTACTTCACGCGCCTCCTGCGCGCAGTGATGACGATTCCCCACAGCGCCCTCTGCTGGGCGCAGTGGGGAAACGTCATAGCTGCGCGCAGGAGGCGCGTGAAGACATGCTGCCGGCGTCCCTGCCTGGAGTATGTGAGTATGTATGTGTATATATGTATGTATGTATGTATGTATGTATGTCTGTCTGTATGTATTTCTGTGTAGCCGGATCCGGAATGACCCCCCCATTGCAAGTCATTGGAGGACAGATCCGGATTACTGGTGTGTCACACCAAACGGATCCGTCCCCATTGACTTGCATTGGGGGTCATTCCGGATCCGTCTTGGTGCGGATGCTTGGACCGGAGAGAAAACCACAGCATGCTGCGGTTTGTTCTCCGGTCTGAAGACGGAACGGAATGCTTTCAGGAGCATTCCGTTGTCTTCAGTTCAGTTTTGTCCCCATTGACAATGAATGGGGACAAAACTGAAGCGTTTTTTTCCGGTATTGAGCCCCTATGACGGAACTCAATACCGGAATTTAAAATCGCTAGTGTGAAAGTAGCCTAAGCAATTGTCTGTAGCCTGAAATACCCTTACATTTGCATAGCAGATCTATGTAAACTTTACAATTCCTAGAGCAGAGCTTGTGTGGAGGATATACTCTGGATAACGTAAAACTTGTTTATTAGACCCTAAAGTAAAAATAAACTTTATAGCAATGAATTAAAGCAGAGTATCACACTACTCAGATACCTGAAGGACTAGTAATGTATTTCCATAACCTTCAATTAGTTCAATATGCAAAGAAAACAAACTATAACATCTCAGTTCTCCAGACATATGTTTCCTCCAGTAAATGGTTTACAGTATGCTATAAACATCAATTACAATGGCTTGGTTTCCATAATGAAGTGCAAAACTTGTTTAGTGAGTTCTTTTGTTGGTGACTGATAAGATAGACAGTAAAATGAGGACAATATATTGCTTGTGTTTATATATAGATTGAAAATAATTCTAGTCAACTATTGATGAGAATTGCTTAAAGAAAAATACTCTATCATTTCTAATTGCTGTTTTAAAAAGATATTTCTATCCCTGGTAGCTCCAGATTGCACTTTTTAATTTTGTTATAGACTTTTTACAATCAGATTCCAAAAACATAATTGATACTACATATGTTGAAATAAAATATGGGCTATGCATGCATGTTACATTAGTCTGTTGTTACTGCCATTTCCTGGGCTGAAACATTATATTAGCTAATGGCTATATGTGTAGGTGGCCTTTATTAAAAAAAAAAACATGGAAGAAAAATAAAGTAATTATTTTGCAAGACACAATTGCATAATATTTCAACCAGAATCATACTTAAAGGGGTTATCCAACAAATCTCAAGTTGAGATGAATTGGAGACATGAGTTATATTTGATCCATATTTCCAAAAAGACTCCAATTTTGGGGACTTTGAAAGTTTTCTGATTCATTGGCATTAAAGAGCTTAACCCCTTCATGACATAGCCATTTTTCACCTTAAGGACCAGGCCAAATTTTGGAAATATGACATGTGTCACTTTATGTGGTAATAGCTTTGAAACACTTTTACTTATCCAAGCCGTTCTGAGATTGTTTTCTCGTGACACGTTGTACTCCATGACAGTGGTAAATTTGAGTCAATATAAATCACCTTTATTTATTAAAAAATCCTAAATTTACAGAAAATTTGGAAAAAAATTGTAATTTTCAAACTTTGAATTTCTCTGCTTTTAAGGCACATTGTGATTTCTCACAAAATAGTTATTACTTTACATTTCCCATATGTCTACTTTATGTTACCATCATTTTGTAGATATAATTTTATTTTTTGGGGACGTTAGAAGGCTTAGAATTTTAGAAGTAATTCTTAAAATTTTTAAGAAATTTTCCAAAACAATTTTTTTTAAGCACCAGTTCAGTTCTGAAGTCACTTTGTGGGGTTAACATAATAGAAACCACCATAAATGACCCCATTTTAGAAGCTACACCCCTCAAGGTTTTCAAAACTAATTTTACTAACTTTGTTAACCCTTTATGTCTTCCACAAGATTTAAAGGAAAATGGAGATGACATTTCTAAATTTCACTTTTTTGGCAGATTTTCCATTTTAATACATTTTTTCCTTGAACACATCAAGGGTTAATAGCCAAACAAAACTCAAAAACTATTACCCTGATTCTGCGATTTACAGAAACACCCCACATGTGATTGTAAACTACTGTATGGGCGCACAGCAGGGCGCAGAAGGAAAGGTGCGCCAAATGGTTTTTGGAGGGCAAATTTTGCTGGACTGGTTTTCAGACACCATGTCCCATTTGAGGCCCCCCTGATGCACCCCTACAGTAGAAACAACCAAAAAGTGCCCATATTTTGGAAACTAAGGGATAAGGTGACAGTGTTATTGATATTATTTTGGGTTACATATGATTTTTGATCGCTTTATATTACACTTTTTGTTAGGCAAGGTAACCAAAAATGGCTGTTCTGGCTCAGTTTTTATTTTTATTTTTTTACTGTGTTCACCTGAGGGGTTAACTCCTGTAATATTTTTGTAGAGCAGGTTGTTACGGACGTGGCGATACCTAACATGTATAGTTTTTTTTATTTATTTAAGTTTTACACAATAATAACATTTTTTAAACAAAAAAAATCATGTTTTAGTCTCTCCATAGTGTGAGAGCTGTAGTTTTTTTTATTTTTTGGGCAATTGTCTCAGGTAGGGGCTCATTTTATGCGGGAAGAGGTGACGGTTAGATTGGTACTATTTTGAGTGGCATACGCCTTTTTGATCGCTTGCTATTAAAATTTTTGTGACTTAAAGTGACAAAAATGGCTTTTTTTACCCTGTTTTTATTTTATTTTTTTTACTGTGTTCACCTGAGGGGTTAACTCATGTGATATTTTTGTAGAGCAGATTGTTACGGATGTGGTGATACCTAACATGTATAGTTTTTTTTATTTATTTAAGTTTTACACGATAATATCATTTTTTAAACAAAAAAATCATGTTTTAGTCTCTCCATAGTGTGAGAGCTGTAGTTTTTTTATTTTTTGGGCAATTGTCTCAGGTAGGGGCTCATTTTTTGCGGGAAGAGGTAACGGTTAGATTGGTACTATTTTAAGGGGCATACGCCTTTTTGATCGCGTGGTATTGCACTTTTTGTGATGTTAAGTGACAAAAAATGGCTTTTTTGACACTGTTTTTATTTATTTATTTTTACGGTGTTCACCTGAGGGGTCAGGGCATGTGATATTTTTGTAGAGCAGGTTTTTTACGAACGTGGCGATACCTAACATGATTGGGGTATTTTTTTTCTTTTTTTTACTAATTTTAAATTTGAGTTTTGGGGGGAAAAATAGGATTTTTTAAAAACTTTTTTTAACTTTTTTTTTTAACTTTTTTTTTTTTTTACACTTTTTTAGACTCAGACCCACTTGGTTCTTGAAGAACCAGTGGGTCTCATTGTTCTATAATACACTACAGTACACTGTATAGTGTACTGCAGTGTATTTTCATTCTTGCTAAGCCTTGTCAGGCTCCTGCCTTTAGCTGGAGCCTGATGAGGCTTAGCTTACACCATGGCAAGCAGACGCTTCTGAAAGCGTCTGGTTGCCATGGTAACCATCGGGACGCTGCCAGAGCAGAACAGCGTCCCGATGGAAGGGGGAGGGAGCTTCCTCCCCCTCTTCAGCCCACACCATCGGCGCTGCCAGCGCACCGCAGTGCCGATGGGAGAGGGAGGGAGCTCCCTCCCTGTTAACCCTTTCCATGCCGCGGTCCCTACGGACCGTGGCATGGAAGGGGTTAAACTGCTGACATCGGCGTCAGCACCGATGTCAGCAGTTTGAAGCAGAGTATCAGCTGTATGCTGATACTCTGCTTCACCCGCTCTCCATCCTGAAAATCAATGCGGCGGCGATGCCGCCGCCATACGCCCGTCCGCCCGCCCGCCTCCCGCCGCCGCACATTACACCCCCCCCCGCACATTACATGTATATTATATACATATATATTATATGTATATAATATATACATATTCATTATTATTTATTTTTTTTACATTAAAAAGCATGCCATCGCTGTGATTGGCTAGTCTGTATAGATTAGCCAATCACAGCGATCGCTAGCCCGGGACCGCCCCCATTGGTCCCGGGCTGGTAAGCTGAGACCCCTGGCTGTAAGTAACAGCCGGGGTCTCAGCACTGTCACCATGTCAGCAGACATGGTGACAGTTTAATGTAATGACGAGTATACTCGTCATGGAGCATTAAATAGCAGTGCTCCATGACGAGTATACTCGTCATATAGCGTGAAGGGGTTAAAAGGGTTGAATTAAGTCCTAGGAGACCTCAGAGTGTCATATATAACTTTTCAGGGCAATAGGGACATTTTTTAATTTGTACTGAATATATTTGGATCAGATCAAATCTGATGGCTGAATTGACCAAAGCAGACCCGGCACAAATTTTGGCAAATGCATTATAACTAGAGATGAGCGAGCACTAAAATGCTCGGGTGCTCATTATTCGAGTCGAACTTTTCCCGATGTTCGGGTGCTCATTTCGAATAACGAACCCCATTGAAGTCAATGGGAGACTCGAGCATTTTTGCAGGGGACCAAGGCTCTGCCTAGGGAAGGCTGGGTGAAAACCTGGAAACCTCAGAAAATGATGGAAACACCTCGGAAATGGACAGGAAACAACAGGGGCAGCATGCATGGATGCCTCTGAGGCTGCCTAATCCCACCATTACCCCAAATTCTCCTGCAACAGCCTGGTGGTTACCCTCATGGCAATTGTGCTCACCCAGACCAAGAAAGGCGAGGCAAATACCCATCACATGTTAGGGAAGCACCCAACTAGGTGCAACGAAGGTCCATCACCGCCTGCAGGTGACACCACTGCTCATGCTGGCACTGCTGTGCTATCCCCCTCCCCACGACGCAGGCATAAGCCTGACACATCATGGTGACAGCGTAGTGACAACAACAAGTGACCAAGTTAGATTGAGGTAGCAGTCAAATGTCTGTAGGCGAGCCTCCAAAAAATTTGTTTTGGAGTGTCCGAAGTTGACCCTCCTAAAAAATTGTTTAGGAGTGTCTGTAGTTGACCCTTCTGTAAAATATTTTATTTGTTTTCCCTGTTATTAGTTAATGTACAACCCATGGCTGGCATGGTAGGAATATATAGGTTTTGCGTCACAGACGGTCCACTGCACCGTTACATTTTCTTCATCATTGCCAATTACTTT
>ONZH01006224.1:0-316103 GCA_900303285.1 Rhinella marina
CCCGACCTGGCCCAGTGTCATGTCTAGCAGGTAAAGCAGTGGGGATGTTGAGGGATGCGTAGGACCGCAAAAAGGCAGGAAGAGCCGTGGGCTGGCCAGAGGCTCATGGAGAAGGCAGGCTAGAGCCCGCAGGGCCGCATCTCTTCCTATAAACAGGCCCCCACACAAAGCTCTCCCATCGAGGCTCTTAGGTCCTTGTTTGAAAATATTTTAATGAGTGCGCAAAGTTAGCTTGAGGTGACCCTCGAAAAAATTATATGGAGAGGTGAGCCTCGAAAAAATTATGTGGAGCCCAAGAGGTGAGCCCTCGAAAAAAATTAAGTGGAGCCAAAGAGGTGAGACCTCTTAAAAATTGTATTAAGGCCCAAGAGGTGAGAGACCATAATAAAAATTGTTTGTAGGCCCAAGAGGTGAGACCTCTTAAAAAAATTGTTGTGTAGGCCCAAGAGGTGAGACCTCTTAACAATTGTATTAAGGCCCAAGAGGTGAGACCATAATTAAAAATTGTTTGTAGGCCCAAGAGGTGAGACCTCTTAAAAATTGTTTGTAGGCCCAAGAGGTGAGACCTGAGAAAAATTTTGTGGAGGCCCAAAGAGGTGAGACCTCTTAAAAATTATGTGGAGGCCCAAAGAGGTGAGACCTCTTAAAAAATTGTTTGTAGGCCCAAGAGGTGAGACCTCTTAAAAATTGTTTGTAGGCCCAAGAGGTGAGACCTCTTAAAAATTATGTGGAGGCCCAAAGAGGTGAGACCTCTTAAAAATTATGTGGAGGCCCAAGAGGTGAGACCTCTTAAAAATTATGTGGAGGCCCAAGAGGTGAGACCTCTTAAAAATTTTTGGAGGCCCAAGAGGTGAGGCCTGAGAAAAAATTGTTGTGGAGGCCCAAGAGGTGAGACCTCTTAAAAATTATGTGGAGGCCCAAAGAGGTGAACCTCTTAAAAATTATGTGGAGGCCCAAGAGGTGAGACCTCTTAAAATTGTTTGTAGGCCCAAGAGGTGAGCATGAGAAAATTGTTGTAGGCCCAAGAGGTGAGACCTCTTAAAAATTATGTGGAGGCCCAAGAGGTGAGACCTCTTAAAAATTATGTGGAGGCCAAAGAGGTGAGACCTCTTAAAAATTATGTGGAGGCCCAAGACCTCTTAAAAATTTTTGTAGGCCCAAGAGGTGAGCCATAAATATATTTTTTTTTTTTTTTTTTTTACGGAGCAATTCTACGGCGGTTAAGGAGGAGGAGGAGGAGGTGGAGGAGGAAATGGCACTTCATACAGATGGCACTTCACTTTTGGCTGCTTTCCACTGTTGGAGAGAAGCAAAGTCCGGGTCAATCCACTTGCTGTTCATTTTGATTAGCGTCAGCCTGTCGGCACTGTCGGTTGACAGGCGGCTGCGCTTATCGGTTATAATGCCCCGGCTGCGCTGAACACCCCTTTCTGATAGCACGCTGGCGGCAGGGCAGGCAAGCACCTCCAAGGCGTACAGGGACAGTTCCAGCCACGTGTCCAACTTGGAGACCCAGTAAGTGTAGGACGCCGAGGGATCGGGGAGGACAGGGTTACGGTCTGCCAGGTACTCCCGCAACATCCGCCGATACTTGTCCCTCCTGCTGATAGCGGGCCCGCGCAGTGATGGAAGTTGCACGAGGGGGTGCCATGAACGTGTCCCACACCTTGGAGAGTGTTCCCCTGGTGGCTGTGGGCCTGATCGATGTTGTGGGACTCTGGGAGACCCTCTCCTCTCTGCCGCCAGCGATGGTGGGTGGGAAAATCTCCATCATGTTCTGCACGAGTTCCCTCTGGTATTCCAGCAATCGATTCGTCCTCTCCTCTACCGGAATAAAAGAGGAGAGACGTTATCTTTATACCGGGGGTCCAGGAGTGCGAAGACCCAGTACAGTTTGTTCTCCACTATCCGGACAACACGTGTGTCCCGGGAAAAAGCAGCCCAGCATGAAGTCAGCCATGTGTGCCAGACTCTGAATAGGCATGACCTCACTGCCCCCACCAGAAGGATCACTTGCCATTTCCTCCTCTTCCTCTTCCGCCTCCTCTCCGCCCCATCCGCGCTGAACCAATGGGACGCACACAGCCTGACTGCTACCCTCGCCGCCAGCATCCTCCTCCTCTTCCACAGCCACCTCCACGTCGTCCTCCTCCTCATCCTCCTCCTCCTGCAACTGCCACCGTGAAGCAGACAAAAGTGTGGTCTGACTGTGTAGCTCCGTTGCGTCTCCTCCTACCCCCGTCTCCTCTGCGTGCAATGCGTTCTCCCTTATTGCGATGAGCGATTCTTTAAGGACGCATAGGAGCGGGATGGTTACGCTCACTATAGCGTCCTCGCTGCTGACCTTCTTGGTGGACTCCTCAAAGATACGCAGTACATCGCATATGTCTGCCATCCATGGCCACTCGTGGTTGGCAAACTGAGGGAGCTGAGTTGGAGGCACGCGTGGATTCATAATCTGGTACTCCATCAATGCTCTCTGCTGCTCACACACCCTGGCCAACATGGAATAGGTGGAATTCCAGCGAGTCGGGCAGGTCGCACAACAGCCGATGTTCAGGCAAATGGAGGCGTTGCTGGAGTTTTTTTAAGCTAGCAGCAGCTACAGTTGACTTCCGAAAGTGAGCGCACAAGCGCCGCACTTTCACCAGTAGCTCTGCCAGGTTGGGGTAAGTCTTTAGAAATTTTTGGACTACCAGATTAAAAACGTGGGCCAGGCATGGTACGTGATTGAGTTCGGCAAGCTCCAGAGCCGCCACCAGGTTACGGCCGTTATCGCACACGACCATGCCTGGTCCTAGCTGCAGCGGCGACAGCCACATCTCCGTCTGCTGCAATATGGCGTCCCTCACCTCTGGGGCGCTGTGCTTCCTGTCGCCCAAAGCTGATGAGCTTAAGCACCGCCTGCTGACGTCTCCCCGCGCCAGTGCTGCAACGCTTCCAGCTAGCGGCTGAGGGCGATGTTAAGGCAGAGGAGGAGGAGGAGGAGGAGAGGAGGGGGGTTTATCAGAACCCATGCTGGCAATCTTGGGCGGGGGTGGTAGGTAGGCCGTCTCTGTTTGCGACCCCGTCCCCGCTTCCACTACATTCACCCAGTGTGCCGTCAAAGAGATGTATCGTCCCTGGCCGCAAGCGCTTGTCCACGAGTCGGTGGTCAAGTGGACCTTTGCGCTGACTGCGTACCTCAGGGCCCGCCTGATGTTACGCGACACGTGCTGGTGCAGGGCGGGGACGGCACTCCGGGAAAAAGTAGTGGCGGCTGGGGACGGAAATAGCGAGGTGCGGCAGCCGCCATCAGGTCGCGGAAGGCCTGCGTCTCCACAAGCCTAAACGGCAACATCTCCAGGGCCAGCAGTTTGGAGATGTGGCAGTTTAAGGCTTGGGCTTGGGGGTGACTCGAGGCGTACTTCCGCCTGCGGTCGAACGATGGACAGTTGATTGGGACGAGGAGTGTGTGTGAAGGTGCAGGCGAAGAGCGGGGGGAAGGGGAGGCTGAAGGAGAAGGCCCCAAAGTAGCCGAGGCAGAGGCAGATGTGGAGGTGTCCTGGCTGGAGGTCTGGACCGCAGTGGCAGCACACAACAAAGGGGAAGAGGCAGTGGCAGCAAGACCTTGGGCGCAGGTTGTATTGCGTTTGCTCTCTCCCACTCAGCCCAGTGCTTGACTTCCAAGTGACGCCGCATGCCTGAGGTGGTCAGATTGCTCTTCTCAGAGCCCCTACTCAGTTTTGAGTGGCAGAGTGTGCAAACCGTCGCTCAGTTTGTCATCCGCACAAACATTAAAAAATCTCCACACCACAGAAGTACGAGGCCTCGATGGGGGAGCTTCGCGCGACTGCCCGCTGCCGGGAACAGCTTCGGCCCTGCTGGCTGTGGCCTCACTTCTCTGTCTGGACTGTCCTCTGCCTGTGGACATCCCTCTGCCTGTGGACATCCCTCTGCCTCTGGACATCCCTCTGCCTCTGGACATCCCTCTGCCTCTTGCTGCCTTTTTCGGTGCTGCGCAGACCACCACCTTCCACTGCTTTCCCCGCTGGACATCACCCCTGGCCAAGTGGGGTCGGTCATTTCGTCATCCACCACCTCCTCTTCCACTTCCTCACTCTGCTCTCCTCCTGCCCACTGGACATTCCAACAGCCTCCCTTGATGGCAACTGCGTCTCATCATCATCATCGCTCATGATAACAGATGCTGGTTCAGGGTCCACATCAGCAGGAGATGGCGAATACTCAAGTGGTTGGGCATCACTACAAACAAATTCCTCTGCCTAGCTCCTGGGATTCTTCCGGCACATCTGAAAAAGGACCCGAAAAGAGCTCCTGGGAGGGGTCAATGGTGGGATGACTCTGTTGGCCAGGTGTGGAGGAAGGAGGGTCAGAGTAAGACTGTGTGGATGACTGGCTGGTGGACAACTGTGTGGAAGCGCTATCGGCTATCCATTGCACCACCTGTTCAACCTGCTCAGCCTCAACAGCGGTGTAACCCGCCCCCTGCTTAACTGTCCCATAAAGCAGGGATTCTGGATGAGTGGGGATCCTGGCTGACCTCACCAGCACGCATTGTATCCCCACTGGCTTCAACAAGGCCACCAACAGCATTTCCGCCGCCCCCGCCTCGTCCACGTCCGATTCCGCTAGCCCCCCTCCGCATTTTATTTTTTTTTGGTTACAATATTTTGCCTTCACAGCGTGTACTAAACAGTTCAGACGGTGTGTATTAACACCACGTATATACAATTATTTTGCAAGAGAACGCACAGTACAGGTGCCAATGAAAAGGCCTATTTTTTTATATTTCTAGGTACACAGCCGTGTACTAACAGATCAGACGGTGTGTATTAACACCACGTATATACAATTATTTTGCAAGAGAACGCAAAGTACAGGTGCCAATGAAAAGGCTTTTTTTTTTATATATTTCTAGGTACACAGCCGTGTACTAACAGATCAGACGGTGTGTATAAACACTACGTATATAAAATTATTTTGCAAGAGAACGCACAGTACAGGTGCCAATGAAAAGGCCTATTTTTTATATTTCTAGGTACACAGCCGTGTACTAACAGATCAGACGGTGTGTATTAACACCACGTATATACAATTATTTTGCAAGAGAAAGCAAAGTACAGGTGCCAATGAAAAGGCTTTTTTTTTTATATTTCTAGGTACACAGCCGTGTACTAACAGATCAGACGGTGTGTATGAACACTACGTATATAAAATTATTTTGCAAGAGAACGCACAGTACAGGTGCCAATGAAAAGGCCTATTTTATTATATTTCTAGGTACACAGCCGTGTACTAACAGATCAGACGGTGGGTATTAACACAACGTATATAAAATTATTTTGCAAGAGAACGCACAGTACAGGTGCCAATGAAAAGGCCTATTTTTTATATTTCTAGGTACACAGCCGTGTACTAACAGTTCAGACGGTGGGTATTAATATCACGTATATACAATTATTTTGCAAGAGAACGCAAAGTACAGGTGCCAATGAAAAGGCTTTTTTTTTTTAATATTTCTAGGTACACAGCCGTGTACTAACAGATCAGACGGTGTGTATTAACACCACGTATATACAATTATTTTGCAAGAGAACGCAAAGTACAGGTGCCAATGAAAAGGCTTTTTTTTTTTATATTTCTAGGTACACAGCCGTGTACTAACAGATCAGACGGTGTGTATGAACACTACGTATATAAAATTATTTTGCAAGAGAACGCACAGTACAGGTGCCAATGAAAAGGCCTATTTTTTTATATTTCTAGGTACACAGCCGTGTACTAACAGTTCAGACGGTGGGTATTAACACCACGTATATACAATTATTTTGCAAGAGAACGCAAAGTACAGGTGCCAATGAAAAGGCTTTTTTTTTTATATTTCTAGGTACACAGCCATGTACTAACAGATCAGACGGTGTGTATTAACACCACGTATATACAATTATTTTGCAAGAGAACGCACAGTACAGGTGCCAATGAAAAGGCCTATTTTTATATATTTCTAGGTACACAGCCGTGTACTAACAGATCAGACGGTGTGTATTAACACCACGTATATACAATTATTTTGCAAGAGAACGCAAAGTACAGGTGCCAATGAAAAGGCTTTTTTTTTATATTTCTAGGTACACAGCCGTGTACTAACAGATCAGACGGTGTGTATTAACACCACGTATATACAATTATTTTGCAAGAGAACGCAAAGTACAGGTGCCAATGAAAAGGCTTTTTTTTTTTATATTTCTAGGTACACAGCCGTGTACTAACAGATCAGACGGTGGGTATTAACACCACGTATATAAAGATATTTTGCAAGAGAACGCACAGTACAGGTGCCAAAGAAAAGGCCTTTTTTTTTTTATTTCTAGGTACACAGCCGTGTTACTAACAGGTCAGACGGTGGGTATTTACACCTGGTATACAAAAAGGGTATTGCAGGCACACAGAACCCAGAACACTAGAGCCAAATAAACTGTATTTTAAAAAAAAAAAAAAATTCACAGCCGTATACTGCCAGATCAGATGGTGCATATACACACTAGGTATATAACAGGGTTTTGCAGCCAAAAAGAACGCAGAACAGTAGTGCCAAATATAATTTTGTATGTAGCAGAGCACCTAATACACCACTAATGCCTCTCTCTGTCCCTACTCCAGCAGCTATCCCTGAATACAGCAGCCGTTCTCTGCAGAGTGTATATTGTAGTAAAGCTATCACTGTACTGCACTATAGTAGCCCTGATAAGGGCTTTTAATCACGCTCCTGCCTGTCCAACAGCTAAAACCTATCTGTCCCTTCTCCAGCCTCTGTCCCTGACTAAGTTCACGCAGCATATGCGAACGAGCAGGAAGAGCTAAGTTTTTAATATTCGAGGTCACATGGTTTTTCCAGCCAATCCATGTAGACGCCGTTTTCGCGCTGCCAGCGTGCTCCGCGGGCCTGTCATACCCCCCCTGCATGTTGATTGGTGGAAAAAGAGCGTCAGGGAAGGTGGGAGGGGAAACGAATTCTAAGTGCGCCATCGCCGTTATACTCAATTGAAATCGAGTATGCCGAATAGCGTAGTATTCGATCGAATACCGGCTCGATCGAACACTACTCGCTCATCTCTAAATATTAACTGCATGAAAGTTTACGCTACAGAGTATTTTCACAGTGTAAAAACTCGCTCCACTTTTTGGTACTGTAAAATGCTGTTGCTGCACCACCACAGTATCACTCCCCCCCCCCCGCTTGTCCAGACTGTAGGATGTTTTTGGTTATTGTAATAAGGGGGAGAGGATGGTGGGGGCAGGACATTGTAGCTGTTTAGACTCTAGTCTCTGCTTCCATGTGTCAGGACCACAGGGACAGCAGCAGCATTAGACATCACAGTAGTGCTTTTCGTTAGCTGGATAGAGGTGTGATCTATAATCTAGGTTACACTGCTCCTTGACTGCTGCATGGAGGATGAAGTTTGAGCAAAGAAGCATTTTAACATGTGGACCTGAGGTATAACATTCATGGGCCCCTCTGGGACTTTATGACCCAGGCAGTGGCCCATATTGCCCCCCTTATGTTCCGCTCTTGTACCCTAGCCAGTGGTTCATATAAATGTGTAATTCCTCCAGATTTATAGAGCATTGTGGACTTTTCGGTCCAAAGTCTATGCATTTAATTTTTGTATTGTTCATTTTTTCTAAATGAAAAATTAAGCAAATTTCTCAGTAATTTTCATTTCTGTTTGGTTCTGTAGAGCATGTGTAAATCCTTTAACTAGCTGCTAGTGCTTCTGAATCTGACATATATCCATCAGAGCACTTATATAGTTTCTGGTGACTCTCTTTGCTTTTCTCCTTCATTCTCCTACTGTTAGAGCCACAGGAGATTGTACAAAGCAGCTGTGTGTGGAAAGGGGGAGAGGGTCCAGGGAGGACAGCTCACACAAGTAGATATGGGGAAAAGCACCCACAAGGTAGATTGCATGAAGAAGATAGAAGCAGTATCCTGCACACACCGACCTCACATCCAACATGTCTTACTGAGAAGGCAAACCTAGAGCTAAAACTAGTAAGTTGAAAAATGAATGTTGAGGAAAGGGATCTTAAAATGAATAACGGAATTCAGATTGTGGACTGAAAGTTAGTAACTTTTTTATTTAAAAATTAGTTTTCTCCATATCAAAGGTGTTCATAGCATTTAAGTCTCAACTCACCATTTGTTGGACAGTGAGACACTTTATCTGTTATGCTGAGGATGGCTGGGACCTAAACTAAGATCCAGACTGGCTAGGACCATGAGACATTTTACTCAAATGTTACATTTTTTGGGACTTTCAAAATAGCGGCATGGAATTATGATAAATGTGTTTGTCTCTTCAAACAAACACATTTATCATAAATTACCCCAGAAAAACTGGGGTAAACTATAGCTGTTATCTAGATATGAGCGAAGTTTTGCAAAATTCAATTCGGTTGCTTCCTCAAATTAAAAAAAAAAAAAAAAAACGTTTTGTGGCGAATTACTTAGTCAGGAAGTGCATTTTTTTGTAAGTAGCGATAGCGCCGCTCTCCATCATTGTACCCCTCAGATGCCACGTTCATACATCATTGCAGCATCTGAGAGTAATAATACAGTGCAAAATTTACAGAAAAAAAAAAGCCATACTTACCGCCTCAGTTTGCTCACTACAGGCCGGCCAATGCCATTTTGCTTGAAGATCTCAATTAAAGATGATTTTTTTTTGTTTTGTACACTATTTCAGGTTAAATCGATTCGCTATCACGAAGCACAGGGAAATTCTGTTTCGTGGCAAATCAAACTTATCTTGAAATTCAAATCGAATTCCGCTTTCGTAGGATACGATTAGCTCATCTTTACTTGATATCTAAGCCAGCACATAGCTACCATATATTTCAGTGTGCACCGCTTAATAATTCTGGCTAAGACTGGCATATGAAACATATAATACATAATCTATGGTTGAATTAATAAAAAAGGCATTGGCTGATCAGGAAAGAGACTGTGGACTAAGGTGTCACATTTTACTTCAAAGTAGCTGCACAATTCTGGAAAAAAAATCTGTTGCAAAATACAGTTATTTGGTATAACCTTAGACCAGGGTTTCTCAACTCCAGTCCTCAGGGCCCACCTGCCGGTCATGTTTTCAGGATTTCCTGAGTATTGAGCTGGTGATATAATCCGTGTCAAAGTATCAGAATTTACCACAGGTATTCATTCTGTGGGATATTCTCAAATCATGACCAGCAGGTGGGTCCTGACGACTGGAGTTGAGAAACACTGCCTTAGAGCCCATTCACACGACCGTGGAGCACGGTCCGGGACGGTCCATGAAAACCCGGACCGTGCTCCTTCTGAGGGCAGGAGCACACGGCGTCATTGGTTGCTATGACGCTGTGAACTTCCTGAGGCAGCCACTGTACAGTGATACACAGTACACACTCGTATAGAGTGTATTACTGTACAGTGGCGGCCTTAGGAAGCGCACGGCGTCATAGCAACCAATGACGCCGTGCGCTCCTGGCCTCAGAAGGAGCACGGTCCGGGTTTTCACAAACCGTCCCGGACCGTGCTTCACGGTCGTGTGCAAGGGCCCTTAGACAAATGTATCTAGCCCTGCACCACATTTATCATCCAACAGAAGCCCCTTAGATAATATTGGTGCATGAAAAGACAGCCCATCTAGTTATTCTGTGTACACGATCAGTAAATCTGCCCCCATATGTCTCACTTTATGTGATGAAGCGGTATGATCCTCCAAGTGCATTAAAACCTTCAAACAAATGAAGGTATTCACTTCTTAATTTTCACTTTGATTGCTAACATTACTCTAGAGGATAGCGCCAGTCTTGTATCCTTTCAGACAAGCATCTTCTTTCAAAATCCTTAATGCTAAAAATGCAGAAATCTTCAAGGAATGTCTTAAGTTGCCTTACAGCTGTGCATTTAAGAGTGAAAAAATAAAAGTGCATCGATCATTCGGGATTGTGTAATATTTGCAAGGGATTAATTAGCAAACTGTACAAACCCCCGTCTGTCAGTTCTGTTGTCAGACGACATTTTTCACCTAAAATTGGACAGCCAGCCAGACTGGTAACCTATGGGTATAGGAATTTAATAAAACATGTTAGGCAGAAAGTTTTAATGAATATCCTGAGATCAGAAAAGTGCTGTGCTACAGAATAACAAAATGAACAATGGCAGGGATCTTAACCTGTGAATGTTATATTTCAGGCATTTATCTTGATTTAAATAGTGAACATATGGTGGAATTCCAAGAGACTAGATAGCGGAGTAGTCAGGTGCTATATTATATCCTCCATCTGTATAGACAATTTCATGGGTGCCCATGTGGTACCCCCATGAGCTGGTTGCATCCTGTTCAGCCTGTATGAAAAGCTCTATTGATTGCATGGAGGAGTTTTGCTGAGGTTATGCATAGGTGTAGCACACAAACATTTAGGGATATAAAGAGATGGCAAATGTTAAATTAATACTTAAAGGGGTTGCCCCACGAAAAATATTCAACAGCTTTCAAACCAGTACTTGGATCTGAATACTTTTGTAATTGTATGTACAGTAGTTAAAAATTTAGCATAGCCACTGAGTTATTCAATAAAATGTATCTGTATAGCGCCACCTGCTGTTTGTTAGTTTTTTTTTAATTTCTTTGACCTGATCACTGAGAAGGCCGCACATGCTCAGTTTCATCCTTCAACTGCCTCCTGAGCTGTGATAGGGAGAGCTGAGACACCCGGGACCCCCGCCGATCAGCTGTTTGAGAAGGCACCTGCGCTCCCGTCAGGGGACCTTAACCACCAACCTTGAGTGAATCACCTGAGTTCCAAACATTCTTGACCGATTTATACTGTCAATGGTACACTCCTCCTCCTCAGTGAATAGCTGCCTACCTACAGGACCTTCGCCTTCCCCAGCTGCCAGATTCTTTAACTGACTTGTTGCGATTGGAGATTACCCCAACGGTTAGAGATGAGCGAATCATCCAAAATTTCTGACAAGATTCGTTCTTAATACGAATTTATTCGGTCAAATTTACGTTAAAAATTAATCGTTGTTTTGCAAACATTCCTGCACAAATTACGAACATACAGTCAGCGTTGTTAAAAGTATGCAATAAGTAAGCATTAGCGTACAAAAGTGCATACAAATCCTTAGCATACTATTGACTCATGATTGCGTCATACACACGAGGCTAGGCTGCGGTGTACATACAGTCTTTAGAGGCAGTCCATATGAGGTAGAAAAATAAGGTGCTTACTGCTAGCTATCCAGCTAAGTGCATAATTTACTAAAAACATTGTACAATAAGTTCATAATAGGACACATTGCAGTACCAGAAAAAGAATACACACAATGGGCTAAAGTGCTGAAACAGTAAAAACAGTGTAGTGACAATACAGCAAAGACATAAGTATGCAAACATTTTAGTGCAATCAATTTCACATTTGCAAGCATAAAAGGCTCAGATATATATTCGAGTCTCTCTTTGTGGCTCCTTGGCATGATAAAACACTAAAACACACTCCAAAATTCAATTGTAATCCACGTGAGGTAATTTTGTAATCCAAACAGGTAACGTGTAATCCACATGGATAATAGAAAATAGCAGCAAATGGAGAAGGGGGCTCCCAAATAACCTGAGCAGGGAGGGAAAACGAAAATAGGTGCGCTTAGGCGCAACTGGGAATTTTCTGCAGAATTTTTTTTTGGGGGGGTGAGTCCTGACAAGCCATGTCCATCTGGGTGAGAGTCAAACGGGGTCAATACAAACCAAAAAAGTGCCAACTAGCTCTCACCCGTCAGGTGCAGTCCATGGTGTGCTCCAATAGGTCCTCCTTGATACAGCCAGTAGTTGGGTTCCTTAGATGAGGGACCTGAAGTCCTCCTCGCTTGAACTGCTACTAAAGGACATGAGAGGACGCTCCTGCCTCTTATAGGCCACGTTGGCTGCCATGGTGGAACTCCACTGCCCTCTTTTTCCAGAAGTCGGACTTGACTGGGTCCCGGTGGTGGTCACGCTGGTGAGCGCTGCAGCCACTTGCGCTTTTCCGGATACTCCTGCCAGCACAGCAGGGGTAAGGACTTCTGGCTGCAGCGGTTCCGTCAAGGTTGCATCCAGGGAAGAAGCCCCAGCTCCCCTGGCTGCTGCTGGCTTCATTTTCCACGGTAGTTGGTATTGGTGGATCACCGTGGATTGGAATGTAAATGATGACGTTGTCAGCTGACCCAGCTGAAAGGACTGTGATGGTGGTGGTGGTGGCAGTCCAGGTATCAGAGGCTCCGGCTGTGTCTGTGGCTTTTCCCTGAACCGGAGGACACCATCTGGTGACTCCTAAAGGCAGTGCACGTGTCCTGGACCTGGTGGTACCAGGGGCTTAGAAAGTAGGGTAACCCCGGTAGCAAAGCGGCCCATAAGGGACGCCATTGGGGTGTACTCCACCTGATCCCCCACATACAGGCTGTGACGAGGTTGGGGCAGGTACGACCGCTTAACTGACCCACGATGTACTCCTTGCCGTCCTTGTCATCCGCCAGGAAGCCAGAGCCTCGCTCCACAGAAAACCACAGAACAGTTCTCTTTCTGCACTCCAAATTAGGATCTCCTGGCCTAGGATGGTCCAGGATGGGCCGTCACCGATGCTGGCACAATCGGGTTCTGCCTTATGGAAGGTGTTGTAGATCTCCTCCTGGTCGGCGAAGTGGATGCTCCAGCCACCTCCACTGCACCAGCCACAGCAGTAGCCGCACCAGCCGCCTCACGATAAACCGCCTCACAATGCGCAGCAACCTCAGCAGCCGATAAGGAGAATAAGGGCACTGAAGCTGGGTTTCTCGTCTTGAGTTCAGACTGTGACACCCTGATCTCTGGAGCGGGTGGTGGTTCGAGGAACTTGTTCCCAAAGACCATCTGGTTCCAGTTCATACGTAGCTCTTTAGCCATGCTTGCTGTACTGATCAGTGTTCAGCGCTGGTCTAAACTGGTTCAGAGGAGGGTGAGTACTGAGGGAGGAGTCTCCACTTCCTATACGTGCAAATAGTTAGATCCCGGTGGGTCGGGCTGTTTTTTTCCAGTTCAGAGGGGGGAGTATCTTCACTTTCTCGCTCTTGCAGGGCCATATCATCATTTTCCCGCTTCACGAAGAATGCGTACGTTTCGTACGTAGCGTACGTATCGTACTTATCGCTAGTGCTTAAAATTTTACGAAAATTTACGAATAATACAAAGCGAATCTGAAAAAATCTGGATTCGCTTCGGAGTAGAAAATTTGTAAGATTCAATACGATTTGGCGAATAGATTCACTCATCTCTACCAATGGTGTGGAACTAGCAATTAGTACCCTCAAAACCCAAGCCCCCGGGAACAGATGGCTTTTCAGCCTAATACTACCAAAAATTCTCTGCTATTCTTAGGCATTATTTAGCCAAATGTTTTAATGGAATGTGACAAGATTCCCTATTCCATCGATTCCTAAACCTGAAAAAGACCCTCTCAACAAAGCCAATTATCGCTGTATCTTGCTCATTGACAATAGTATGAAACTTCTAACCAAAATCCTAGCTACCTGCCTTAATACTACTTTTTCTTCCCTGATAGGCAAAGACCAAGTAGTCAAAGCCCCAGACAACATTATGACCTATCTTATCCACGCTTGCAATACAAGGAACATGCCTGCCACGTTGATCTCCCTGAATATAAACAAGGCCTTTGACACCCTTGCTTGGCCCTACTTATTCTCTGTGCTATGCACTTGGGGATTTCCCCACGTGGCTTTGTATTCTATACACTGACTCTCAGACGTTTGCCCACTATAAGGGCTTCTGGATATCCCCTCTACTGTTTACACTGGCACTCAAACCATTAGCTATCCGTATCTGCAACAATATAAACATTGGCACGGAGAAAGCGTGCCGCCGGACTACCACTGTTGTTGAGGAGCGAGGACGCAATGTGCGTCCTCGTCTCCTTGACAACAGGGGCGGGGAGGACCCGGCGCGCTTTCAGTCTCACGCAGCCGACGTCCTTCCCCTCCCCTTGCTAACAGGCAGTAGGAGTTTCTGAGCGCTGGGTAGGGAGGCCAGCGCTCAGCTATGAATCAGGGTGTGTTTTTGGTCACGTGATGCTGGCCACGTCATATGACCTACCTTTATCTCTGAGCGCTGCCTTGGAAACCAGCTCTCAGCTGTTACAGTTTTTGAATTAGGTCACGTCACGTTGCTACATCACGTGACCTACTTGGAGCCGTATTTATACAGGCAACCTGCCGGCCACAGGTTGCCTGAGATTGGTCTTCCATCCAGAGCTTGTGTTTTTCTCATTTGCGATTACTGACTCGACTTTGGCTTGTATACTTCGTTCTCCATCTCGTCCTTCTGTACCTCGCGCCCTCCTGGTTTTGACTTTGGCTTGTTTGTTGACCTTGTTCCTGCTCGCTCCTTTGGCCTTAACGTGAACTCCCGGTTTTGACCCTTGCTTGGTGACTACTCTTTATTTTGTGTGTCTTCGTTTGTTTATTGTGTTCATTTCGTGTTCCCCTCCCTGTACGCCCCAGCACGTACCCAGGTTAGGGACCGTCGACTAGTTGTACACCGTCGCCTAGGACGGATCGTTCAATTAGGCAGGGTCAGAGGTGGAGTTTAAGCTCAGGGTTGCACTTACCCCCACACGATTGACATACTGTGGACACCACAAGCCTCCTGACCCATCATCACTTTATTAACCCTCTACTCAAAAAATACATCTAACCCCTTGTGAATGACCTCCTTTGAGACCTATTTTCTCTGCTACCTCCATGCTTGAGGCCTCATCTCTGCTATATACACTGACTTCAACCATAACTCTTATAGAGCGCAACTCTCCTATGTCTCCAAATGGGAAGCGGATTTAGGTTCTACACTCTCTGACACGGGAATCTACACATAAAAGTGCCCTAAATACATGCATGCTTGAAACATCTTATAAAGTGCTACTCCGCTGGTATTTAGTCCCCTCCCGTATAGCCCATGCAGTACCAGGCTAACCTCCTACATGTTTTAGGGGTTGCTCTTTCATAGATGATGTACGTCGTTCACAAGTGGTCGTACAAGTGTTTGAGTGGTCGTATACAACTCATGTGCTGAGCTTGCCCTATACACAGAAGGTCTGGGCTGTATAATGCAACAGGCATCAGCCAGCAGTGACTGTGTTCGATGACATACAGTATCCTATTCCAGTCATTTAACCCTTCAATAGTGGTGCTGGAGCTCTTTCTGCCTTTTGATTGGAACAGCAAAATTGTTTGCTACGACAGCCTGGGAGCTTGTAAAGGCTCCAGGTACTGTCTTACTGACAGGCGGCCAGCGAAAATCCCATAGACTGCAATAGTATTATATTGCAGTCAATGGAAAAAATGATCAGAAGATTGCATGTTCTTGTCTTTTTATGAGTACTAAAAAGTACAGTAAAAAAAAATTAAAAAAACAAATGTCAAAAATTTAAATCACCACCCCTTCCCAATTTTACATGTAAGAGTAAATAAACCATAAAAAAACAAAAACATAATTAAGTATTGCCTTATCCAAAAGTGTCTCAATAAAATATAACAATGTTTATTATGTGTGGAGAACTCTGTAACGGAAAAAAGAACAAAAGTTTTTTTTACTTTTTGTTCCTGTTGTCACCCCCCCAAAATATGAATAAAAATGATCGAAAAGTTGTTTGTACCCCAAAATGGTATCACTAAAAATGACATCTCGTCCCACAAAAAAATGAGCCCGACACAGCTCTTTGCACGGAAAAATAAAAAAAAAGTTATGGCAATCAGAATATGACGATGCAAAAAAAAAAAGTACCTTTTTATTTCTTAAGCATTAAAACATAATTATACCAACCCACAGAAGCTTTAAGGGCAAATCACAGAAAAACATGGCAGATTTGTGTTTCTTTCTTTCTTTTTTTTTTTATTTCACCCAACAAAGATTTTTTTTCCCATTTTCCAATACAAGCTATGGTGAATTAAAAAATACTTGTCCCACAAAAAAAAGCCCTCATGTGCCTATGTGAACAGAAAATGTAAAAAAGCTATGGCTCTTGGAAGGTGGTGAGAAAAAAACAGAAATGTGAAAAACAAAATTGGCTGCATCCTTAAGGGGTTAATAAAGAACTCGTAATTTTAAACGAATGAAGAATATTAAAATGTGGCATAAGTATCGCCCTGATATATGCATTCATTTTACACCCTGTAGTGGATGCAGTGTCTACTAATAATTAAATGTCATACCCTTTTTGGCCTCCCCTTTTCAGATAAGCAGTTCTTCACTTCTGCAGTATAAAATGATGACTCGCATCCACGCAGTATTTCCCAAATATTGATTCCTTACGTTATCTTCTGAGAATGCAATCTTGGGAAGAAGCCGGTCCTTCTCACAATATTGATTTCCCTCTAACAATTACCTTCCATCATTAGAATATGTCCCCATGGAATTATCTCTATTAATTTTACCATAGTGATTACAGCAATTTCATAAAGAGTTATGAAGGGCAGCTCTGATCACTATGGTAGACTATTGTACCTGGCAAATCATAACTTCTAATGAAATCTAAATGCTCTTCTACATTTCCCCATGCCAAAAAAGTCACTGACAATTTACATACATAAAAATGGAACATACACATTTCTATTCATATACCTATATGAATCTGGTAGGTTGCCACAATATCATATATTTCCTGCTGCCATCTGGGCATAGAAAGGACAAGGTTCCATTCCTAATTTCCTGGAAAAGACTGATGCTGATGATGATGATGACGGCAGTGTGAGCATGAAATTATTATCTAATAATCACTCTTCCCAATGTGCTTGCAATAAAGAAAGGTCAAACAGGTTCAGCCTAATGCAGCCCTGGCCATGATTTAAATTAAAGGGGTATTACGTTTAGAAAAAGTTATCCCCTTTCAATAGGATAGGGAATAACTATTGGATCAGTGAGGGTCCTACCTCTTGGATCCCAACCAATCCTGAGAAGGGGGACGCTATTCCCCATAAAGCCCCCCTGAAATGGACTGGTTGTAAATGCATGTTGCTGTTCCATCCATTTCTATGGGCACGCCGGATATGCTGCACTCGACTATCTCCAGTGGTCCCATAGAAATGAATGGAGTGGCGGCGTGCATTTCCAACCAGCCACTCTGTCCATTTTAGAGTGCTCCACAGGGCACAGGAACCCCGTTCTCATGATCGGTGGGGGTCCCAGTGACAGGTATGTTCAGATGAATTAGTACCCTACTCATTATAGGTACCATTTAGCTTAGTCTATTGGAATGTAATTGTACCCAGATATAGCCATAACCACAACCAATCTTGCACGTTTCTCTCATTGGCAGACTGCTGTGCTTTACAGGTGTCCCCTTGGCAATATAAATGGCCTTCAAGATCCTTAAACAACTTGTATCCCTTTGTCCCCCTTGTAAGGATACCATTCTGCTTGACCTGAAAGGTATGAACAAGCCCTTGTCCACCATCTCCCTTGCGGACACCTCAATACAGGGAGATATGAGAGCAATTCCTCCACTAATTACATGTTTAATAGCTCTCTTTTCATAAAATGCATTTAAATACAGTTAAAGAAGCAAAATGTTGCATCTGAAAAAAAAAAAAAAAGCTGCTGGCCAGGCTGTGTCTTGACAGGGTAAACCAAAGCAAAGTATCTTTGTCTATGAATGAATAGATAGATAAATATAGATAGATCTATCACCAGCGCTAACTAGTTAAATCCGTGAAGATGTACGGGTTTGCCATCCGTGTGTCTTCCATATTCCATGGACACTATGCTCATCTGAAAGTTAAGCTAGTTTTAAATTAGCATTCAGAGATCCAGCAGGCTGTTCCTGCAGGGCCAGCCGGCCCCATTAACTATAATGGGGACTGGTGGAGGTCCGGCTGCAATCCGGTAAATATGTTGAGAATTGGTCAAACTAAGCACTGCTGTGTCCCCTCGAAACGTTGCACAGAAGGTGCTTGAAGCTCCCTGTCGATGGTGAGAATATGCCCTTAAAAGACTCTGAACGGAGTGTACGAAGAATGTATGATAATGGCAGCTACCATTGCATGGACCAAAGATGTGTGAAAAATCATACGGACTTAGGTCTTTATATTTCTGTTTTTGTAAGCTATTTTACAAATTCCAAATATAAAATAAAGAAATAAGAAAGATATGTGGAAGTGTTTGTCCCAATTGTACACTAGAAATAACATTGGAATACACACATTAACTCATTTAGCATCCGGAACGTCTTTTATGGTGCAGCCAAAATCCTCACAGTACATAGCAAAGTTACTAATAAATCTGCTGTAATCCCATAGTTAACACTTTCTCACATCCTTCGGGATTTACACATTTGAAATGCTTATTTGACTCAGCAGTCGTAGTCACATAAATAATTTTTTACGGGGCAACAATTTCAGTATTGAAAAGTTGAAACTACTTGTCTCCACATAATGAGCGCTTTTGTGATTAGCACAAGAAAGACTACAAAATGAGCACTAATGAGCATTGTAGCTAAAGAAACGGAAGTACAAGCTGGTTTATACAGAATGAGATCTCAAAGTATTCCTTCATGAATGCCTTTCTATAATAAGATTTGTCACGCTTATACTCTGGATTCAGGCTTTATGGTTGTTACTGGCAGATGGAATCATTCATCAGTGTTTTTAAACTATGTGACCGGGCTGCTTCACTTCTCTATGATACTTGACTTGTCCATCATAAGTTTTGGTACAGTAGGTTACTTGAATAGATAAGGTAGGTAAGATAGTTTTATTTTATGTGCCTTGGTTCATGGAGGAAGCTTATTTTGCCTTCATGCTGAGGTCTATCATCAAAGGCATGAAAGTACGCTAATTCCGGTCATCATGACCCATCAGAACCAATATCCAAATTATCCATGAACAAGAGATTGTCAAATGGGTAAAAACCTGACATTTGACTGCTTGCTTCTTCTTGGCATTTTTTTTAACATTTCTGAAACCGGTTAATGAGACTTTTTTGGAACTAGGTAATGAAACTGTACGGATATGGCATCTCTCAGCCAAATATGTCATCAATGGTTAACATTTGCCTTCCTTAGATTGTAAATTCAAAATCACCTTCTACTACCATACTCTTTGGGGCTAACCCTGGCCAAAAACAGCAGATGCCCAATAGGTGCTACCCCTAATTTTCCCATGACTGTTACGGTATTTCAATACAGAAATCTGGATTATAAAAAAAAATTTTAAATTATAATTCTAAATGCTGGATCCAAAATGGCTGATGTAGCAATTCTGGTAGTGTGTACAGATATTCTATCCAGTTCAAATGCTTGTTATGTGATGGTCTAGCCCTTCTGTTTTTTTATTGTCCTGTTACTATAATGGAGCAAATACAAATGCTGTTGTGAACATGGTCCAAGATGATTAAAAATCTTGGGCAAGCCTCAGAGTATTCTAAAATAATAATAATATTATTATTATTATTATTATTATTATTAAAAAAAAAAACAGACTACAGCAGTGACATGCAAGTAAATGGCATGTGACTGCTGCAGCCAAAAACTGTCCTCAGCAGTGATGAGGACATGTCACCACTGAGGCCAAATGCTACCTGTCATCAGGGGCGTACCTATAGGGGGTACAGAGGTAGAAGTCGCTACCGGGCACAGGAGCCTGAGGGGGTCCAAAGACCCTTGTGCCGCATAAGAAAACATCAGTATTATAGAAAGTGTATACTGGTCAAGTTACACCTCTGGCTGTAGGGAAGGGGTAAGGTCGAGTTTGGCATAGGGGGGTGCCGTTTCAATTTTTGCCACAGGCTGCATGAAGGCTATGTACTTCCCTGCCCCTGGCCACAAAACACCGAGAGAAGGGGGTCCAAGCTGAACTCTTGCATCAGGGCCCAAGAGCCTTTAGCTACGCCCCTGGCTGCTATGGTGCATGTGACCCTGTCCTTCCAGACATGACCATAATAGTTCTTAAATTTCTCTAGAGATAGATAGATAGATAGATAGATAGATAGATAGATAGATAGGAATTGTAAAGATTTTTTACCTTGAGACGTATGGATATTTTGCGTGTTTTTTAGTTTTTACTTTTACACAGTTGAGGCTTCATATTTAGGGGAGATTCTTGTCTTTTAAATAGCTTTGTTAGTTTAGTCATTTTTTTTTTTTTATTCTGACCTGATGATGATGTAATCTGTCCCAGAAACATGTCAGATAAACCACACTTTGATCCTTTGGGCCTTCTTCTACTATACTGAAGCAGTGTGGATCTGTTATACCTGTATTTCTCTTCAAAAAACAAGCTCATTGTACATGGAAATGGGAGTTTATCTGCTACAGGCCAGTACAGAAGCTCTGTTCAGACTTAAAGGGGTTATCCAACAGTGAATACCCCTCCTCCTACAATTCCCAGACCTGCCATATTGACAGTACTTACCTGGTCCCTGACACCGGTATCCTCCCAGATCGCTCCATGCCGTTCTGATCACTATGTCTTCTAGAGTATCGCTGATTTTACAAGGAGAAGGCAGGCATTTTGCTCCTGTGGAAATGTACAGTTGTACCACATGGTTGTCAGTCATTCAGATGGATGACCTGAGTATACCAGAGCTAAAGCTACTGTTTCTTTCTGGCTCATAAGGGGGGGTCCTTCCTCTATGTTGTCCATGTGCTGTTATAGGTATAGGGACGGTCCCATTAAGTAAATAATCAAATAGTCTTTTACTCTAAATTTATGGTAAAAATATCATCTGGGTTTTTGTTTCATAACAAAGGACTATAAATTCAACTGTCATGACAAGGAGCATTCTTTTTTTAACATTCGCTCCTAGGGGTGGTTTGATGGCAAATGTTTCTTCACTGTAGATTTGCACTGAACATATTTCACTTTGTTGATGAAAGGAACCAATGAATTACAGAATAAATTTGCCAATTTCAGTTCTAGACGAGAGTAAGGCAACATAGTAACTCATAACGTTTCACAGCATGGTCTGGCAGCTAAAATGGATTTATTGAAGAACAAGTCAGTACACCTAGCATGTGATTTTTCTAATTGAGAGGTTTCTGTTGTCACAAGCTGGGTGGTTCCCTACCAGTTTTTAAAGCTACTGAAGCCATATTCTTGGATTGTACCATGCAGTTAATATCCTATTCTAGGATCTCTAGCTTCATATAGGGCAAATTTAACCATTGTATATATATATATATATATATATATATATATATATATATATATATACTAAACAGAAAATGGCAGCAGCTGCCATTTTCTGTTTAGTATTCAATTAGCCAGCAGGTAGCTTGCACCTGACTTTCACCTGTAGGAGGTGCTGTCCGTTTTTTGCAATTATGTATATATAGAGGAGGACTGGCTTCCTCTGGGAATTTAGCACTCCTGTTCACACTGGTGCAGCTTCTGACCAGGTATGGTGTTCTCCTGATATGGTCCTGCCGGTTTGTGTAGGATGCAGGTCAGTGTTAGTGTAGGACTCATCCGATTGGAAGCCACCTTGATCGTTGGTGGATGAGCCCGACATATTTATGATCATTTATATTCGCTAAGAGCTTCCACTTCATATACTACATAGCAGTTATGCTTTTTTACTTCTTTACTTGTTTATTTCATGTTCATCTTATGTCTCATGGCTTATCTAGTGCTGCTGCCATTTTCTGTTTAGTATTCAATTAGCCAGCAGGTAGCTTGCACCTGACTCTCACCTGTAGGAGGTGCTGTCCGTTTTTTGCAATTATGTATATATATATATATAATTGACTGCAATAACCATATCCATCCCTCCTGGTTTTTACTCTACATGCTTACTCCACTTTGAACCTCCCTGGTCATTCTGGAAGGTCTGCCTGACTCCCTAGTGGCAAAGTCCCTCCAGCCTCATGGGAGGTTCTGGTTAAGAACCTAGGGGTAGTCTTAGCTTCTTACTACCCAGATTTGTCCTGGAAGGATAGTAGCAGTTTTGGAGTTAACTGGCTGTTGTCTGGCAGGTGACCTTAGTCTCCCTATCAGATAGTGGTTATAGTTGACCAACTTGTATGTGTAACATCAGTGGATGTGGACCCACTGTACCAACTAACTGGTTTTGGTTTAGGCTAGATCTAAGGGCATTGTCCTGGTGATCCCCCAGTATTCATCTGGACTGGACTCAATCTGGACTTTGCTGCAAAGGAACCACCAGACTGCTACCTCTTGGAATAGTCCAGTGTCGCTAGTAGCTGACCCACAGGGGTCAAAGATATGATGAAAAGCACCAAGGAGTCAGGCAATACTCATAGTCAGGAAACAGGCTGAGGTTAGAGCAGGCAGAGTTTGTACATATCTGTAAAACAAGTCTGAGGTCAGGGCAGGCAGAGTTAGTGTATATGTATAAAGTAAGTCTAAGATCAAAGGAAGCAGCAGAGTCAGTAAACACAGTCCAGCATACATAGGAGAGCAGATTATGTAAATTCCTACAGTTACAATCTGTTGAAATGAATCCATAGGCTTGCAGAAGTTCAGAGTTTTACACTTGGACGCAATCCCATCAGGAAAACCTATGTTGCTATGCCCCATTAAGGTACTTGTATGTCAAAAGCTCATAACACAAACACAAGCAACTGAAATTAGTGATGTGGATCCTGCAAAGGAGTCATGTCCATTGTCTGCAATTAAAACTAGTGATGTGGCTCTTCTGAAGGAGCTATGTCCGTTGTCTTTCTAGTGTTGTATGGCTGTACTTTTAGAGGTTGTGGCATTTCAATACTGATCAGGAGGTACATTCAGGAATAAAATTTGTGATTTCAAACATGGAGCCTTTCGACATATCTTCTCAATAATAACTCCTACTTTGGACCAAAAAGGTTTACTTAAATCACACTTCCACCAAATATGAGAATAGGTGTCCATTCGGTTGTTTGTGAAAAATTTACAATTATATTTAATAATACTTGGTTTTATGCTATCCACTCACATGTTTATAGCTTGTTTCTTGGAGCTTTATGCATCTGGAGGGTCCATGGCAATGGGCTAATACCTGAGTTTTTTCTGTCTGGAAAGACTAATCCCAAGGCTGCTACTTTTGCAAACTCCCTTGCATTCAGTTTTCTTAAATAGGCACAGTTATGAAATATGGGCTTTTGCCCATTTTGCCAGTACAGAAGAAAATAATTGTGTATTACAGACCCAGGTTTAGCTTACGCAGTCAATAACCATGTTGCTTCAATGTCATTAACCCGAATATGTACCGAAGTAATATTCTTGAGGGCACTGGAATGTGTACAGAGTCTCATAAATATTTCACTCCATCTCTTCCAAATCCTTCACTTCTTCCTGACAGATAATAAATGTTGTGAGGTAGACTAAGACTTTCATTTGATTTTAATTTCTCTGACCCTTCTTCGAATGCTCCAGGTCCTGCCTCCAGCTCAATGCTTGTAATGGATGTGACTATTTTATTGAAAAAATCCTGAGTTCTCATTTTGAAAAACTAATCTTGTTGAAACTGTTCTTCTCACATTACAAAAGTGTCAGCAGATTTTCAATATCTGACAGAGCTTCTGGGGGATCTGGATGTATTGGGGGAAGGTATACTTTACACAGTTGTTGTCCTATCCTTTATATTTTATTAACAAACCAAATAAATTGGACCTAAGTTATTAATATCAAAATAGAGACATCGTAAAGAGATTATTAGAGGCCGTGTATGATATTTTAAACCTCAGTAGGATCCCCAAAGTAATTTGTCACATTTCATTCCCTGAAAAACTGCAGTTCAGAAGATACATCCTCCTTCCTAAGGGATCCCTGAGGAAGACGTTGGCATGGGCATTCACACATGGACTTGCACATACCGATGAAATAGGACTACAGTCCTCTAGTAATATGAAACATTATAAATCTCACTACAAGGTGAATTAGTGACTGAACATGAGGGAACTAAAAGAGAACTGTGTAATTAAAGGAATATTCTGGTCATATCCAATTATGGATAGGGATAACCATTAAATCAAGGGGGTCTGACTGCTGAAACCCCCACTGATCATGACAACAGGAGCACTGTACCCTGTACGATCCCCAAGACCAAGTGGAGCAGCTAACTGAGCATGCACCATGCTGCTACATTTGTTCTCTATGGGACTGTGGGACATAGCTGAGTTCTGCTCTCCCATAGAGCAGAACTCAGAGCATCTCCCATTTGCTCCATTCATTTGGGGGCCCCATGAGGTACAGGACTCCATGATTCTTATGATTGGTGGGGGCCCCAGTGCTAGTACCCTCAACAATGTAATACTTATCCACTATCCTGTAGATAGAAATTATCTTAATATACCCGAAATAAACCTTTAATAATTCTCCTAGGACACTACTATTCTTCAAGTTATTTAGTACTAGCCATCTACCTTGTGTTATTTTTCTGCACAAACATTATGAACCTGATTCACTCCAGAATTCTGTCTTCACAAAGTCATAAAATGGGGCTTTTGCAACTTTTTTTTACTTACTTGCACCTTTTTGCATTTTTACACTACTCACTCCAGTTTTAAAATATGGGTGTTCCTAGATATTGATCTTCACTCCTAGTCACTCACTCACTATTGATCACAAAAAAGTTGAAATCTCACTCCATTAGGAGAGTAGGAGAGTAGGAAAACTGTTTTATCTTTTCTAGACAAAAGTGTTAGGTTTAAGGATAAGACAAATTTATCATAACATATGATATTTGATAAATGTGGCATAAAGTACTCCAACACTGACTCAAGAAAAACTGACTTCTAATGTTACCCTTATGATAACCCCATCCCCCCCCCCATTCCCACACACACACACACACACACACACACAATATTTCTAGACTTTATCAGCTGTTATGGAGTACTAGCATTCACGAAGTAGCAGTGCTGGGATATACCTTGTATCAGGGGCGTAGCTAAAGTCTCTTGGGCCCTGGTGCAAAAGTTCAGCTTGGGCCCCCCTTCCCTCAGTGCTTTGCGGCCAGGGGCAGGGAAGCACATAGCCTTCATGCTGCCTGAGGCAAAAATTAAAATGCCCCCCATTCTATGCCAAATTCTTGACCTAACTCCTTCCCTCTTGCCAGAGGTGTAACTTGACCAGCAGGCAACTAACTATACCAGTGTCTTCTTATGTGGAACAAGGGTCTTTGGGCCCCCCAGGCTCCTGAGCCTGAAAGTGACTCCTAACTCTGCACCCCCTATAGCTACACCCCTGCCTTGTAATGTTTTTTCAAGTTAGAAAATGTTGTTTAACTTTACACCACCTATTGGTTGGCCTACTTGCCGTTAATTTTTTGGCACAATGTTGGTGCATCTTAATGCACCATGCCCTCTTTCCAGTGGGCAATATTCTTTGCTAAACTATGCCCCCGTGTCTACTGAAACACAAAAGTGCTAATACACATTGGGTGGAATAAATTGTTTTCCCCTGACAGTTTTCTGGCATAAAAAAAAAATCACAAACCTCATGTTTGAGACTTTTTAAATGCCATTGCAGCTAAATTTAGGCATAAGAGGCCTTTCTACAGTGTCCTTACCACTTTCCCAAGAAAAGGGTATAGTAAGGGCAGGGAAGGGGTAGAGATAACATGCCCAGCATATTTATCTTATTTTACACCACTCTTCTGGCGTAAAAGAAGACTGAAATGTACGCCAGCCCTGACCTGGGGCAGATTTGACTTTAGTCGCACAGACTGCCGAAGGATGTACCTAATTTATGACGACACCGGCACCTCATCATAAATTAGGAACATCCTCCAGCAGGGCATGCTGGTCTATTATAGATCCCCCACATTGTGTCCAGTACAGTCACTTTTTTCGGCACAGAGAAAAGAGGTTTGCTGTGCATGCACTTGCGCAAAATTGAGCAGGATTCAGAAACCCAGCACTGTCGATCACTAGGGGAAAGGAGTGACTAACTTTGCACAGGGACAGCACTTAGGTGCTCCAAGGGCCTTTGACCTGCCCTTGGTGCATTGAACTGCACACTTGCATATGATACACCACCTCACTGTTCCTGCTTCTTTGGCAACATATATCACGTGAGTTTACGTATATTAGTGAGCACATTTATCTGCACCTCACTACTATTTCACAGATCCATACACAGTCTCTCCAGGCCAGAAGTTGAATGATTTGATAATGTGTTGAAATGATGTTAAAATTAGAATTGGGCTACATTCTGAATTTCTGTTGCATGACTTGGTTCCGTCAAGTCCACTCTTCTTTAACCTATGTCTCGCTATGAAAGACTGAACACACAAAATTACATTTGCAGATATTGATGTCTATAAAGTGTAGGTGTCCATTCAGTTTAAAGAGTGTTCTCAAAAAAGCTCTAACTGAGGGATGCTAAGGAGAATTGGTCTTCAGTCTCACAAGTCAGATAGGCAGAGTGATGGGCAGTGATAGGGCACATGTTTATAGTGAGGGACTTAGGTAGTGACAAGAGGCAGCTGGAGGCTTCTGTATGTTACAAACAGGCGTCTTAAGTGCTCTGTAAAATGCTGAAGACTGTAGAAAGACACTCCTTAGGAAAGATCAGTTAGAACTTTGCTAAGAAGACTTTTTATACCCCGTTTTCTAGAACAGAGAGATATCTTTCCCTAATAAAGTATATTACAAAAATGTTCATCATACCTGTCCCTACATTATATTAAAAATAAACTAAAATGACTGCCACACTCTCAACTTGTATCATACCACCACCCCATTCTTCAGCATTGCAGTATATTATATGGATGGAATGATAAATCAATACATCACATATATTACCTTGTTTTCAAATGCTAGAAAAGTCTTCGATGATTACGTCATTTAAAGGTGTTTTCCACCATTTTTTTAAAGCCCACCCTCCACTCAGGGGGACATGTAAAAAATGCTGTACTTACTGGCTGCTTTTCTCCATCCCGCTCTTTGACTCCTGTGCCGTCTTCCCTGGACTTCTAGTCCTTGCTTGTCAACTTCCTGCATGGACGGAGTCAAGTGTGCTGCTGCAGACAATGCTTGTCCATAGCAGTGATGTGTCCTGAAATGGCAGGTCACTGCAGGGTCACATGCCACTTGGGGACACATATTGCAGCAGCACCAATGATTCCATCCATTCAGGATATTTATAGGCAGGGAGTGAAAGTTCAGTGACAACATCCTAAAAACATGGAGATCAAATGGTGCAGCAGAGAGCAGGTTAGTAGAGTTTTTTTCATGGGGTCTGATGGGTGGGTGTAACAGAACATAGTAACATAGTTTATATGGCTGAAAAAAGACATCTGTCCATCCAGTTCGCCTGTTATCCTGCAAGTTGATCCAGAGGAAGGCAAAAAAACCCTGTGAGGTAGAAGTCAATTTTCCTCACTTTAGGGGAAAGAAATTATTTCCCGACTCCAATCAGGCAATCAGAATTACTCCCTGGATCAACGACCCCTCTCTAGTAACTATAACCTGTAATATTATTACCCTCCAGAAATACATCCAGGCCCTTCTTGAACTCTTTTAGTGAACTTACCATCACCACCTCCTCAGGCAGAGAGTTCCACAGTCTCACTGCTCTTACGGTAAGGAATCCTCTTCTATGTTTATGTACAAACCTTCTTTCCTCCAGACGCAGAGGATGGCCCCTCGTCACAGTCACAGTCCTCGGGATAAATAGATGATGGGAGAGATCTCTGTACTGACCCCTGATATATTTATACATAGTTATTAGATCTCCCCTCAGTCGTCTTTTTTCTAAAGTAAATAACCCTAATTTTGATAATCTTTCTGGGTACTGTAGTCCACCCATTCCAGTTATTACTTTAGTTGCCCTCCTCTGAACCCTCTCCAATTCTGCTATGTCTGCCTTGTTCACAGGAGCCCAGAACTGTACACAGTACTCCATGTGTGGTCTGACTAGTGATTTGTAAAGTGGCAGGACTATGTTCTCATCACGGACATCTATGCCCATTTAGATGCAACCCATTATCTTATTGGCCTTGGCAGCAGCTGTCTGACACTGGTTTCTACAGCTTAGTTTGCTGTGGGGTGGGGGATTTAAAAACCATGGAAAGCCCCTTTAATCCTGTACTGGGAAAACTAAGAGTCAGTGAGGTCAACTTGACAGAAGATACTTTGGACTAATTCAATGAGACTCCATCCCTGACATAAGAATATGCATTACTGTATAATAATACATTGTAGCTGTTATTTTATATAAATGACAGAAGGTTTACCGGACACATTTGTAGCTATAAAAATAAATGATAAGGAAGACAATGAATGACGTGTCTATCTGTAGCCATCTACATAACCTGCTTACAAAAGCCACATTCTGCCTGTAATTTGCACTTTTGTAGCCGGAGGAAAATGTTTTAGGAATGTAGTGAATAGCAGATTGTCTCTGTATTATGTTTCTGCTGCTTCAACTCCTCCACGTACTCATTGAATTACTTAAATATTAAATTTAGTGCTCAGACCAGAAGATTGAAAGCTGATGTAAAGACTAAAGTAACAGAGTATGAAAACACAGAGAACATAGCAATCAATTATCAGTCCCATGCATCAGAAATGGGGGAACCGAAAAAGTACAAAAGCCATATGTCTGTGTCTGTCCATCTGTTTATATCTATCTGCATATCTATCTGTCTATCTATCTATCTATCTATCTATCTATCTATCTCTATCATCTATAATTTGTATACTGATAAATCAATTTATCTTTATGTTGAAGAATAGATTCATACATTAGACTGTAATGTGTAGTTTACGGCTTACTCCAGAGTGTCTCCTTTTTTATGGCGGTTGATCATTTTCTGTTATCTATCTATCTATCTATCTATCTATCTATCTATCTATCTATCTATGAAGTAAGAAATCAAATGATGAGGCACCACTCCAAGTTTTGCCTCCTCATTTGATTTCTTGGTACTATTGCAGGGCTCCCAGCCTGGAGTTTTTGAGTATTTTTGTCACGCGAGGTCGGCGTCGCGCTCCCTCTGCACGACGTCGCCGGACCTCTCCGCCCCCCTAGAGACGAGCAATAGGGAATTGAAGTGCTGGTCTTGTCAGCCAGCACTTCATGAGTTAATTCTCTGTTTGGGTTTAGCCATGTGGTGCTGATCACACCACATGGCTACTTTACATATTGTTTGGACAGCTTGCTCCGCCTCAGGTCATGTGATGCTGGCCACATCACATGATCCTGGGCGGGCTATTTAAAGATGGCAACTGCCTCACTCAGATGCCTGTGATTAGTCTTCTGAGATCAGTGCTGTGTGTTGGACCTTGCTTTTGGATTATTGGTATATTGGATTTTGGCTTTGGACTTAGACTACGCTTTTGTGATTCCCCTCGGTATTTGACGTGACCTCCTGTTCTTGACTTGGCTTGCTGACGATTCTGCTATTGTGTTTGTTTCTGTCTGTGTTCGTCTTTCCCTGTGTTCCCTTCCCTACCCTGTGCACGTACTCAGCATAGGGACCGTCTCCAAGTTACGGTTTTGTCGCCTAGGGCATCTACTGTAAGTAGGCAGGGAAAGAGGTGGGGTTCAGACAGGGCACACTATCCCTTGTTTCCCTGTCGTGACAGAATCACAGGCCATACCTAATGGAGCCGTTGCGAGTACTCACGGACCAGATGAGTAACATGGCTCAGATGATCCAGGATTTGGCCGGGAGACTCCAACATCAGGAGCAGCTGCGGACTGCACCCGCAGTCGTTCCCTCCATGCCAAACCCCAATATTGAACCCCATGTAAAATTGCCCGATCGGTTTTCTGGGGACCGAAGGACTTTCCGTTCCTTTAAGGAAAGTTGTAAATTATATTTCCGTTTACGCTCACACTCCTCGGGTTCTGAGCAGCAGCGGGTAGGAATAATTATTTCCTTGCTGCAAGGTGATCCGCAGGAGTGGGCTTTCTCATTGCCACCTGACTCCCCTTGTCTATTGTCTGTGGAGGCTTTTTTCCGGGCCCTAGGTCTTTTATATGAAGAACCTGACTTGGCCGCTGTAGCTGAAACTCAGCTCAGAGACATTCGGCAGGGTAACCGTCCAGTTGAGGATTACTGTGCTGAGTTCAGAAAATGGTGTGTGTCCTCTAAATGGAATGACCCTGCTTTGAGAAGCCAGTTTAGGGTGGGACTGTCTGACCATCTGAAGGATTTACTAGTTAGTTATCCTACTCCTGACACCTTAGAGGCGACTATGACCTTAGTTATCAAACTTGACCGACGGTTTAGGGAGAGACAAAAGGAACGTTCTGTTGCCCCTCAAGTTGCCGTGTTGTCCGAAGTTCCTCTTCAGAGCCCGTCTCCTATCAAGGTCCAGGAGGAGCCTATGCAGTTGGGAGTTACTATGAGGGATCAGAGACGCCTGAGAGGGGCCTGTTTTTACTGCGGTGAGATGAACCACTGGCTCCAGCAGTGTCCGAGACTTCTGCTCTCAAAAAGGTCTGTTCCTGGAAGTAAGGTACCCCCTGCGGTGGTAAGAAAGAAAATCTTGTTACCTATTTCCATTTCTTATAACCAACTCAAGAGATCCGGTGAAGCATTTGTGGATTCAGGTTCTGCTGCTAATTTTATTGATTATGATTTTGTGCAATCTGTGGGTGTGCCTATAATTCCTTTAAGGGAGGTAATTCAAATTATCGCACTGGATTCCACTCCATTGAATAATGGGAGAGTGGAGTTTTGTACTCCTGAGGTTGTATTAACTGTAGGAATTACCCATACTGAGACTTGCTCCTTCCTTGTATTAAAGGATTTACCTGCCGACCTTGTTTTAGGTCTGCCTTGGTTACAGGACCACAACCCTGTGATCAACTGGTCGGTAGGTGAATTGGAAAAATGGGGAATGAATTGTGACAAATGTTGTAGATCAGTATTGCAGTTGGGAGGTACCACTGAGTCTCTTTCCTTGCCCAAGTATATTGGCGATTTTTCGGACGTGTTTTCCATGTCCGAGACTGAGTTCCTCCCTCCTCACCGGCAATATGATTGCGCCATCGACCTTATTGAGGGATCCAAATATCCCAAAGGTCGCATTTATAATCTCTCTACTCCTGAACGTCAGTCCATGAGGGATTATCTCAAAGAGAGTCTGGCCAAGGGTCACATCCGGCCTTCAGTTTCTCCCATGGGGGCAGGTTTTTTCTTTGTTGGTAAAAAGGATGGAGGATTGAGGCCTTGTATCGATTACAGGGAGCTCAATAAAATCACTGTTAAAAACAGATACCCGTTGCCCCTTATTCCTGACTTGCTGAATCAGGTCCAGGGGGCCTGTTGGTTCAATCAAGCTGGATTTGAAGGGGGCATACAACCTAATCAGGATTCGTGAGGGGGACGAATGGAAAACTGCGTTTAATACCCCGGAGGGTCATTATGAGTACTTGGTAATGCCTTTTGGGTTAAGTAACGCTCCGGCAATTTTCCAAAACTTTGTCAATGACATTTTTAGACCATTTATTGCGAAATTTGTAATTGTCTACATTGATGACATCCTGATTTTTTCTGCAGACTGGGAGAGTCACGTATCTGACACCAGGCAAGTGCTGGAGGTGTTGCGTGAAAACAAGTTGTTTGTTAAAGGGGAAAAGTGTACCTTTGGTGTTCAGGAAGTGGCCTTTTTGGGATACATTCTCACCCCTTTTTCTTTCAAAATGGACCCAGTTAAAGTACAGGCCATTGTGGATTGGGTGCGACCTTCCTCTTTGAAGGCGCTCCAGCGATTTCTGGGGTTTGCTAATTTTTATCGTAAATTTGTCAAAAATTTTCAGTGGTAGCCAAACCCATTACGGATTTGACTCGCAAGGGGGCTGATCTGGTCAATTGGCCCCCTGCAGCAATTGAGGCCTTTGAAAGGTTAAAGCAGTGTTTTATTAATGCTCCTGTGTTGGTCCAGCCTGATCAAAGTAAGCCTTTTGTAGTTGAGGTGGATGCGTCTGAGGATGGTGTGGGGGCTGTACTGTCCCAGGGGTCTTCCACCTTAACTAATCTTATGCCATGCGCCTTCTTCTCCCGCAAGTTCTCTCCTGCCGAGAGGAATTATGATATTGGGAATAGGGAGTTACTTGCAATCAAGTGGGCATTTGAGGAATGGCGTCATTTTTTAGAAGGGGCATTTCACCGCATTACGGTCCTCACGGATCATAAGAATTTAATGTTTCTAGAATCGGCTAAGCGATTGAATCCTAGACAGGCGAGGTGGGCTTTGTTCTTTACTCGTTTTGATTTTTGTGTTACCTTCAGACCCGGGAGAAAGAACGTTAAGGCCGATGCCTTATCCCGAAGTTTCCAGGCGTATCAGCCTCCTGACGTCCCTCCTGAGCCCATCCTGCCAGCTGATATCATCGTGGCCGCTACCTCATCTGACCTCGCTTCTGAAATCTCGGCAGGACAACATCTTGCTCCCATTGGTACCCCCAATGACAAATTGTTTGTGCCGGCTCATTTGCGGTTGCGACTGCTGGGTGAGTGCCATAATTCTGTTTTGTGTGGACATCCTGGCATCAATGCCACCAAGGAGTTGGTCTCTAGGCAGTATTGGTGGCCGTCAATCTCCAGAGATGTTCAGGCTTTTGTAACTGCGTGTAACACTTGTGCCAGGTCCAAGAATTCCAAGACACGACCTATGGGTGAGTTACATCCTTTACCCATACCTAGTAGACCTTGGTCACATCTGTCCATGGACTTTATCACGGACTTGCCGTGCTCTGAGGGTAAAACCGTGATATTTGTGGTGGTTGACAGATTCAGCAAAATGTGTCATTTTATTCCTTTGTGTAAATTACCCTCTGCGAAGGTCTTGGCGTCCGTGTTCATTGATAATATTGTCAAACTACATGGTGTTCCTGAGAATATCGTTTCTGATAGGGGAGTACAGTTTGTGTCTGGTCTGGAGGGCGTTCTGTAATAAGATTGGTATCTCTTTGTCCTTTTCATCAGCCTTTCATCCGGAGACCAATGGTCAGACTGAACGTCTTAACCAATCCGTTGAGCAATATCTCAGATGTTATGTTTCTGATAACCAACATGTGTGGGCCAGATTCCTGTCTCTGGCTGAATTTGCAATTAATAATCGTGTTAATTCATCCTCTGGGATGTCGCCGTTTTTCTGCAATATGGGTTTTCATCCACGCTTTAGCTCCTTTTCCCCATCTGCGTCGGTTGTCCCAGAGGTCAATGATTTTTCTCAAGAACTGTGCACAGTTTGGGCACAGGTTCAGTCGAACCTGGAAAAGGCCCAAGGAGTTCAAAAAGCTAAGGCTGATAGAAAACGTTCTAAGGGTGTGAATTTTAAGGTTGGGGATAAGGTATGGTTATCGACTAAAAATCTCAACATGAGGGTAACATCCTATAAGTTTGCACCTCGCTTCATTGGTCCTTACTGGATCACCAAGGTGATCAATCCGGTTTCTGTTAGGTTATGTTTACCCGACTCCCTTCGTGTTCATAATGTTTTTCATGTGTCTTTGCTCAAACGTTATGTTGCTCCCGTTGGTCCTGAGGAACAGTCTCCGCCTCCGGTTGAGGTAGCAGGACAAATGGAGCATGAGATTGCCAGAATTGTGGATGTGAGAAGGGTCCGGAATTCCTTCCAGTACCTCGTACATTGGAAGGGGTTCGGTCCTGAGGACAGGTCTTGGGTACCGTTGACCAGGATGCATGCAGACTCGCTCATCCGAAAGTTCCATCTGCAGCATCCCGATAAGCCTGCTCCCGCTGGTAAGGGTCCGGTGGCCCCTCGTGAAGGGGGGGGTACTGTCACGCGAGGTCGGGGTCGCGCTCCCTCTGCACGACGTCGCCGGACCTCTCCGCCCCCTAGAGACGAGCAATAGGGAATTGAAGTGCTGGTCTTGTCAGCCAGCACTTCATGAGTTAATTCTCTGTTTGGGTTTAGCCATGTGGTGCTGATCACACCACATGGCTACTTTACATATTGTTTGGACAGCTTGCTCCGCCTCAGGTCATGTGATGCTGGCCACATCACATGATCCTGGGCAGGCTATTTAAAGATGGCAACTGCCTCACTCAGATGCCTGTGATTAGTCTTCTGAGATCAGTGCTGTGTGTTGGACCTTGCTTTTGGATTATTGGTATATTGGATTTTGGCTTTGGACTTAGACTACGCTTTTGTGATTCCCCTCGGTATTTGACGTGACCTCCTGTTCTTGACTTGGCTTGCTGACGATTCTGCTATTGTGTTTGTTTCTGTCTGTGTTCGTCTTTCCCTGTGTTCCCTTCCCTACCCTGTGCACGTACTCAGCATAGGGACCGTCTCCAAGTTACGGTTTTGTCGCCTAGGGCATCTACTGTAAGTAGGCAGGGAAAGAGGTGGGGTTCAGACAGGGCACACTATCCCTTGTTTCCCTGTCGTGACAATTTTGCATCCATCCACGACTGTGCTGCTGTTATTTTTTTGATTTTTGAATATCTATCTATGTATCACATGGCTGCTTGAGAAAAGTCCCAGTAAGAGGTGAAATAAATCACTACCTTCTTTAGCACAATTTTTGGGGGTGCTGAGGAATTTCTTTTTTTGTATTTAGAAGGATTTGACCACGTCCGGAGCCGCTGGCACACTGCTACAACTTTCTACTTTGCTGTGCTGCTTCCATTATGTTTTTATCTATCTATCTATCTATCTATCTATCTATCTATCTATCTATCTATCTATCTATCATTTGCAGGGCTGTTATTATAATCTTTGTCACTCACCCCTCTCTGTCGATACAGTAAACCTCTACTGTTAGTGCACATTTTGGATTTTTACAAGGACAGCTTGCCTTCCTCTCTTGTTTTTGGTGCTATAAATCTCCCTCCAGAACACTGCAGCCTCCTCCCCTCCTGACATTTATGAGGCTTCATTCAGGGTCCTGCTTTCTTTGGCTTTTTTTTCCTATCAGACAAGACACTTTGAGTATTATTGTTGTGGTCCTTGTCCTTATCATGTAAGGTCTATACCTCACTGTGTGTCATTTATACCAGACTGCCGCTGAATGCTGCGTGTGATGAAGGCCTAACTGCACGATAGCATTCAGCTGGATAATGGGAATGACGTACTTGCTCTATCTCTACTGGACCTGAAATGATGTGCGGCAGATGCAGATGCACTTCTGATCTCTACCAGTGCATTACAGTCCACCAGTCACCAGCCCATTAGGATTTTTTGCTGCTGTCAGTTCTCACCAAGAAACCCAGGTTCTCACATGTTCTTCTCTCCAACAGTCTTCAGCTGAAATCTCATAAAAATAAAAAGAATCTGTTGAGATTGTTTAGGCTTCCCGTATCTGCTTTGCGGGCCACACAATACGGATGCAATGCATTTGCATCTCGCAATTTTCATGAGACCCACTGTAAAAATGCCCAATCTTGTCCGCAAAACAGACGAGAATAGGACACGTTCTATAATTTGAGGCACTACTGCTGCAAAGCCGCAGACAGCGTCTGTTCTCAGAAAGGAGAGTAAAGCGTCCAATCACACAGACATCTTCATTGGGGGGATTTATTAACTTCTTCCTGATGAAGCGATTTTCTGTTTTTTTGTTTCTGTTTTTCTGCCTTCTCCCAGTCATAACAATTTTTACTGTATATATTGCCTTATGAGGGCTTATTTTTTGTAGGACAATTTGTGCTTTTGAATGGAACCATTTAATATGGCCTGTGATGTAGTGGGAAGCTGCAAAAACATTTAAATGAAGTGGAATTGGAAAAGGGGGTGCTTTGAATATATATATATATATATATATATATATATATATATATACAGGGTGGGCCATTTATATGGATACACCTAAATAAAATGGGAATGGTTGGTGATATTAACTTCCTGTTTGTGGCACATTAGTATATGGGAGGGGGGGAAACTTTTCAAGATGGGTGGTGACCATGGCGGCCATTTTGAAGTCGGCCATTTTGGATCCAACTTTCGTTTTTTCAATGGGAAGAGAGTCATGTGACACATCAAACTTATTGAGAATTTCACATGAAAAACAATGGTGTGCTTGGTTTTAACTTTACTTTCATGAGTTACTTTAACTTTATTCTTTCATGAGTTATTTACAAGCTTCTCTTTGCTTACAGCCATTGACATGTCGCAGAGGTTAACACGCAAGGAGCGGATAGAAATTGTGTCGATGTCTGGTGAACACAGTACTGGTCATTGCAGCAGATTTCAATGCAAGACACCCTACGAGACCACCCATCTCCCATGCTACAGTTAGCAAACTGTTTGCCAAGTTTCGTGAAACTGGTTCAGTGTTGGATTTGCCAAAATGTGGACGCATGAAAACTGTCACTAATGAAGAAACATCAGTGGCTGTCCTAGCTTCATTCAGCAAGAGCCCACAGCGTAGCACTTGCCGCATGTCACTGGAGAGTGGCATCAGTCGAACATCCCTTCGGCGGATATTAGCTACTCACAAATGGCACCCTTACAAACTCCAGCTGCTCCAGCATCTCAACAAGGATGACCCAGATTGGCGCACTGAATTTGCAGAATGGGCAAAACAAAAAGTTGGAACAGGACCCTCAGTTTACACACAACGTTTTGTTCAGTGATGAGGCAAACTTTTATGTGAATGGTGAAGTTAACAAACAAAACCACCGCTATTGGTCTGACACTAACCCACATTGGATAGATCCCTCCAAAACTGTTGGAACACAAAAATTGATGGTATGGTGTGGTATATGGGGTACAAAGATAGTGGGGCCATTCTTCATCAATGGAAGCCTCAAGGCCACTGGATATGTGAAATTGCTACATGATGATGTGTTTCCCTCTTTATGCACTTAAGCTGCACCATCTTGTTTTTCCAGCAAGATGGTGCACCACCACATTATGGGTGTCAGGTCTGAGCATTCCTAGATGAACAGTTTCCTGGAAAGTGGATTGGTCATCAGGGGCCAGTTGAATGGCCCCCAAGGTCTCCCGATCTGACCCACTTAGACTTTTATCTTTGGGGTCATCTGAAGGCAATTGTCAATGCTGTGAAGATACGAGATGTGCAGCACCTGAAATTATGGATACTGGAAGCCTGTGGTAGCATTTCTTCTGCGGTGTTGCTATCAGTGTGTGAAGAGTGGGAGAAGAGGGTTGCATTGACAATCCAACACAATGGACAGCACTTTGAACACAGAAACTTTGGTCAGAAACTTGTAAATAACTCATGAAACAATAAAGTTACGTTAAAACCAAGCACACCATTGTTTTTCTTGTGAAATTCTCAATAAGTTTGATATGTCACATGACCCTCTTCTCATTGAAAAAACTAAAGTTGGATCCAAAATGGCCAACTTCAAAATGGCCGCCATGGTCACCACCCATCTTGAAAAGTTTCCCCCCTGCCATATACTAATGTGCCACAAACAGGAAGTTAATATCACCAACCATTCCCATTTTATTTAGGTGTATTCATATAAATGGCCCACCTTATATATATAGGAAAAAAATATACAATGCAATAGCACTCTGCAAACTAAATAAAGTACAAAAATGATCTCTGTAAGATGGGAACCTAACACTAAATGCTACCTGTTATGTGCCATAACGGCCACCATTAAATTCAGGGAGTGCAGGTTACACATGCATGCTGGGTCCACTCTGCTTTTGATCATTTTTGGTGCCAAAATGACCTCCATTAAATCCAGTGAATGCAGGTACCAGCATGCATGCTGAGCCCACTCTATACCTCACCTGGTGCCAAATGGCTACCACTCCTGACCAGCTGTACTCCTGACCAGCCTGTATAAAGCTGTAGCCTGCACTCCCTGCACTCACTGGAAGCCTTTTGGCACCAGGAGAGGTATAGAGTGGACTCTCATTGCATTCAGTGGTAGCCATTTGGCACCAGGTGAGGTATAGAGTGGGCTCAGCATGCATGTTAATAGCTGCATTCACTTGATTTAATGGAGGACATTTTGGCACCAAAAATGATAAAAAGCAGAGTGGACCCAGCATGCATGTTGAACCAGCACTGGCACATAACAGGTAGGAATTAGTGTTAGGTTCCCGTCTTACAGAGATCGCCTTGACGTTTGGCAGACGGGCCCAAATTATTTTTATACTACTCATAAAAAGGGATATTTGGTTTGTGGGTAAAATTTCAGGATGAGCCTAAAATGCACTCTAACCTTAATAGGTGAACTTAATATTACCTTCTCTAAACATTTGAATGCACATGTCCAACTGTGTAGTGTTTCATTACTTTTTGCACAGACTCTACAGTAGGGATGGGCTGCACCTTAATGGGGAGGGTGCAACTGCCCTGGGGGAAAAAATGGTTAGACGGCTGGAGGAGCTTTTAAACTAGGATCTGGGGGAGGGTGGGTGCCCATACTAATAAGGGGGTAGATAGTGTAGATAGAGAGTGGGTCATAGGAAGGAAAAGTGGGGGGTTAGTGGGGGCTGGGGTTAGTAAGGAATGTAGGGAGAAGACTGTGCAAAACAACAACCAAAGTAACCCAAGAACCCCGGATATTCATTTCATAAGTAATAGTAAATTGACAAACGGGGTAAAAAATATACATAGACCTCCTAATTGTATGTACACTAATGCCAGAAGCCTAACTAATAAAATTGGTGAACTGGAATTAGTGATGTGTGAGGAGGACTATGACATAGTGGGAATAACTGAGACATGGCTGGATGATAGCTGTGACTGGGCAGTTAACGTACAGGGTTACAATCGTCAAAACCGGCGAGGGGGAGGGGTCTGCCTTTATGTAAAGTCCTGTCTAAAGCCCACAATCCGGGAAGATATAAGTGAGGGACATAAAGATGTGAAGTCACTGTGGGTAGAAATAAATGGAGCCAAAAACAATAATAAAATACTAATAGGAGTTTATTATAAACCACCTAATATATCAGAGGCCACAGAAAATCTACTTCTAAATTAAATAGACGAGGCGGCAAATCATAATGAGGTCATTATTATGGGGGATTTCAACTACCCAGATATAGACTGGGAAACTGAAACCTGTACATCTCATAAAGGAAACAGGTTCTTGGAAATAACCAAAGACAATTACCTTTCCCAATTGGTTCAGGACCCGACTAGAGGGACGGCCATACTGGACTTAGTATTAACCAATAGACCTGACAGAACAACAGATGTGCAGGTTGGGGGACACCTGGGTAACAGTGACCATAAAATAATAACCTTTAAATTGTCATTAAAAAAAGCATTTCTTCAGGGAGGAACAAAAATACCAAACTTCAAAAATGCAAAATTTAGCCATCTAAGAGAGGCCATAGGTCTAACTAACTGGGACAAAATCCTCGAAAATAAAAATACAGCCACAAAATGGGATATTTTTAAAAGCATCCTAATATCTAATTGTGAGAGGTACATACCGTATAGGAATAAAATGATAAGAAACAAGAAAAAACCAATGTGGATAAATAGAACTGTAAAAAAAGCAATAAATGACAAAAAGAAAGCATTTAAATCACTAAAACAGGAGGGGAGCGATGAAGCATTGAAAAACTATAAGGAAAAAAATAGAATTTGTAAAAGACAAATAAAAGCAGCTAAACTAGAGACTGGAAGACTAATTGCTAAAGAGAGTAAAACTAACCCTAAAATGTTCTTCAATTATATAAATACTAAAAAGTATAAATTTGAAGGTGTCGGCCCCTTACAGAGTAATGAGGGGGGAGTAGCAGAGAGCGATGAGGAGAAAGCAAAACTCTTAAATATTTTTTTCTCCACTGTATTCATTGAGGAAAATAAACTGTCAGATGAAATGCAGAATATAAAAGTGAATTCCCCTTTAAAAGTGTCCTGTCTGACCCAGGAAGAAGTACTGGGGCATCTTAAAAAGATTAAAATAGACAAATCGCCAGGACCGGATGGCATACACCCACGTATCCTAAGAGAATTAAGTAATGTCATTGCCAGACCCTTATACTTAAAGGGGTTGTCCGGGTTCAGAGAAGAACCCGGACATACCTGCAATTTCACCCAGGCAGCCTGCCTGAAGAGGACATCGGAGCATCTCATGCTCCGATGCCCCCCCCTTGCCCTGCGCTAGATCGCGCAGGGCAAGGTCTCTTGTTTTGAAAATACTCGCTGCCGGGCGGGTACTTCCGCCCGGCAGTGAGTTCGGTGACGTCACCGGCCTTAATGGGCCGGCTTTAGCGCTGCCCTAGCCGTTTTACTGGCTAGGGCAGCGCTGAAGCCTGTCCATCAGCGCCGATGACGTCACCGACTCACTGCCGGGCGGAAGCCTCTGCCCGGCAGGGACCGGTACGTCACCGGAACCCGGCGAAATTCCTTTGCCCTGCGCTAATTAGCGCAGGGCAAAGGAGGGCATCGGAGCATAGGATGCTCCGATGCCCTCTTCAGGCGGGCTGCCTGGGTGAAATTGCAGGTATGTCCGGGTTCTTCTCTGAACCCGGACAACCCCTTTAATATTTAAGGACTCTATACTGACAGGGAGTGTTCCACAGGATTGGCGCATAGCAAATGTGGTGCCAATATTCAAAAAGGATCCAAAAACAGAGCCCGGGAACTATAGGCCGGTAAGTTTAACATCTGTAGTGGGTAAACTGTTTGAAGGTTTTCTAAGAGATGCTATCTTGGAGTACCTCAATGAAAATAAGCAAATAACTCCATATCAGCATGGCTTCATGAGGGATCGGTCGTGTCAAACCAATTTAATCAGTTTCTATGAGGAGGTAAGTTCTAGACTTGACCGCGGGGAATCAATGGATGTCGTATATCTGGACTTCTCCAAAGCATTTGACACTGTACCACATAAAAGGTTAGTATATAAAATGAGAATGCTTGGCCTTGGAGAAAATGTCTGTATGTGGGTAAGTAAATGGCTCAGTGATAGAAAACAGAGGGTGGTTATTAATGGTACATACTCAGATTGGGTCACTGTAACTAGTGGGGTACCACAGGGGTCAGTATTGGGCCCTATTCTCTTCAATATATTTATTAATGATCTTGTAGAAGGCTTGCACAGTAAAATATCAATTTTTGCAGATGACACTAAACTGTGTAAAGTAATTAACACAGAAGAGGACAGTACACTGCTACAGATGGATCTGGATAGACTGGAGGCTTGGGCAGAGAAGTGGCAGATGAACACTGAAAAATGTAAGGTTATGCATATGGGAAGGAATAATGCAAGTCACCAGTACATACTAAATGGTAAAACATTGGGTAACTCTGACATGGAAAAGGACCTAGGAATTTTAGTGAATAGCAATCTAAGCTGCAGAAACCAGTGTCAGACAGCTGCTGCCAAGGCCAATAAGATAATGGGTTGCATCAAAAGGGGCATAGATGCCCGTGATGAGAACATAGTCCTGCCACTTTACAAATCACTAGTCAGACCGCACATGGAGTACTGTGTACAGTTCTGGGCTCCTGTGAACAAGGCAGACATAGCAGAGCTGGAGAGGGTTCAGAGGAGGGCAACTAAAGTCATAGCTGGAATGGGTGGACTACAGTACCCAGAAAGATTATCAAAATTAGGGTTATTCACTTTAGAAAAAAGACGACTGAGGGGAGATCTAATAACTATGTATAAATATATCAGGGGTCAGTACAGAGATCTCTCCCATGATCTCTTTATCCCAAGGACAGTGACCATGACGAGGGGACATCCTCTGCGCCTGGAGGAAAGAAGGTTTGTTCACAAAAATAGAAGAGGATTCTTTATGGTAAGAGCAGTGAGACTATGGAACTCTCTGCCTGAGGAGGTGGTGATGGTAAGTTCACTAAAAGAGTTCAAGAGGGGCCTGGATGTATTTCTGGAGGGTAATAATATTACAGGTTATAGTTACTAGAGAGGGGTCGTTGATCCAGGGAGTAATTCTGATTGCCTGATTGGAGTCGGGAAGGAATTTTTTCCCCTAAAGTGAGGAAAATTGGCTTCTACCGCACAGGGGTTTTTTGCCTTCCTCTGGATCAACTTGTAGGAAAACAGGTCGAACTGGATGGACAGATGTCTTTTTTCGGCCTTATAAACTATGTTACTATGTTACAACTTTCTGTTCTCTAACAAGGCGCTTAACGGCAAAATTCACAGATGTTTGATCCAGGAACCCATGGTATTTAAACAGTCCTCCTCATCATGCTGTTCACATTTTGACATCATGAGACCAAGACGACAACTAACAATTGATCAACAGTATCTCACCATTGCAAGGCTTCAGGCAGAATGTTCTCAGACGGAACTGGCCACTGAGCTTATAGTGTCACAGAGTGTCATCAGCGGATTGTATCAGAGATACAGAGAGACTGGAAGAGTAACAGAAAGGCTATTAAGTGGATGTCCTTTGGCCACATCCCACATTAATGACTGCTTCATTGTGAACAATGCCCTGTGGAACTGGATGTTATATGCCACAAGACTCCAAGCACATTTAAGAGAGGTGAGGTCTGCATGTGAAATGACCTGCAATGGTACTGGACCACACCACCAGGCACAGGTGTCATCGTCTTGCGCGGGACAGGGAGCATCTACGCTGGATGAGGGACCTGTGGGCCTCAGTGCTGTTCACTTATGAAAGTCGATTCACGCTAAGCAGGAATGATGGCCGCCAATGATGTTGGAGACGTCAAGGAGAGCGCTATACATCAGCTACTGTTGTCATCAGACGAGCCTTTGGTGGTGGTGGTGGTGGTGGTGCTACAGTGTGGGCAGGTGTGACTAGTCAATACATAACTGCCCTACGCTTTGTGAATGGTACAGTGACAAGCCTCTACTACCAGAATAACATCATTAATCCAGTCATTGTGCCTCTGCATGAACAACACAGGCCTAATTTCATCTTCATGGATGATGATGCACCAGCTCATCGAGGTAGCATCATTAGGGAACGGCTGCTGGAGACTGGTGTCGTCATGTAGAGACTCGTAACTCTGCACCCAAGAACCCTCAATGTTTTTATTTTTTTTTTACTTTTCCATACATTTTATTACACTTATTTTAACATTACTTTCCCATAGACTGCGAGGATTTACTAGCCAAAGGCTGTCATGGCAATTGAATTCCACTTACAATTGCATCACAGGGGAGCCGATCTGTCACTGAGCGTACAGTGCTCCTGGTAACTGACTGCTTAGATGTCGTGGACAAAACTGACCACAGTGTATCTGTGATTGGAGGTGTAGCCATTCATTGCTCTGTCTAACAAGGGGGAATATGAGTGTGAAATTTCTCTTAATGACATCCATTGTCCCTAAAACCACACGGATAGGTGTTATGTAGTTGGGCCAACCCCTTATATAAAACTAGATGAGCACAAACGGATGCATTGCTATCTTTTATACTCCAATGTTTACTGAGCGACACATGAGGGCCTACTAATACTGGCATGGTGCCCATCATTCTGCATCATCACACCTGGTGTTATTTTCCATCACGTTTGGTGGACAAACATTCCAATCTCAGAAAAAGTGGTGCGGAGGCTTCATAACCATGAATATATTAGATATCATACTAACCATGCAAAGCTTCTGGCAACTTTCATTGCCAGAGGCTGCATTGTTGAATATCATATCCGAACTAATATTGCAGGTGCAATGAGCTCACCCCAAGTAAACAGCCGCACAAAGCGCATGTCAGTGCGTTAAACACTACATCACCCAGAGTATAATGTTACGTTACAGCAGCAGGGACTCTCCCTTCCTTAACTCATTCCAGACCTTGTGGCTCACCTCCATGACTTCTTACTGTCTATGGAACTCAAGCCAAGGTAGAAGAGATCCTTCAAAGACCTTCATGAGCTCCACTCTCAGTGCACGCAAAAAAGATTCAGTCCCCGTAGAGTGCAAATATGGTTAAGTGAGATCTGTATACAGTATGTACGTTGCTTGACACCATATAAATATGAAAAAGTCTTCAATTTTATGTCTGTTTCTTTAATCGGGTGAAGCCTTGGTCTTGTAAGATGATCTCCACACAGCTGTCTTCTGCAACTTGGAAAGAAAAAGGCCAGTCAGAGGAATTCAGTTTCCCTAAAAATAGCATCAATATACAGCCTGTGACTTGCCACTTTTCAGATTACTGTGGTGTGAACTGCATTCAGCTGATGACCCCAGTAATTGCTCGTGACATCTATCCCATATTTATTCGATGTACTTTTGTGGACAATATTAATAACAAGCAGTCGCACAAGGGTTTGGCCAGGACCTATCTTTTTGAAGACTATTAAGAGGTTCCATTGTGAATAACTGACTATATGGTGTCATCTGTTTGGAAATACTGACAGATCCCAGCCAGGTAGGTACAAATGTTTGTCTATCTATCTATCTATCTATCTATCTATTTATCCATAATTTGTCTAGTGATAAATCAATTTTATCTTTATGATGAAAAATAGAATAGAATTGTTCATTAGACTGCATTGTGTAGTTTATGGCCTTTGGCTGCTCATGCTCCTTTTTATGGGGGTTGATCCCTTTTATTGGGGGGGGTAATCTATCTATCTATCTATCTATCTATCTATCTATCTGTCTACAAATATGTAGAAAATGGCAGCACTAGACATAAAAGTACAATGGAGGTGCAAGTCTCAGGTCTGACAATGACCAAAAATAGGCAGATAAGAAGAAAAATAGGCAGCACTCTCACCTTTAAACGTGCAAAAAAGTCCTTTTATCTACTCATAATGAAGCGTTCCTATTCTGGGTAAATAAAAGGACTTTTGTGCACATTTTAAGGTGAGAGTGCTGCCTATTTTTCTTCTTATCTATCTATATATCTATCTATCATCTATCTATTTTATCTATCTCTCTATCTATCTGTCTATCTGTCTGTCTGTCTATCTATCTATCTATCTATCTATCTATCTATCTCATCATGTATCATCTAGGTATTATCTATTCATAATTGGTCTAGAGATAAATCAATTTCTATAAATCATCTTTATGATGAAGAATAGAATTTTATATTAGACTGTATTGTGTAGTTTATGGCCTTTGTTTGGCTACTTGGTGCTGAGTATCTCCTTTTTAAAAGGGTTGAGGCTGGAAATTTACTCTCTTCTTAACACATTTGTTTTAGATAAACAAGTAGTAAAAGCACAGTGCCCTTCAAATGTATTTCACTGTATTTCACTCCAATTCTGGGATCCATCCTCGGGATCCAATGCTATGGGGGAGAAATGGGGGAAGGGCAGTTTATTTACATATTTACTACGCATGTCCACATAGCAGACTAAATTAAAGTGATGCCTACATTGAAATCAGTGTATGTAGAGCTGTAGAGAACTGAAGTAATATAACGTGATTAGAGCAGCATTCCAAACCCACAAGGGGGATAGTTCATTTCTCAGAAAAACTTAGCTTGGTACCTAGTGATGGTCCATGAGAGAGATGGTGCACGCGGATGAGGACAAAGGCTGATTGTCCCACCAAACGTAGTAAATGTAGAAAATCTACAGAACTCGTAGTATTCCAATGATCTTGTGATTTATTTAAAGGGCAGCAAACATAGCGATGTTTCGACCTATGGTCTTTATCAAGCAGTTACATTACGTTGCTATGTTTGCTGCTCTTGAAATAAATCATACGATCATCGGAATACTACGAGTGCTGTGGATTTTCTACATTTACAGCTGTAGAAAACTGGTAATATCATTCTGTGAAATATTTAATAAAACTGGTGCTAAAGAAGGCAGCAAATCAGGTTGCAGTTTTCATTGAACAAGTTGCCTCTGGTAAAGGCGATCTGGGTGGTTACCATCTGCTCCAGTTTTTATATCAGTAGCAGATGTATCATAGCTGCAGCTGTGCAGAGGCTCCATAGGCCACGGGCCTGATACCACAATAAAAAATGACAGTTCATCTATACACCTTCCATAGCTGTCTCACTCCCCAAACACATACGTTCAGGTTGGGCTAAGTATTTATGTGTTTTCAATGGGGAGAGTGGAGAAAGTTGCTGACAGACACCTCTGATGGTGTCTTATCTACCAGGATAACAAAAGAATAAGGCTTCAAATTCACAGTGCCCTATTGTTCTCTACCCCAAAATCACCAGCTCTCCATACATGTTAAGGTGGATTTAGATGAGAAGATAATTGCTTGAGCGATCACAGACACCAGCGTCTAAACGACCAAACGTTGACAACTGGCTTGTCAAAATCCACCTTCAGTTAGCTTTGTTCAACGTGTTGGGTTTGGCCAACAATAGTATAATCTGCATGGGGGCCATGGGGATTGATTCTTTTGTCTGAAAATTGCTGAAGTATTCTGAAGAAGGTCTGGATAGAGAGTCATGGTAAGACCCTTTCACCTTGTCAGTGGTATACGTGTGGAAGATTTCTCAGTGTATACTGCAAATCTGACCAATGACATTGACATATACCACTGTGTAGACATAATGAACAATAGCTAATGTTTGAGGTAAGATGAGGGAGGTTTACTTGGTCTATATGCCAAATGTAGGCCTCTAGGCTCAAGCGCAGTCAGACTTAGAGAGCATAGTGCTAAAGTATATGAGGAATATTTGTTAAAAATACAGATCACAGATCTGTCCTTCCTAACCTTTCTCTTGGCTCACATATCCTGAAAAGTGTGGCTGTCAGGACCGGCAGTCATTGCACCCGTTCTGCTGGTCCTGCCCCTGACTCTGGTGGCGAGGTGGTTGCCCGGGGTCAGGCTTCGTCCGCTATTTCGGCAGGCTCCTCCTCCAGCCGGTGGTCTCTGGCTGTGGATGCGCGTCCCAGGCAGGGGACGCGCGCAACGGTCATAAGTGCCAGGGACGTGGCTGGTGCGCACTCTCGCTCGCGGCCTGTTACTGGTCGCCGGAAAACGCGAGCAATATAGTGTCTGTTTATTTTCTGTTCATTGGTATCTCATGAGTTAAGTTTTGTTCCTTGCTTCTCCTCCCAGTCAGCTGGTTGGGTGGGATCTGCTAGGTATTTAAGGCCCTGTAACTTTTACCTAGCTGCCAGTGTTTGGAGTTTCCTTGCCACTACCTGGTTTGACATTCTTGCTCTGTAGTTTAGACTCTTTATGTTCTTTGACGCTTGGCGTGTTTTTTGACTACTTCTCTCTGCTTGCTGATTTTGTTCCTGATGTACTCTCCTGGTTTTGACGCTGCTTCCTGACTACCTATTTGGTTCGTGTTTGTCTGTCTTGTTTGTCTTCCCATCCCCTGCACTTTGCTAGTGTATTTCAAGTCTTCAGGTTGTCGGCTCAGGGGTTAGCCTGAGTGGGCAATAGGCAGGGAAAGGGGTTGGGATTTAGCTCAGGGATCACTTACCCCTTATCTGTTTATCCCAGCCCTGACAGTGGCACAAGATGACAGCTTAAAAAGTCCTGATTTTGTAATATTCTGCCACAAGATGTCTACCTGTCTATATATACCTCCCAAAGTTTAAAGATAGTAGATTGGGGCAACTTCTGAGGTGTGGGAACTCCTTTTTTTAACCTAAGCCTTTAGAACCACCCAATCTCATGTCAAATCCGGCCCAGTCTCCTTTGTGTCCCACAAACAGTAATAATGAGCCTTCTTACAGATGCCCCCTTAGTGTCACTTGACAGTAAATATTAGTGTTCTCCTTTAGTGTTCCTTACACAGTAAAGATGCCCCCTTAGTACCCTCACACCCCTATTGAAGCCCCGTAGTGCCCTTCCCCCAAAGTATTATTTCCCCATAGGTGTCCTCACACAGTTCAAAGCCCCCTTAAAGGGAAACCTGTCAGCTCCAAAACACCCCCTGAACTAGAGTAAGCAGTGTGTAGTGTAACTGGTGCTGAATCCGAATATGTAAGTTTTATCTTCATACTCACTTCCATTCTGATGCTGTGCTCCCACAAACCAGCAGTAAAATACATTGACAGGACTCTTCTTTGAGTCCTCTCCATTATGTGAGTGAGAACTGGAGTCCAGTGAGTGCATTTTACTGCTGGTTTGTGGGAGCACAGCGTCAGAATGGAAGTGAGTATGAAGATAAAACTTACATATTCGGATTCAGCATCACTTACACTATACACCGCTTACTCTAGCTCAGGGGGTGTTTCGGAGCTGACAGGTTCCCTTTAAGTGACCTCCACAATATGATGTCCCCATAAGTGCCCCTCAAACAGTACAATGCCCCCTTAGCACTTCTAAAAGAAATACTCACATTGTCTATATTTCCATGATGAACGGAGTGGGGCACGTCTGCACTGGCCTGTCTGTGTTGTTTGTGGCTTGGCACAGAAGACACAATTATGTCTTTATATCATGCCAGCTAGCACCAAACCACCATCTGCAAGAATATCGTGGAGCTTGGAGATAAAGGCACTCTGGTTCTCCATTGTATTCAACAGTATCTGTGTACTGAGGACACAGATTCAACGGAAATGGGAACATGAAGCAGCCATCCAGACCACATGACAGGAAATTCAGGATGGTCCAGCCACATCTGGGATGGTTGTGAGGCATGGTCTATATGCTGTCACCCAGTTGTTGCAATGTGAATTGTAGGATCTCAATGTTTTTTCTAGCGTGTTGCAATATTGTGTTGAATTTGTTTAATCAGAAATTAGATCTACTAACCAAATTAGAGATAAGGTAAGGGCAGACACATCTTCACGGTTTTATTTCCATCTAATCCAGGAAAGACTTGTAGATTGGTGTTGCTGTAGGGAGGTCATCTGCAGCTTCAATGGTAACCTTATAGTTCTTACACATCAGCCTCAAGATTGCTGTAAATAGATCTGCATGAGTTGCAGGTGCTTTCAGCAGTTCAAGTGCCAGTTCCAAGTGCCACAGGATTGAAAACACTTCTATTAGTTTGTGTCTGATAAGATTGTTAGCCTGCTGCCCTTAACATTTCACAGAACCATCAAGCAACACCTACAGGCTGTGGCACGAAAATAACAAGCAGCCTGGTATGCATATTCCCTGAAATATGAAGGGCCCATGCACACGGCTGTATTACAGCTGTGCCTGGTGCAAACCTATAATAGGGCTGTCATAGAGTTCTACTTGTTATTTCATATGGAAGTATACAGATACAAGCCATGCTCTATTGGACTACATATGTAGGATATGTGGCCTGCTCTATGAGACTTTGTTGGAGTTGAGAATTATATAGCGCTGCTTCCACTTCTGTACACACAAAGTGTATCGTTGCCGGTGGCAGTCCATGTACAACGAAATGCGAAAGAGTCTAACAGGATCTCTACTCTGTATGTTATGTGAATGAAGGTCAAACTACCAGAGTACAGTATATTACCAAACTTTTATATTGATGGCCTATCCTCATAATAAGTCATGAATATCTGGTCTTTGGGGTCTGACACTCCACATCCCCATTGATCAGCTGTTCTGCAGAAGTTTGGGTGCTGGACGTCGGTGCCATGAACTTCAGTTCTGTCCATTGAGAGCTGATTATTGTAGTACTGCTCCCACTGAAACGAATGGGAGCAGAGCTGCAGTAACCAGCTCTATCCACTACCCAATGGGCCGAGCTATGACGTTCCAGCACAGATTTCCAAATCCAAAGCTACTCTGAAACTGATCATTGGGTATGAGGGGTGTAGGACCCTTGCAGATTGCACTGCATTATGAATGTCTTAGCTTTGCTTTAAAGCACTCTTTCACACTGGAGAATGTTTTTAGGATTAGCATGAGCAACAGGTGTTGAATTGGCCTCCATATCACCCAGATCTCAATCAGACCCTATGAACTTACTGTTCTCTTGTGTCCTTATGTGTGCACGTACTGTGCTGGCATCAGCCTCAAGTTACCAACTGCGCATGCGCTAGCTGTCCTGTGCAAGATTACAGCACTTCAACTGTGTGACATCTGGGAAGCAGGGATGGAAGTTGGAGGGTGCTGGGCGGTGCTGGGTTCCTTCACAATGGGAGGTGCTGGGCTCCTGAAACTCTGGTAACAGCCCCTTGGGCTCCTTACTGACCTAATTAGCATATTTATAAAATCCTTTTTCTAACTAAACAAATGCATCCCTAGCTATGGCACATGTATATTAAGGACATAATGGCGGAGATCTAGCAGCACATGTAAAGGGCTCTATATGCTAAAACTAGCTGATAGGATCCATTTTAGGCTACAGTAGAACAAAGGGTCCCAGGATCCACACATGTATATTGACACATAAACATCACTTCCCTTTACAGGTTCTCTGAGATCAGATGAAGTATATGTATGGATCCCAAAACTGGGACCTTTACTTATTTGGAGAATGGTGGTCTGATGACCTTCATAACTAGAAGTTTAGCACCTTCATAAAGCTTTATATGACGGGGGCGAGTCTTATGGGGTGGGGTGGAACATTCCAAGAGGTGCAGCATGAAAAAATCTTCAAAACAGGAGTAGTATTTGGTTAAGACCTCATGCACAAAACCATATCAGTTTTACGGGCCGCAAATCACAATACACAAAACATAGATCCTGGCCGTGTACATGCTTCTATTTTTTTTTCCTGTGGAAATGTCCTATCCTTGTCCGCAAAACAGACATGTTCTATCTTTTTTGCGGGGCCACAGAACGGTCCGCTGTCCGAATCTTTTGCAGCTCAGTTGAAATGAATAGGTCCACATCCAATCCGCAAAAATGTGGATCAAATGCGGACCAAACATAAGGTTGTTTACATGAGCCCTAATGCAGATGAATTCAGTGATTGGATGTGATTGGTAACCAGTGAAAGAACTGATGGAAAGGAACAGTATCATTGAAAGAGTAAGCAAGAAAAATGAGTCTTGACAGCTGCTCCATCTTTGCATAGGTGAACATTTATAAATAGAGCAACAATGCTGGGAGTTGTAGTTCTATAGCGGCTGGAGAAGCACCAATGCATCTGTTGTAACTTACAATTACAGATAATGATTCTGCTAATAATAAAAACCATAACCCGCCTCTCTATCTTCCAGAACATATACTTTAGGATATCAGAACTGCTTGTTCTTGCTTTGATGCTTCAGGGACAGGATATACTGGATGTCTTATTTAGAAGCCCATTGACAGGTTCAGCGGGTAGAACACTGTGCATTTACTCTAATGACACAATTAAATAAAGGAAACATTAGAAGCTGGTTTTCTATTCATTGTGAAGTGAAAAATGTTTCCATGTGTCTTGGCTTTCATGAGAGCGTCCTGGATTTTGTCAATGGAAATAACTGATCTGGAATCTTCTCTCATAGGAGTCACATTTCTGATCTCTCTGGATCAATGTACGTGCACTCTTAGATTGTGAGCTAGAAAAATAAGGGGCGCATTTATTAAGACAGGTGTTTTAGATGCCGGTCTTAAGAGGCCTGCGCTGGCAGTGGATCAGTGTGTGAATGTATTAAGAGCAGACAATTCTTCCCTTTTTTTCTTAATCCATTCCTTGTTTTGGCTTCAAAATGTCATAAAAAAACTGAATGCTTGACCATACCCATACAAAGTTTGTAATATAAAATAACCTAGCAGTAAATTACTGAATTTTACTGAATGACTGTTTTGGCACAGTTTTTATTTTTTATGGCATTTACCTGAGGGGGTGGATCATGTGATATTTTTATAGAGCAGGTCGTTACTGACATACAATACCTAATGTGTCTATTTTTTTATTTTTGTTAATTTTTACACGTAAAATGCATTTTGAAAAGAACAAATGTTGTTTTTGTGTTGCCATTTTCTGAAAGCCATGTTTTTTTCCAGAAGATTGTCTTATGTAGAGGCTCATTTTTTGCAGGATGAGGCGACAGTTTGATTGGTACCATTTTGGAGTACATACTACTTTTTGATCTCCTGGTATTACATTTTTTGTGAGGCAAGGTGACCAAAAAATGGCAGTATTTGCACAGTTTTTATTTATTTATGGCGTTCACCTGACAGGGTGAATTATTTCATATTTTTATAGAGCCGATTGATATGGACATTTCAATAATATGTCTGTTTTTCATTTTTTTAAATTTATAATTTTTTATTTTTGTCCCACTGTGGAACTTCAACGTTTGTGGGTCTGATCCCCTCTGCAATGCATTACAATACATCCTGCTTTTACACTGACAGAGTGCCTGTGAGACCCAGCCTGGGGGCTGGATCTCATAGGCTTCTGTAGAAGGCAAGCCCTGTTGCCTGTGCAAGTTATCGGGTTTCCTTCTCAGCCATCATGTCCCCATCACTGCAGCCGGGGACCCAATGGAGACGGGGAGGGAGCCCGTACATTCCACATGCCCCATGTATGCCGGAATCAACTGAATACATTGAGGGTCATTAATGAATGTCCTACTCCAGCATCCTTGGTATCATAAACAACTGGTTTGTGACTTTTTGAACAGGAATTTTCTCAATTGCATGACAAGCTGGTATAGATTTAATTCTAAGCGCACAAACTGCTCTTAAAGGAGTTGGGTATCAATACCAGCATAAAAAACACTAGTCTTGATAAATGACCCCCAATATATTGGTGTATTTCTTACCTCGCAGTCCGAAAGCTGTTTTCTTGTTATAAGTAATATAAATACCACAGACACTGAGGACACACACTGAACGAGTCACTGAGTCTGAGCAATAGACTCAGTTTTCAATTTCCAATCCGGCTTCTTGTGACCTTACATAAGTCACTTTATCTCCCTTTGCAGAGAACCAAAATTAGACTGCAGGCGACAGGTTAAAGGCTGATTATGTTTGATGAAACTTGTGTCCAGTGAGGAGTCCAGTGCTGTAAGCATGCCGTGAGCACCACCTCTAGAATGATCTCTACATATTTTTACAGCCAGTAAATGAATTCAATTGGTAAAAACATTTAGCAAAATTTTCATTTAAGTCCGATAAAATGGAAGGGAAAATGTTTTATAAAATGATACTGGCAAAGCTTGTATGATCTTGGGTCCTGTAGTAAAGGTATACCTGGTTGCAGTAGCACCTGGATCCTGGTGCCTATCAGGACCCATTCACTCCTCAACCAAATTGCAGAACACTGACTATATAAATGTTCCAGGAACAAAGCACTAGATCCCAGACTTTTTATAATCCTACTTGTTTACACTGGTCCTTAAAGGGGGTGTCAAGTGGGGGACATTTTAGTAAAGTCCCAAGATTGGTGTAAAAAAATTATGGAATTGATACCCACCTTAATTAATCTCTTGCTGCTACTATTCCAATGCTAACCAGATCCCCGCTTGTCTCCACTTCCTGGTCCAGGCTTGACACACAGGAAATGGCAGCAGATGACTTATCAGCCAATCATTGACTGCAACCAGGATCTTTACCTGACTTTGATCCTCAAACAACTTTCCCAAAATAAAAACTTTAATAACTTCTAGGGTCCCTAAATTACCTCTAGATATACAAACATGCAGGGAAGAGAACATATTATTATATAGATGGTATGTTATGCCATCTAAGATACATAGCATTGATAGCTCTTACCCCACTATATGTTGAAGGTGTAAATTGGACATTGGAACTAATTATCGCATGTGGTGGACCTCTCCCAAAGTGTCCACCTTCTGGGCTGAGAAAGCAAACAACAAAGAACCTATGCAGCACAAAATTACCCCACATACCAGAGATTTTGCAGCTGCTGCTTCTCCATGGTGATATTGCATCCTTTTTGAAAATACTTCTTAGACCTCTAATAGTTGCAACTAGGCTTCTATTGGCAGCCTCATGAAAATTGACCATTTCACTTTCAATAAACTGTTCAGATTTACAGATTAGAAGGGATTTCCTATTGGGAATTTGAAAATCAAAATAAATTTGGAAAAATTTGGCTACCTTGGCTCATTTTCCAAGGATTTGCACAGGAGGAGGCTGCATAGGAAAGACCTAATTATCCTAAAGATGACACACCATATCTTAACTCTTTCTACATGATACCTGTCTGGCTTTAGTCTCTCATCTTTTCTCTTCTCATAGGCCTGTTCATCCCCTCCCACTTTCCTTTTCTTACCTCTCTTATCTCGATTTATTAATTACTTGCTTATATTGTTCTTTATTCAGAAGAGTACACTTCTGCTGTGGTACCATGCAGGTTTGGACTGGGTTTTGTGGGCCAGAGAAACTGAAAACTAATGTCTAAGATGTTTTGATTCAAAGAAATACACTCTAGTCACAATTTATTGGCTCCAAAGGTAGCATTTTTTTAACTCTGGATCTTGGGGTCCACTATGGTATCAGAGCCTGGGCCCACTTGAGGATCCTCTTGTACTATGATGGGCCAGTCCTCTAATACTCTGGTACTATGGCCACTGTTTCAGTGATTTAAATTGGTATTTTGATGTCTTCTCTTACTTGAGACATACTTTTATACATCGACAACTAGACATTATGGAACCAGATAACATACTGATTTATAGCTTTGATGAGTGTATGATTAAAGTTGTACTCTGCTGTTTATATCTTCTAAATAAAAAGAGATTTCAAAAGAAAAAAAGAACTGCATCAAAAACTACAAACCATGTTAAGGTTTGTGTTAGCCCAGCGCTCCGTGCCTGCACTGCTGGTCCTACACGCAGGCACGTCGCCGGGCTCCCTCATTCCCTTCTGCTGCCATGCACCATGCTGACAAGTGTGGACTGCAGGTAGCTTAACTGTTGTATTTGTGCTTCGTGCCAGTTTACTTACTGCTTTAGTCTTGTACAGTTGTTAGGGCGTTAACAGGTGTGTCTCTCCTTGTGAGGCAGCACGTACACGCCCTCTATCTGCCCAGCCTATGGCAGTATTTAAGGGCACTTCCTGCCCCAGGAAGGTTCCTGAGCAATCTTGGTCACTAGCTTGTCTAGTTCCTTGTGTGAAGGTTTTTCTAGTTCTACTTTTCTGTGTACCGGACCCTGCTTCTGACTTTGCTTGATTGCTGCCTGCCCTCGGACTTCCTGACTGCATCATTCCCTTCAGTGCTTTGCACTGGTATCTCAGACCCCTGGTCAGCTGCCGTTGACTCGGGGACTGCTCTGGAGTGGCACCTGGTGACTACCCTAACAGCCCAATCCTATCTTCACCATCAAATGCTATAGTGAAGACCAGATAGTCACACCCAGTCCAGGGTATAGCCAGTCGGTGGCACAGTGGGTCCACACCCGCTAGCATAACAGTTTGCTTATAAAGTTTTTGAAGCCAGGAATTACAAAAATGGAGAATAGACAGTTTTTTCTTTATACATGTCCCAACTTTAGAATCTGTTCCTGGTTTTAGCTTAAAGGGCATCTGTGACTATGATCAAACCTGTTAAACTAGGCATACTGTCTATTAGGGTTGATCATTCTGAGTTAAATGATCGCTTAAACAGTCAAATCTGTTGCCCGTTTTAGGGAAATATGCACTTTATTATGTATGCTGCTTAGGATGTTTGAAGCACTGAAGGGTAGACCTAGCAGTTCCTTGAGTGACAAGCCCAGGCATCCTTACTGTCCACCTGCCTGGCCCATTTACAGGCGTATGCGCAGATCAGATCCTTGTCATCAGAGAAAGTGTACTTTCCCTTCCTCTGTAGAGCCAGTGAAGATGGTGAGAGTGGTAGTGGCTCTGATGATGTGTCACAGTATATTCCTTCAGGTCATTGCTCCCTGGGGAGAAATGAAAATGTGGTGTAAATGATCAGTCCAGAAATATTCTCTCTTTACTAAGTAAAAAACAGAAGTGGTAGTACATCCAGCAGTAGTTTGCACACAGTGCAAGTTCTCTGATATACCAGATGATGAGGTATGGTAGCTGGCAAAGTGACAGATAATTGCACCTCTGGTATGCTATGTTACTGATGTCTCTCCCATGAATTATGGATAACAGCTGAAAGATGGCACTTGTGGCTGTAGGTTTCCACTGTGTAATGCAGGCTTTCTTGAGTTTGCCTGGCCTGGATGTGATCTAGGTGATGGGTGTCTGACCTATAGTCCTTCACCTGCAGTAGGGTCTGTATAGCTGTGGTTGCTGGTCTGCTGGTTGTAAATGATGTAGCTCTAAAGATATCTTTAGTTCTGTATTCTTGCAGTCACTCTGGAGTAGTCACAGATGATTTGGTTGTCTGGTCCTCAAGGTCCTTGGAACATGAGCAATCAGAGTGCTTCCTCACTCTTCACAGTACTATCTAACACTTCCCTTTCCTTGAAGGAAGTAGTACCAGCTCAAGAGGGGGTAGTAACTACCAAGAGGGGTAGAATGGAGTGGTTAATGCCATTCCGGATGCCAACCATACCTCACCTGCTGGTGCCAACATGAAATAGCATTACAAACCAAACTTTGCAGATACCCCAGATCTGGGATATTGCACTTTGCCATTTGTATAAGGTCTGCCTGTGCAACATGCCATTCACATAAATGGAGCTAGGACTGAGCTACAGTCTTACATAACTATCCCGCATCATGTATCACATGCACTGAGAGAAGATTTCTGATTAGCTAAAGTCTGCTTTTTTGTTTTACAATGCACAAAGTCTTTTTTATTTGGGGGATTATGTTCATCTTTTCAATCATCCAATGTCTACTGACATACAGAAGTGAAACTCTTCTCATTAATATTCCAAGCAAGAGCTTGCGTCTCAGAAATACTCGTCCATACTTTACCACGACCCCTAATTCACCAACCTGTCCTTTCATCTTTTATTTACTTATGGATGCTTTTTTCTCAGTGTGAACGTAGTGAGTAAAGCATATTTAGGAAAAAATATTGTTTTAGATGTTAATGTAAGAATAAGCGTGACATAAAAGGCTTAACCTATGAGGGATCTATTGGCAGACTTCTGAAATCAGGTGGGATTTATCTTAGGCTGAAGACCTCTCTCAAAATGCATCTGAACAGCATACTTGACATTTAAGTCAAGCTCTGTCAAGCATTAGAGTGATCATTGTGACAAAATAACATTATGTAATTCTGCATTGTCACTGAAATCCTGTGCAGTGATACGGGGAAACCTCCTTCTGTACAATGGAAAATAGGATTCATAAAACATAATATTAACAAAAAATTGCTTTTTTTGCCAATGGCAACCAATCCGAGTGCAGCTTTCATTTCTTACTGTGTCCTTGAAAAATGAAAGCTGCACTGTGATTGGTTTCTATGGAAAACCAACATTGCTTTTCTTATGGACACACACATAAATCTGCTCAAGGTGTTTTCCGGTGTATTATTCATTAAAGAGACTTTTAGAAATCCTATCCACTGCTCAAGTATAGTTGGGCAGTTGCTTTGCAGGCAGATTGCACTCTCAGGACGTTGGCACCTGGAAATCTACACTGCCACTGGTGTATATTGGCTCTCATTGGCGTAACTACAGGGGAAGCGGCTGCTTCAGGGCCCAAGAGGAGTAGGGGCCCGGGAGCAGTGTCTTTTCTAGTACTATTCAGGCCAGGCCGGGCCCCCAGTGTGACTGTATCTACAGGGGGCCCAGTGTGGCCTGAAATGTACTAGAAATGTTGTACATGCCAGTATCAAGAACCTTTTGAATGCAGTAATCGTAGGTTAAAGGACCTTCGATGATGTCATCAGGTCACATGATCGAAGGTCCTCTATCCTACCATTACTGCATTCAAAAGTCCTTTAGCCTCCAAGAGACACTAGAGAAGAATGAAGAACCTGCAGCCTGTAAGTAAATAAGTGTCTGTGTATATATATATATATATATATATATATATATATATATGTGTGTATATCTATATGTGTATGTATGTGTTTATCTGTGTGTGTTTATATGTGTATATTATATTTTTTTTCCATATTTGTATTTACATATATGTGTGTGTATGTATGTGTCTGTCTTTCTGTGTGTGTGTGTGTGTATATATATACAGTACAGACCAAAAGTTTGGACACACCTTCTCATTCAAAGAGTTTTCTGTATTTTCATGACTATGAAAATTGTAGATTCACACTGAAGGCATCAAAACTATGAATTAACACATGTGGAATTATATACTTAACAAAAAAGTGTGAAACAACTGAAAATATGTCTTATATTCTAGGTTCTTCAAAGTAGCCACCTTTTGCTTTGATTACTGCTTTGCACACTCTTGGCATTCTCTTGATGAGCTTCAAGAGGTAGTCACCTGAAATGGTTTTCACTTCACAGGTGTGCCCTGTCAGGTTTAATAAGTGGAATTTCTTGCCTTATAAATGGGGTTGGGACCATGAGTTGTGTTGGGCAGAAGTCAGGTGGATACACAGCTGATAGTCCTACTGAATAGACTGTTCGAAATTAAATACTAAACAGAAAATGGCAGCAGCACTAGATAGGCCATGACATATAAAATTAACATATGAAAAGGTAAAAAAAGCATTACTGCTATGTAGACAAGTAGATAAAGGATGGGCCCGACATATTTATGATCATTTATATGCGCCAAGAGCTTCCACTTTATCTACTTGTCTACATAGCAAAGAAAGAGAAAAGAGTTCCCATCTACTCTGTAGACAGAAAAATGAGTATACCTGCACATCAATTATATCACAAAAATATCTTTATTGAAGTATTAAATATATAAAAATCTATGCATAAAAGAAGATACAGAGCAATGATAGAAAACATTGTCTACATAGCAGTAATGCGCCTTCCCGCGCCACATCATCGCGTAATCTCGCGAGAGCGGATGCAGGAGGTCACAATGAGGCAATTGCGATCTCCTGCGTCGCTCCACTGCCTAATAGGCTTCAGGCCTAGTGGCCGGAAGCCTGTGAGGCATGACGGAGGGGACGGGAGCCATAGGCCGGACCCCAGGAAACCTGGGGTCCTCCAGGTGCAGCGCTCCCCTCTCCATTCTCAATATAGTGGTGGGACCGGCACCTATCAGACAATGGGGGCATATCCTAGCGATATGCCCCCATTGTCTAAGATGGGAATACCCCATTAATATTAGTCAAATTTATGATTCAGGCGCCTGGACATTTATAAATTTGGTGTATCATAAATTGAGCACGCCAAAATTTTTTACTTTCTCCAAAAGTTGCCCAAGTTTCAGAACTGTGGTATTTTTGCCACGGATGAGACAGCAGGGAAGTTGACATTGCAGTTACTAACGCTGTATAAAACTAAGACAGTGTAAATTGAGACTAGACTGCCTGTGCCAGATTTATCACAGTGGTTGATGCTGGGTGATAAATCTGTCAACGGGACTATTTTTTTCCGTCATGTATAAGAGAACCAAATAGAACCGTTATGTGTCTACATAGACATGTAGTACAATGGAGCAAAATGGAATGCCTCTTAAAGGCTTCCATTTTGCTTTCCGTCCTAAAATTCCATTATATACAGTTATAACTCTGTTATTACAGAACCGATAACGGAATGTCATAACGCCAATGTGAATTCGTCCTAAGTTGGCTTAGTTTTACTCCAATTTTTTGGTGCATGGGGGTGTAATTAAGTTATGCCCCATGTTACCCAAAGTCACACCCCATTTCTGACAAGCTGCTTTGTGGAACGAGTTGTAAAAGGTTACAGAAGTGTCTAAAATACTTCATACAGTAAATGTAGTGTAAAGCATATAACCAGTTTTGGCTCAACAAAAAATGGTGCACATTCAATAGTTAATCCTCCCTAATCTGTTTTATTCATGCTTTGCCTGACAACATATGTCGAGGAACATTGGGCTATCCCTCCATTATTGGGAGATCATGCAAAAACTTGGCACATATTAACAGCTTTGAGAGGTCATTGAGAATTTTATTTGTTATATCTGGTATTGCCGTTCAGGTTTATTCACTTTATTGATAAGCTATAAACCAGACATAGCCTACAGATAGACGCCACCCTGTTTCTGGAAATGCTTCCTGGACTTCTTTAATTATTACTACTTTATTAGGGTTGAAAGAATTGAACTCCATGAAGTGAAATTCGATACGAATTACAGGGAAAATTTGATTCGCCATGAAGCTCAATTTCCTCATGCTTACCTCATCCGTTTGAGTGTGAAGAGCTAGCCTCTGCCATCTTGATCCGAAATCCTGTGTGCGGGGATGAGTGACGTCACACCAGGCCTCTCGAGATTTCGCGCCAGATCTTCGATCAAGATGGCAGCGGCCAGCTGGTCGCAGTCAAATGGATGAGGTAAGTATTAGGCTACATTCACACGTCCGTATGTGTGCACATCCTGGAAAATGGTCAGTTTTTTGCGGATCCGTTGTTCCGCAAAAAGCTCCGTTTTTCCAGGACATCCGTTCCGTTTTTCCGTAAGAAACGGAAAGGATGTATCCATATGTCATCCGTTTTTTGCGGATCAGCAAAAAACAGAAGGATGAATAACATCTTTTTTTTTCACCCCTCCTGGAACGGAATCCGCAAATACGGATGACATGCGGATGCCTTTCCGCATGTCTTCCGCATTTTTTGCGGATCCATAGACTTTCATTGTGCTATGGACCGCAATTCGGGAGAAAAGTAGGACAGGAGGATTTCTGTTTGCGGATCCGCAAAACGGAACGGAACAGATTAACGGATGCGGACAACATACGGTGCAATGTCCGCAGATTATCAGGACCCATTGAAATGAATGGATCCGCAAAATATACGCAAAAACCGTCCGCAATTGCGGAACGGATGCGGATAGATTGCGGATGTTTTAAACGGACGTGTGAATGTAGCCTTATTTTATGAATTAAAAAAAAAAATATCAATGTCAGATGCCGCAATCAGCTATGAATGCGGCATCTGAGGGGTACAATGACGGGGAGCAGCACAATCGCCACTCCTTGTCATAGCACCCACTACTAACAAAGAAATGTGCTTTGTAAAATTCGGTGAAGAAGCTGAATGAAATTTTTCAATACTTTGTCCATCACTAACTATAATGTTTGTTAATATATTTGTTTTATGATTTTATCTCAGGTTTGCAATGCATTGCACCAAACCATGGAGAATGGTGATGATTAAAAAATGATTACTAAAAATAAAAGTTTAATTTAGGCCCCTTTCACACGAGCGAGTTTTCCGCGCGGGTGCAATGCGTGATGTGAACGCATTGCACCCGCACTGAATCCTGACCCATTCATTTCAATAGGTCTTTTCAGATGAGCGTTTTTTTTCACGCATCACTTCTGCGTTGCGTGAAAATCGCAGCATGTTCTATATTCTGCGTTTTTCACGCAGCCCTGGCCCCATAGAAGTGAATGGGGCTGCGTTAAAAACGCATTGCATCCGCAAGCAAGTGCGGATGCAATGCGTTTTTCACTGATGGTTGCTTAGAGATGTTGTTTGTAAACATTCAGTTTTTTTTCACGCGCGTGAAAAACGCATCAAAACGCATTGCACCCGCGCGGAAAAAACGGAACAACTAAACGCAATCGCAGACAAAACTGACTGAACTTGCTTGCAGAATGGTGCGAGTTTTCCTGAACGCATCCTGAACGCATCCGGACCGAATCCGCGACGCTCGTGTGAAAGAGGCCTTATACTGAAATTAAAAAGCTAGGGACGTGAAGAACAGGAAAATATCTGCATCCTTATCCACCATCCAAACATCTAATTACACAGTGTATACAGGGATACAAGAATAGACTGCAGTAGACAGCTTCTTTCAAAGCATTATTATCTGGTTTGGAAAGATATAATTCATTAAATAATTAACAATTATACATGTCACTGGGACCTGAAATAATATGTCTTTCTGCAGCTTACATTACTCCTCCTGATACTTCAGCAGCCATTAAGTATATTGTCTTTGTTTATGTCTGGTATTCAGAGCTCTCATCGAGTTAACGTGAGAAATATTTTCAGCCTCATGCATCTCATTCCAGGCGTGTATGTATGTATGTATGGATGTATGGATGGATGGACTGCTGCCTCCCGCTTTGTGTTAAATGCCGTTCAGTTGATCTTTTCACACTTGGAGAACTTGCAATAATCTATATAGAAATTAAATATATAACTGTTCTCCATTCATATTATATTTGTAGGGGTATATGCCTAATATAGAAGTGGGAAACTTCTGATGCATCAGGACACTTGCGAATATTCATATTGGCTTTCTGGCTGAGGTCTTATTAAGGGGGTTTTCTAGTTTAGAAAACCAATTTCTTCTAAATTTTTTCACCCCCTATTTGGGAATTCTGAAGCAATAGAGGGGGTTATCTTTTCGGAATCCTGATCTCTTTATCAAAATGGACTATATGTAATGCTAAATTTCACCTGTTGGGGCGCTAACTCAGGTGGCAATTAAGGTGGCAATACACTTCCAATGCTATTTTGGCCACAGGTATTTCTCCTATACCCAAGAAACATGCGCACTTGGCCATTTCCTTTACATGATCTACGTCTATTATAGATGTTTTTAAAGGTGAACATGGTTTAACATGTGTACTTGGTCCAGTCTATGGCAACTGAGCCTCATGTACAGGATTCTGCAATTCACTGTGTTCTCACACAACCGGCATTAAAGGGGTTCTCCAGGCTACAGATATTAAGGATCTATCCTCAGGCACTCCTATGGTTCAGCTGTTTTGGGCTGCCATGGCAATGGAAACTATGCAGGGTATAGGTCTTGAAAGCAGGCAGCTCTGTGCACTGTGTAGTGGCCGTGCTTGGGTACTTTAGCTCAGATCCTATTCAGTATAATGGTAGCTACGATTCAGCACACTGGTGCTGGAAACCACATAATATAGGAAGCCTTCTGCTCCATACACTGTTAGTCTACTGGGCTGCGGCAGCCCAAAACAGTTTTTTGATCGGGTGCTGGGTGTCAAACACCCACTGATCTGGTATTGATAACCTATTCTGAGGATAGGTCATTAATATCTGTAGCCCAGAGAACCCCTTTAACCCTTTGAGCCCCGGAGGTTTTTTCGGTTTTGCGTTTTCGTTTTTGCGCTTCTTGCCTTGATACAGCCATAACTTTTTTACTTTTCTGTTCACATAGCTGTATGATGGCTTGTACTTTCCAACGCCACCATTTAATATTGCATATGGTGTAGTGGGAAGCGGGAAAAAAATTCCAAATTGGGTGAAATTGCAAACAAAACGCAATTCCGCCAGTTTTACGGGTTTTTTATTTACGGCGTTCGATGTGCGTTAAAACTGACCAGTTACTTTCATTCTACTGGTCAGTACAAATCCGGCGATACCTAATGTGTATAGTTTTTCTTGCATTTGATAGTGATAAAAAAAATATAAAGTTGGACATTTTTTTTTTCCAGTTCTTGACCCCTATAACTTTTTGGTATTTTTGTGTACGGAGCTGTATGGGGGCTCATTTTTTGCGGGGCGATCTGAACTTTTTATTGATACTATTCTGGGGTGTGTATGACTTTTTGATCGCTTTTATTTAATTTTTTTTTAAAAAAAGCAACAAAAAATGGCGAATCGGCCATTTTGACGCTTTTTTCCGTATGGGAAATTTTTTTTTAATTTTTATAATATGGGCCTTTTTGCACACGGCGATACCCATGATTCGTATTTTTAATTTTTTTTAATACTTTTATTTTCGGGAAAGGGGGGTGATTTGAACGTTTTTATTTTATTTTTTTTACACTTTTTTATAGTTCCCATAGGGAACTATAACTAGCAATCATCTGATTGCTTATATCATAGACTCCAATGCACTTACATTGGAGTCTATGAGGATTTGAATGCTTTCCTATGGAGCCCTATTACAGGCAAGGGCTCCATAGGAAAGCCTATGCAGCAGCCTCCTGTCATTGACTATGACAGGGGCTGCTGCAGGCACGCTCCGGCTCCTCCGATCGCCAGACGGGGGAACCGGAGCAACACCGGAAGCGTACGCTAATTGTACGCCGCTGGGTGCGAAAGGGTTAATAAAACAACACATTTTTTGTAATTCATTTGGAGCAAATCAAAAGAGATCCACACACAAAAACACCTGAAATTGAGCTTTTTTTTCTCTAAAAAAGCTACATGTTTCAAACCTGTAGGTACAGGACAGCCCTCCAATAATTGCTCAGTTGCTTAAACAGGGTTCCTAGCATAGGTAGGATAACAGCTCTTCCAAAAACAAAAACAAAACAAAAGCCCTTTGTTGTAGCAAAGCAGACAGAATCAGCTTTACTAATAACAAAGCCTGGGGGACCTCTGGATGAATACTATTTCTATTATGGAGACCAGTCAGTATACTGTATATGATGACTGTTTTGGGCTAGCCAATGCTCCTATTGGTTTCTGGGAATATATATGCAAATTAGAATGTCTAACATTAGCTGGCATCAGAAAGGATTACTTTTTCTAAGCTTTTTTTGGTCAGAAAAGCTAAATTGAATCTCTTTCCCCAAAACTCAAATATATGCAATTTACCTTTCCTGACCAAAAAAGAAGTATGAAAGGTAATTCTTTCTGAAACCAGCTGAGGTTCGACAAAATAATTTGCATATATTTTCCATAGATACCAAGAGGAGGGTTGCCTAGCCTACATATATACTGTCCATAATAGAAATAGAACCCACCCAGAGGTCCCCTCAAGGCCTCTTAGTTGAAAAAACAATTCTGGTTGCTTTGCTATAATAAATGGCTTTTGGCTTGGAAGATTAATTTGCAGATGTGAGGCTGGTTTAGCTGTTATCCTAGTTATTAGCCTGTTTAAAAGGCTGAGAAATGCTTGAATGGCTATGTTGTATCTATAGATGTCAAGCTTTTATAATCATTTTAGAAAGAAAACTGAACTGCATAAATTTTACAAGTGCAGCTCTGTCTTGATTTGCCTGAAACAGGTCATAAAATATTTTGGTTAAAGGGGGTCTTTCACCTATATAACTAAAAGCAGTGCCCCACAGAAGATTGCACACATCCTAGACATACCTTTGTGCACTTTGTGTCTGTATTCCATGTCCAGGAAAAGCACTTTTATTCTGCTGTAAAACAGCTCCCAAGTGCCCAGTTCTGCTGCTGCTGCAAACCAGCCTGAAGAGGGGAGGGCTGCTTTAGCTGTTCATATCTTGGGATTGGTAGCAGATAGAAAAATGGTTCTGACTTTCTTTGAAAGCTGGCATTCCAAACTTTAAAATTATACCAAAATCATCATTATATTTAGTATATCAGAAGATATAACTGTTAGAAATCGAGTCGGGGGAGAAATCTGTTTTTAGTTTCACTTTCAGCTGGGCACTTGGGAGCTGTTTTCCTGCAGATTAAAAGTGCTTTTCCTGAACATGTAATACAGACACACAGTGCACACAGGTATGTCTGGGATGTGTATGTAATCTTCTGTGGGGTACTGCTGTTAGTTATATAGGTGAAAAACAGATGAAAGACTCCCTTTAAAATCAGAATTTATTTTGCAAATTTGGGATGATTTCTGAATTGAAATAATTGATTTGCACATCTCTAGTATGTTTCTTTATAAACCTCTTTGTGCTTCATAGATCAGTTTTCCTCTATTTTATATCAGTGCTTTTTCATAATAATATTTTTTTAACTATTGCCATGCTTGTGTAATAATGCATCTCTGGAAAAAAAGAAACATGCAAGCCAGTCTCCTCTCCAAAAAGAAAGCAGTGTCTCAGACCAGGAAGCCAGCTCTTTCTAGGTAACTACCCTTTAACTGACCAGAACAAAGAGAATATCCTTGGCTGCCTGAGAGGCCTTGGTTGGGGTACTATATCTCCTTATGGAGAACACTGAGTACATGTGAGGAGTATTGTAAGCCAGTCAATGCTCCTCCTAAAAAAAATTAGCACATCTTGCTTCTATGATCAGATAGGCTTAACTAATTTGAAAGCTAACTTGAGTATCTTTCCCACAAACTAACCACTCTCTGTAATGAGAAGGAGCACCTCCAGACAATATATATGAAGATAATTTTAACACGAAGACTGTTTTGACCTGGTCAATACATTTTTTTCATACCAACAAAAAAATGAAGTAGCTCAGAGGAGTAAATGGCAGCAGTGAAGGTCATAGACGCACAATGTTTCTGACCTTCCTTTGACATCCTTTCTTTCTGATGAAAAATGTCTGAAAATCAAAGAAAAGGGTCTATAAATACATTTTCCATTTAGCTGGCTGTCCAATTAGGAGGACCTGTCCCTGATTGGTTTTAGTTGTACAAAGACTAATATACAAATCCTACATTGTATTACCCAGTACAGAAAGAATATAATATCTACTTCCACTACTGAGAAGCAGCTCTGGTCATTCTCACCCTAAGCAGTGGTGGCGAACCGTTTAGAGGCCGAGTGCCCAAACTGCAACCCCAAACCCACTTATTTATTGCAAAGTGCCAACACGGCGATATAACCTGGATACCAGTATAGTACATCTTCCATTATTTAGCTATAATAGCCTGCTTACATTCAGTGCTCTGCCTGTGCTGTTCATAGTGCGCCCTGTGGTGATGAATGACAGGGAGAGTCTAAGGCATATTGGTACACTGTAGACTTTTTCAGAGCGTGGGTGCCTACAGGGAGGGCTCTGAGTGCCACCTCTTGCACCCATGTCATAGGTTCGCCACCACTGCCCTACAGTATTGGGTCTCAGTCCTTTCACTCTACAGATCATACTTGGGTACATGGACTACAGCATGAGAATGTCTATGTGACTGCCTCAAGTCCTTGTAATGATGTTCATTTTTCAATTCACAAATTGACATAAACCAGATCTGGTCCAATCTATGAAAATATTTTTCTACTGCAGTTATTATGACAGTATATAATATTGTAATGCTATTCTATGTAATACTCAAACGAAATTCATTTATGTTTTTTGTAAGGCTACTTTCACATTAGAGGCAGCCTTCTCCGGCAGGCTGTATCCTCAGCATAGGTCATCAATATCACATTGACAGGGTCTGACTCCCAGCACCCCCGCCAATCAGCTCTATGAAGAGGCTACGGTGATCTGTGAGCACTAAAGACTCTTCATAGACCATGTGACATCACATTCATCACTCACATAGCCTAGGTGCAGCTCAATCCTATTCATGTGAATGGGGCTTAGCTGCAGTACCAAGCATAGCCACTATTAAATGGAGGGTGTTGTAAATAATAAGCTGTGACAAGGCCGAAGTGTTGACCAGAGCTCCAGTGATCCCTGTGGCTTCCAAAAACAGCTAATCGACAGGGGTACCAGGTATCGGACACACACCAATCTCATATTGATTAGCTATCCGTGTTACCTATAATAGGCCATCAATATGGAAATCCATGAGAACGCCTTTAAAGGGATGTCCCATTAAAAACGTTTAACACCTAGGTGCACAGAATAGGTGATACATTTGTGATTGCTGGGGAGTCCCCTGTGGGAATAAACTGATGGTGCACATCATAGACTATTGTTCCATCTATTTCTATGGGACTCATGGAGAGTGTACGGAGTATGCAGTCTCCTGGAAGTGAATGTAGTGGTGGTCACATATGCACACCACAGCTCTATTCACATAGAGGACTGAGGGACCAGGATTTTATGATCGTTAAGTGTCCCAGTGGAAACCACAAGTGTCCCTGTGGATAGGCAATCAATGTTATTATTAGGAAAATCCCTAAAACCCCTTAAAAGTGTAAGAATGAAGATATCCTTCTAAGCAGGGGGCTCTCTTGAAATAAAAAAATTAAAAATTGCAAACTCTGCAGACATGTACCCAAAACTCCATCCACCACTGGTAGCCATGGTCACCCGAACAGTATTGTCTTAAAACTGTGCACCTACTGCCCATCACAGTGTGGTCTTACTGGTAGAGAAGTTATTGGACTTGCTGATCCTTATTTCCTATCCAAAGTGCCCAGCTTGAGGTTCGGCCACATGTTCAGGGTCCTTGATGCAGCTGTGGAAACCAAAATCAGGAATAAATCATAAAAGGAGAGAAATTACTAAGGACAGATAAAGGGAGATTCACTAGAAAGAGGCCCTGAATATTCGGTGGTAACTCCCATGAGGATAAAGCAATCTGAAAAAATAAAAAAAATGCTACACACACATTTTGACACAACATTCCATGTTCCTGAATGTATCGGCAAGTAGTTAGGCCTCTTTCACACGAGCGTCGCGGATTCGGTCCGGATGCGTTCAGGATGCGTTCAGGAAAACTCGCACCATTCTGCAAGCAAGTTCAGTCAGTTTTGTCTGCGATTGCGTTTAGTTGTTCCGTTTTTTCCGCGCGGGTGCAATGCGTTTTGATGCGTTTTTCACGCGCGTGAAAAAAAACTGAATGTTTACAAACAACATCTCTAAGCAACCATGAGTGAAAAACGCATTGCATCCGCACTTGCTTGCGGATGCAATGCGTTTTTAACGCAGCCCCATTCACTTCTATGGGGCCAGGGCTGCGTGAAAAACTTAGAATATAGAACATGCTGCGTTTTTCACGCAACGCAGAAGTGATGCGTGAAAAAAAACGCTCATCTGAAAAGACCTATTGAAATGAATGGGTCAGGATTCAGTGCGGGTGCAATGCGTTCACATCACGCATTGCACCCGCGCGGAAAACTCGCTCGTGTGAAAGGGGCCTTAGGGTGAATAGTAGAAATTTTACATTGGATGTTTTCCTTCAAATCTTCCAAAGTGTCACACTTGTTCTGATAGACTTTTCCTTTGAGCATACTGAAAAAGAAGAAGTCTGGTGGTGTTGGACCTGGTGACTATGGTGGCCAAAGTCCTTTGAAGTAACCTGTTACCAAAAATAATTCAACTTCTGCCATGCACCTTTCCGATGTGTTTATAATGGAAAATAAACAGCACTACAAATCCCCATGTGGGAAACAATATACCAGTGGTCATGGTAACTAGGTCCAGTTCAAAGTTGGTGCACGCAGATCAGGATCCTGGCTGGGGGTCCATTCGCATAACAGGTATATAAAGAGAAATCCGCAGCACTGAGGAGTGCTGCGGAATTCTCTTTATATACCTTTCCAATGTGTGACACGTTGATCCATCTTGCTGGAAGTAACCTTCTGTTAACTGACGATCATCCAGTTGACTCACAAACTGTTCAAAAATGTTCAGATAGACATTGTACCATGCTCAATACTGTACACCACTATCCTAATGAGAGGTTGAGTGACTGAGTGAAGAGGTACAGGGGTATGCACTTGGAAATTGCAAGCGTAGGTTAAACATCTCTTGTTTGGTTCAGATTGCTTTGTCCTAACAAGAGTTGTTACAAAAAAATATTTAGACTGAATCTCCCTTTACAATTTCTTCTCTTTTTTTTTAATTCACTCCTGAGAAACCTGAATATGTAGCCGTACCTTAAATGGAAAACCGATGAGAGCATGTTGTGCAATATTATATTCAACGTGTGACACAGTGAATGGTCTGTGTTCGAGCCATTGCACACGACCCTACTGTATGCCCTCTGATACATACAGTCCATGAGCGGGCCATATGTCCCCGAGCAGCATTGATCATGTGCACGGGAGAGCACAGCATCATTGATTACAATGATGTTGTGCACGTTGGGCCGCCCGCGGGACTATTGTCCTGCACTCATATGATCTTGTAAATGCAGGACAATAGTCCCACAGGCGGTCCGACATACATAGCATCATTGTAATCTATAATGCTGTGCGCTCCCGTGCGCGTGATCAATGTCGCTCCGGGACATATGACCCGCTTACGGACCATATGTCTCGGAGGGCATACGGTCGTGTGCAAGGGCCCTTAGATAGAAGATATTTTCCTCCCAGCTCATGCTGATTGCAGCAAGGTGAGGTCAAGCACCGGACCGGATCTCACATGCCGGTTCAGGCTTTGCACCAACCAAATCCATATAAGTGTGTGGGCAAGGGGGTTGCTGTGTTAATGTTCTTCTGGGTGCATGTTTGCGACCTGTCTGGGAGGACAGGTCAACAATATCCAGGTCTTGAACTCTATACGTGGTTCTACTGCAAGATGTGAACGCACACTAGGACTGGAACTCTATACGCTGTACCGGCGGCAAGGTGTGAAACACAAGGACTTAAAACTGTGATTTTGTTTATGTTCTGTGCACTGAATACTGGTTAAGAACTGTTTTGTGCCACTGTACTGTGTCAGCTCACCCTGCCTACCAGAGAGAATCCCCACAAAGGTCATACATATCATAGGAAAAAAAAATATATATATATGCTTCAGCTATTATATACCAGCTCTATTAAATGATCTACTTTCATTATACTACAAATCAGGGGCATGCGTATAGACAGCGCAGACGATGATTGTTACACCAGGTCCCTGCAGCCCGAGGGGACTCAAAAAGTTCCTCTGCTTCACATGGTATGAGAAGACCACACTGTGGTGGGTGATAGCTGATGTAGGGTTAAAGGGTCCTGTACCAGATTATCAGCAATTATGGCTTCCTGTTACTCCTCTGCTACAAATAAAGCATTTTATATGTTTTCTTTGTTATATTTTACATGCATTTGTTTTTTCTATATGCTAGGAGACATTTTGCAAAAATGAGCTATGCCTGAAAGAATGTGAAAATGGGTTAACCGTACCAGATGATGCTGGGAGATGTGACATAATTCATACTCTGCCTCACTGTATTATAAATGGATATTTAAGCATATGCAACCCCCCTGCTCCAGCGGAGTGGAGTGCTACCTCTGATTGGTACTGTGAAATGAATGTTTGCCTTCAGACACACGACGTGATGAGATTAACCTGTAGGCAGCTGAGTCTGGTCGTAAAATATTAATCCATGCTGCAATCCCTCATTACAGAAGTGGCTGGGGAACGGCCTATATTTGGTGCAGGTGTAATACGGAGAGTTTGGTGGGATGTTATTTCCATGGCTCGTCTGCTGCAGTAGATTCAGCCGCGGCAGAAGTGCGAGGGTTCATTAAAACAATAATAAATGACACCACATCTCTCGCACTGGTCATGAATGTTTTAGCAGTGTGGTCTGACGTCCTATAGATTCAGTGTAACAGCTGAACGGGGCTCTATAGGTAGAGACGCTGGAGGAGGAAAACCAAGTCCAGCTGCGTTTATTGCAGGGACGTTCAGGTTGTATCACTCACAAAATCACGTCAGCACTCTGCAGTGGAGACGCAGAACTAAGAAACTTCTGTACAGCCCGGTTATAGGTCTCAAAAGGTCTCAGTATCTTACTCTGCCTGTTGTCCTTAAGGCCTCTTTCACACGAACTTAGGGATCCGCAAAAAAAACGGATGGCGTCCGTATGGCATCCGTATTTTTTGCGGATCCACTGTAACATTGCCTATCCTTGTCCGCAAAACGGACAAGAATAGGACATGCTCTATTTTTTTTTGCGGGCCACGGAACGGAGCAACGGATGCGGACAGCACACGGTGTGCTGTCCGCATTTTTTGCGGGCCCATAGAAATGAATGGGTCCGCATTTTTCATGTGAAAAATGCGGATCGGAGCCCGCAAAAACAACGTTCGTGTGAAAGAGGCCTAAAGGGAATGCATAATTGGATAATGACCTTTTGTAGTCCAAGTTTTTTATGTGTTTTTTAAATGTGTATTTTGGGTGCTATTTTTAATTTTCTGGTAGGTATATTTAAAAAAAATAGATAAAAAAAAGAAAGAAAGATAGATATAAAGCAAAAAACAAGTCTCAGCAGCACTGAATGAGGAAAAACGAGGTGCACGCCAAACAGACCAGACCAAGGTCCCAGCATATAAAAAAGAGGCAGCACTCTCCAGTAAAAAAGTGAAAAAATGAAAGTCTTTATTTACCCATGTGGGATTGCGACGTTTCGGCCCAGACTGAGCCTTTCTCAAGCAGTCATTGGCAATGTGAGTAAAACATTTATACAAAAACTCAAATGAGCATAATAATTAATCAATCAACTTTACAATCAATCAATAAAAATACAATACAGGTGTGCTGTGAATTTAAAACATAATGCATATTAAAAAAATTCATGAAGTGCCATCGTGAAGTGCCATCCTATTATAACATGATTAAAATAAACAAATCACACTTAGTGGATAATAGTTACAATATAAAAACCTCAAATGTCAGTTAATCATGTCAGGTGTACATAATATTTATAAACACCCTACCAGGTGTAGCGGAGGATGACGCCTTTAGTTGCACACGGACATGTGGCTCCGTTAGCGTCTATGGGGTTCCAATGCGCATGCCCCAGTAAATGCACGTCAGCAGGATACTCAATATGTGCCACGCTTACGTAACATGAATCCTTTTCACCAAGTATACACATCCCCCATTTTAGAGCAGGGAAAGGCCCGCAACCTAATCCTAATATTATCTACTCTCTGTAGTACTACAAGATCATACATAGCACCGTACCGCTCAAATAGGTACAATAAGGCTTACTATTTAAACACTATCGGTCCATATCCTCCATTTATCCAACTGGACCACAGGGCTCTCCTGTATGTAGTAACCCATAGCAACCATCTGGCAGCCCAAGGGGTGGGAGCAAGAGAGAGTCTGCCACAGAGTGACACACTTTTCCCCGCTACATGGCAGAGAAGCACGAAATTGGGTCACCATCCGGCGATCCGTTCACCCAACTCCAACATATTCCACCCCTATAGGGCTCCATGCACTGGCCATATAGGGTTAACAGTGTATAGCAAGCCAAAAGTGCCTGAAATTGCCTTATCAACAGTATGATAAAGTATAACAGAGAGGTATACATAAATCACAGCAGGGCATAGATATATTTAAAAAGTAACAAAATTATAAGGGCTATAATGCGCATTGGACCTCCCAAATCCAGGAAATAATCCATCATTCTTTCCATAAAGCTTCATCCACCGTTCACTCCGGTAATCATTATCTGTTGTAGGATAAAAAAGAAGAAGAAAAGATATATAAGTAAAACAACATGTATATCTCCTAAGTACTTAATTTCATGTTTGCATATATATATAATGCCAATATCATACCAATGAATCAACTTAGTATTCTCAGATGAATCACAGCCATACTACAAAGCTATCTGTATATCGGGATCTATATCAATACGTTTAATTTATAGTCAACATTCAGACCCTTAGGGGTTAAAGTGCCTAACCTGTGACCTGTGCCTAACTGCAATTCTTTTCGAAGTAGCAACTTTGCTCTGTCGCCCCCCCCGTCTCAAAGGGGGTACATGGTCTATAATTCGAAAGCGTAATTGGTTTTCACTATGTTTAAATTCTGTGAAATGTCTTGAAACTGGCAGATCAAGTCTTTTTTTACGGATGGTATACCTGTGATGGGTCAAACGTATTTTCAAATCCAATGTAGTCTCCCCTACATACCAAAGATCACACGGACATGTGAGGAGATAAATAACAAAATCCGCACTACATGTCAAAAAGTGCCTTATATTGAATATTTCCCCACTCACAGGATGCGTAAACTCACCACCCTTCAGCATAAGCCGGCAGTTTACACATGCCAGGCATGGGTAACAACCCAACTTTCATGGTGCCAAGTAAGTTTGTGTGAACAATTTGAGTGGTGGAAAGTCCGAGTGTACCAATTGGTCACCCAGACTTTTCGACCTTCTATAAGAAAAAACAGGTGGAGTACTGAACTCCGGAATGTCTTTGTGGCATTTATGTAGCACTGGCCAGTGATGTCTTATAATATTACCAATTTTAGTAGCTTGTTCTGAGAAGGTAGATACATAGTGAATCCTACTCCGTAATCCCTGTTTTTGTCGAGGTTGCAGAGCTGCATCTCTGTCAACCGAGAGAGCCTGTCTCTTTTGTTGCTCCACTAATTTTTTCAGATAACCTCTCTGTGTAAATTTACATGCCATATTATCTAAAGTAACCTGGAGTTGCGTAGGTTCCGACACAATACGTGTAGCTCGTAAGAATTGACTAAACGGTAAGTTCTTAATCATACTTCTTGGATATCCGCTATGATAATGTAATAGTGAATTCTTATCTGTGGGTTTAACATATAACTTCGTTTTCAAAGTCTGGTCAATTATTGATACATCAGTATCCAAAAATTGTATATTTTTGGTGGAATGCACAAGGGTAAACTTGACATAAGGATCAATGTCGGTCAAAAACTCATGAAAGGAAAACAGTTGCATTAAGGATCCATTACCAGGATCGGTTTTATGTTCAGTGCAAGGGCGTGGCCATGGGATCTAACATGGCCCCGACCTATGCTAATATGTATATGTGCCATTTGGAGGAAATGGCACATATACATATATAATGTCTGTGAAACCTAATGATGTGACACATTCCAGCCCCTCAGTCTTGTGGAGAAAGAGGTTTGTTGGTTCTGTCTTGGACATACGATTCCTCTATGTACATAGCTTATCCATACAGACACGTGTATATAAAGCAAACATCCCCCCGATCCCCCCCCCCAACGATGATCTCCAAGGTCAGCACTTAGTGTTAGACTATGAGGCAGTATGAGCGCCACATGTGCTTAGTTTTTATATTTGATTTTTTTCTTTATTTTTCCCTCTCGTTCTGCTTGATACGACATTTAGATTTTGGGCACATTCTGAAATTGTATAAGATGGCTGGGAAAGCGAATGAATGGATAAAAACATAGCAAATAATATAAATACATGGCAGAAAGATATAGCAGTGATGAGTTTGTTATTTGGCACTTAAAGGGGTTGTCTCTTCTCACACAATGATGGCTGTTCGCTAGAATATAGCATCAATGTCGGATAGGTGAGGGTCAGTCTCACTATTATCTCCAGAACAAGGATGAGTTGTGTGTTTTCCATTTATTGCTGTGGGGGTTTCAAAAAATAGCCAAGAGAGCGCACTCGGCTGTTTTTGGAAGGCGCATAGTGGTGAATGAAGAATGTACCGCACAAGCATAGCAGCCGCTCCATTCACCGCTATGGGACTGCCAGATGGAACTCCTGTAGTGAGGAGGGTGGCCGTGCATGCATAGTTGCTCTGCGTTCACTTGGGGGTTCCCGTTCTGAAGATAGGTACACTTCCCACACCTTTCTGACATTGATGGAGTATCCTAATGATAGATCAGAGTGTGAGATGAGAATACCCTACTGCGGTGCAGATACATTGTGGCCAGGATAGGTGCTCCTGTGCATGCGTGCCTATGTGCTCTACCATGATCCCGGCCACCAGAGAGGCAGCACTTTTTCCTATAGTGTGCAAGCACGATCACTGCTGATGAATTGCAGGGTGGTTGTAACCATGGAAACAAGCAGTGTATAATGTGAAGGTAAAATGAATCCAACCAACAAAGGAAGCAATATAGACAATCACAATACATTAGTAAGTGCCTTGTAATAACTTTCTCTACATGATAAATGTAATTTGCTGAAGTGAGACAACCCCTTTAAATGTTTTAGACTGAACTGCATTAGTGTATCTCAGAAAGGCATCAGGGTTGAAGGAAATATTCAGATCATTTGTTGTAAATGCAACTTGATCTATAATGTAGATAGAAACAGTAGATAAATAGATACAATAGACAAAAACAATAGATTTATAGATATGATAGATAATAGATAGATAGAATATATACGATAGATAGATGATAGATAGATAGATAGATAGATAGATAGATAGAGAGATAGATAGATACAATAAATAGATACAATATAGAGATAGATAGATATAGTATATAGAAAGAGAGATAGATAGATGATAGATACTAGATGATAGATAATAGATAGATTAATAGATAGAATATATACGATAGATAGATAGATAGATAGATACAATAAATAGATACAATATAGAGATACATAGATATAGTATATAGATAGAGATATAGATAGATAGATAGATAGATAAATAGGTGATAGATGATAGATAGATATAGATAGATATAGATAGATAATAGATAGAATATATACGATAGATAGATAGATAGATAGATAGATAGATAGATAGATAGATAGATACTAGATGATAGATAATAGATAGATTAGATAGAATATATACGATAGATAGATAGATAGATAGATAGATAGATAGATAGATACAATAAATAGATACAATATAGAGATAGATAGATAGATAGATAGATAGATAGATAGATATAGTATATAAATAGAAAGAGAGATAGAATAGATAGATACTAGATAATAGATATTAGATAGATAGATGATAGATAGATAGATAGAATAGATAGATACTAGATGATAGATATTAGATAGATAGATAGATAGAATATATATGATAGATAGATAGATAGATACAATAAATAGATACAATATAGAGATAGATAGATTTAGTATATAGATAGAAAGAGAGATAGATAGATGGATAGATAGATAGATAGATAGATAGATAGATAGATAGATAGATAGAATAACTAGATACAATATAGAGATAGATAGACACAGAGCTGAGAGATGCCTGCATCTCTGCTCCTCGCTGATGACACAACAGGTCCTATAAGGCACAGTGTGAACTGGGGATGGTTGAGGACTGGTCATGCTGAGGCTGCCCTGGTGTGGTCCAGCTGAGTGACAGGAGGCGGACTTCCAGTTCCCTCTATTTCTAGAAGGAGGAGGCGTATCCAAGGAGGTTATTTCCAGCTCATTTCCAGCCCCGGCTGTCTGATCTGACGTCGGCGAGCTCCAGTAAGAGCATTGCTTACTACAACAGGCAGCTTTTGTGTTTCAATGTCTGAGCCGGAGCATCTCTAGTTCCATTCAGTTGAGAGGGAAAGAGAGAGAGACGCAGAAGGGGACAAGGTAAGATGCTGCAGTCATACACCTGACATCAACCCTTGTCCTTCCCCGCTGCTTGACACATGACATTAACCCACGGTGCGCCAGCCAAGCCCCAGAAGGTTATTGTGATGTCACACGGCAGCGGAACGCTCCTCCACCATCCGTTATCCATCGCTACGGACGTTTGCTTTTGTTTGCGTTGGTGTCTATTCTTGGTACGGCTTTAAGTGGTGATGGCATTCAGTAGGGGGTGGGGGCTGTTCGAAAAATGTAAGGTAGAACACGTCTCTTTGTCTGTGTTCTTGCATGGTAGGGACGGTAGTAAGAGCTTCAAGTGGCAATCGTTCATCATCTCTTTCTTTCTTTTGCTCTTTTTAGTCACTGGGGGACAGAAGACACCCAACCAAAGACGTTTTTTTGGGGGGGAAGAAGAAGAATAGTCTGACGTATTCATCTGAATCCTTCTTGACGACAAAAAAAAAACAGAAAAATTTAATCTCACTGGGGAATTTTTACAAGCAAACTGGGATCTATGAGTGGAAAGGTGATCAAAGCGAAGGAGGAAAAAGATGCTTCTAAGGGTAAGCAGCTCCTCAACTTAATTGGAAAGATTCCTTTGAGCAGGTGGTGACCTTTCTTGATTTTGTACCTTTAACCTTTCGTGATGACCATGTCTTCTTGACCTGGAAAGCAAAACAAATGCACATTGCTTTGTATGGTATATGCTACATGCCTACAGGAACAAGTGTGGTCACCCTGTGGGGGTTGAGGCCATGCTGCAGATGTCCTCGGTGTTTAGAAGTTGTACGCAGGCTACGTTTTCCATGTAGGAGAAGAAATGATGTGGACATCTCAAGGGTCACCAGACCTAAAGTGACCAGCATATGAAACATTTCACCTACTGTATGCATGTAAGGTGTCCATGGATGGTCTCAGCTTTGGACACACAGTATGTATGATAAAGTAATGGACAGCGGGCAGACATTTTTCTGGACTTCCAATGGATTGTCCCCACCATCATGCTTTCCATGGAATGGCTGCTCACAGAGAACACTAGCCCGTAGACTTTAGCGTTAGCGTCCCTTTGAGCATGTGCTACTTGTCACATGTGGCGGTCTTCCTATGTTTCTACCTAGGGGGCACATGCTGTTAGGCCCCCCTAGGGTGATGTAGCAGGCCCTGCGTGGTGACATGAAGCAATCAGCTGGTCTTCTGTAGGATCAATAATGGTAATCTTCCAGTGTCACATGAAGAAGGCTCTTCCTACAGAGGGAGGTTTACGCGTTCTGTAAGAATTGGATGCTTGCTCTGGTGTGTTCCCCCCCATTACCATGCAATTGACTGGCTGTGCTGCTGGATGTAAACTGGGTGACAATTGCCATGGAGACAAGGAGGGCAGGAGGGGGTGGGGAGGGGAGGTAGATTACACTGCCACTGCATTACTTTCATTTGCATCCTGAGCACCAGCAGCGGCGGGGGTGCAGGCTCAGGTGCTCAGCCGGGAGGCAGGAGGCCCTGCAAGTTTACCACAGACATGTGAGCAAGACAGACACAATAAGAAGCAGAACGGAGCTCAGGATACCGAGTATTCATTATTATTCCTCAGCACTTCTAAACTTTTCCAAGAGAAAACAAACATTAACGAAATGGTTTATAAAATTATCCATGGAATTGTTCTAACAGTATTGTAACAGGAGCAGTAGTGTCTCTATATCTAAGTCATATCTATCAATTATCTATCTGTCTATCTATCTATCTATCTATCTATCTATCCATCTATTATCTATTTCTATCCATTATCTATCTATCTATCTATCTATCTATCTATCTATACAAAAAAAGTGGAAGCGGCACTGCAGTAATCAAGTAGGATTGGTGTGCCAGCGGCTGTGAAGGTGATCAAACTTCCTAATTCAATAAGAAAAATAAATCCACGGCACTTCCCAAGTTTTGATTAAAAGTGGTGTTCTTTATTCACCAGAGCGACGTTTCAGTCCTCTTGCTGGGACTTTTTTCAAGCAGTGATATCTATCTATCTATCTATCTATCTATCTATCTATCTATCTATTTGATCATCAATCTATATACCTTTCTATAAACACAATGCCAACAAATGCTAAAATCTATCTATCTATCTATTTATTATCTATCTATCTATCTATTTGATTTTCAATCTATATACCTTTCTATAAACACAATGCCAACAAATGCTAAAATCTGTCTATCTATCTATCTATCTATCTATCTATCTATCTATGTAAATAATTTTAATAATATTATCTAATACGTATCATCTGAACATGAACCAAATTAGTTTGGGCCAACCCTCCGTGTCTGCGGCTGGACGTTCGGTTTGGTGCAGTGTTACACACTTACTTTCTGCTGAGCACATTTCGGCCATGTGAGCTGTCCTATGAACTGCACAGAATTGTAAAGATTATATTTCAATGGTAAAATTCCAGTCACTAAATCCAAAGGACTTGTATTTATGAATATTATATTCAGCAATAAAAGTGGAAGTCGCGTTCTTGCTGCATATAGCGGTACAATCCTGTGCTGCAGTACACTATGTATGATATGCTGCAATCTCCACAGAATATATACAAACCCAAAATTTCATTTGATGCAATGATGCTGCAATAAACCCTGTCTGTATGTGTCTTCTACTGAAGGTCTAGTAATTACACCTCTCCTGCAAGGCAGGTGACCGCAGGATAAATTAGTGGAGAAGATATCAGCATGGTTATAAAGTTCTCACTTAAAAGTTGTGATTTGTCTTATATCTTTCTTTCTTTCTTTCTTTCTTTCTTTCTTTCTTTCTTTCTTTCTTTCTTTCTTTCTTTCTTTCTTTCTTTCATCTATCCGTCTATCTATCTATCTATCTATTATCTGTCAATCAGTCTATCTACTGTATCTATGTAGAAAATACAAAAACATCAGTACTCCCAAGAGTAAAAAGAAAACTCTTTTATTCATCCAAGTGAAAAAGTGATGTTCGTTCCTGTTACAGGACCTCACACAGAAGAATAAAAGTATTTTTCTTTTTACTATCGGAAGTGCTGAATTTTTTTTTTACTTTTCTTTAATGTGGACAGTGAATCGTATCTCTATTGCTGACATCATTGTATACATTTTTTGTACTGCTCTTTTTGCTTGACTCTATTATCTATCTATCTATCTATCTATCTATCTATCTATCTATCTATCTCTCTGCTGATCTATCTACATCGTTTTATATATTTCCTACATCTTCTATGTATCTAAAAAACAAAAAGTGAGGCAGCACTCCAGATAAGATGAAAGGGTGAAAATCCATTAATTCCCAAAGGAATACAGAGGGCTTCACCCTTTCCCTATATCTGGAGTGCTGCCTCACTTGTTTTATTTTTTTTTTATTTATCAGTGGAAGAAATACCTACCTTTCCAGAGGAATTCTATCTGCATCTATGTATATATTTACATCTATATCTATTTATCTATATATGTTCTATCTATCTATCTATCATCTATCTATCTGTCTATCTATCTATCTATCTATCTATCTATCTATCTATCTATCTATCTATCTCTATCTACATCTATGTTTATATTTACATCTATATCTATTTATCTATATATGTTCTTTCTATCTATCTATCTATCTATCTATCTATCTATCTATCATCTGTCTATTCTCTATCTATTTATTCTCTATCCATGTAGCTATCAATGTATTTCCTACTACGTGGCAACATTGAATATAAACCATTTTCAGGGTCAGGAATGTGACACTAAAGCTATTCATCATGTTTCATGCTTAGTTGCATACCATTATATATAATGCAGGAATACATTTTGCCACTGAATCAACAATTGTAAAATAATAATGCATTGAAGAACAACGGATAATGCTGCAGGTTCAACATACTACAATATTAGAATAAGAGCTACTGTAATACTGAAAGTACAATAACTATAATGTAAGCACACACAGCTTCAATAAAATGTATGGTCATTAATCTATCTATAGCTATATCGTACAAAAAAGTACGGTAAATTACAATAAGAAAAGCCATCCCCCATCCCTCTGGACACCATGGTGCATATTCACATTGAATAGTCTTTGGGGTGCTGGTCTCCATGCACTGGTGTTTCTAGTATAAATGTTCTTTGACAGAACAGGAAACAGGTTTGGAATTTGTAAAGCGTCTATAAAGACAACCTGACAGCTTTAATGGAGAGAACATATCAGTGGAACTATAGATTTTACTGCACACTAAAGTAGGTGTTTGGTGCTGGTGTTGCCTATGGGACTCTCTGTGCTTTGTGCTAATTTTACGATGTCATTTAAGCTGTGGCTCTTGGTAATATTTTCTAGAATACTACATTTCTGTATAAAAATGCTGCCGCGAGTCTTTTTAGCGTACCGTATTTGTATAGGGCAGCGGTAATTAGTCCGGCTATTGATAGTGTTGTATGTGTAATTATATATCAGCAATAAGAACATGTAATAAGACGATGACATTAGTCAGGTATGAGAAATAACATTGTACTGCTGCGGTGCTAAGTCATTTATTATGATGACCGATCCTGTGCTCTTTGTTTTATTTTTTACCAGTTAGAAGGGGTAAATGCAGAAATTTTAAAGGGGGTGCCCACAACCAGCATGGTTAAATTTCCTTCTTTCCTCCTCTGCTCTCCTTATACTAGCCCTGGAATCTTTCTGTATAGCCTTCGTGTAATATAGAAGGAGGGGGGGGTCTTCATTCTATTAGTGGTTAAAGGGAATGTTGAAAATTACCTATTGTTTAAATCACATTTTTATGCTAAACATGTTTGTTGTTTTAGAATTTTTGCAGTTTTTTCGTTATTTTTTCCATGTCACTACATTTAAAAAAATGTATATTTTCCTGAAATGTTCACACTGGCCACTAGGTCCAACAATAGGTCACGATTTTCTGTTCTGTACAGGTAACTTTTTAGTAGTAATACCTTTATCTAGATAACACAGGACCCACCATTCACAATATATGATATCACTACTTATCAGCTCCGCACAGGTCACAGAGCATACCTAGAAAACTCTCCCATAGAAGTCACTGGGATCTTCTCCTGTTCATTGTCTATGGCCCATGTAGCTGCTCTAAAAAGACAGGACATCTTAAAGGGGTTGTCCCACGAAAAACATTCTACAGTTTTCAAACCCGCGCCTGGATCTGAATACTTTTGTAATTGCATGTAATTAAAAGATTTGTATAGCTACTAAGTTATTTAATAAAATGTATCTGTATAGCGCCACTTAATTTCTTATTTGTTTGTCCTGCTCACTGAGAAGGCCGCACATGCTCAGTTTCATCTTTCAACTGCCTCCTGAGTTGTGATAGGGAGAGCTGAGACACGCCTCCTGAGCTGCAGCAGAAAAGACACTCCCCTTCAGCTGCCAGCTTGATAAAAAACTCAAAGAGCAATGAATGGGGAGATCTCTGGATCTACATGAAGTACAGAACTGATTATAGCTTTGTTAGAAAGAGGTTGTCATCTACTATATGATGGCTGATTTTCATTTTTTACATTATTCATGGGATAACCCCTTTAACATATTTTAGGCCTAGTGGCCAGTGTGAAAATTACATGATTATATACAATTTTTAATAAAGTCAGTGACATGGTAACATAAAAATCTGGCCCAAAATTCTAAAAAATATGTTCAACATGACAACATGGTTTAAACAATAGGTCATCTTCTGATTACACATTCCCTTTAATACCTACTATTTCTAGCTGTCCATGGTGACAAAGGCTTCAAAGCTAGATAAAAATCATAAAAGCAAGTAAGCATATCAGAGTTACCATTTCTGCGGGTAGAATAAGTGAGAAAAGATGAGGTACGATAATGGGGGACAGAGGAGCCCTCAATCCAAAGCAAGGAGTTAGAAAGAGCCAAGAACCTCCCTAGAAAAATATATTCCCAGCAGACACTTGACATCTAATTAGCATACGTGCAAGACTGTTTAAAACTTTATTTTCTCACTTACATTACCTGTGGCAACTTAGGCATGTAGGTATTGAACTTGCCTCTATGATTCCTACTAGTATTGTTTTAAAGGTCTGCAAGGCTAAAAACTACTGACAAACTCCCATTAAAATTGATATATATGGTATTTTCGGATACTTATTGGAATACCTAACATTGCCCATGTTATAGCATAATTTAGTGGTTAGTAGTACATAATATTACATAATAATATAATGATATGGTTATAAGAGTATGGTATAAGATGATGAAGGCGCTAATGATGGTGGTCTAGGCTAGGTTTATGAGGAGTTTGAAGGAGCTCTGTTGTTCTGAAGTTACAGATATATCAGATGATAATCTAATATAAAATCAAACTGCATAAAAAATGTAATTTTGGACCAAATAAGGCAGAACCAAGGTCAGACTGGTTCACTAGAGTACCAGAAGATCCTTCAGTTGGCTTAAGCTCTGATAGGGTCCCTAAGTTCTGCTATTGGACAATTGCTGTACATTTAGAGCAGACCTTGAAACCAATAAACATGTCAGGGGTGGACATTCCATATGTGCAGTTTGTAAAGCTGTTGAAGTGCCCAAAAATGTTATAAAAAACACACCCTGTGTCTACTTCATTGATTGCAAAGGACTGTTAACCTTTCTCATAGTTCTTGAGAGCAGGACCTCATAATAATTTTCTCTGGTGGACTCAAGGAACTTCAGTCCGATGCTGGGCAGAATTGCCATCAGGGCAGTACTAGAGGTACTGCTGTCAGGGGCCTAACCACGTAGTGGACTCATCTGCTAACTAACTTTCATGAGAAGGAGCCTGGCAGTCAGAGTGAAAACAATGCCAGAAGTTTATATTGGTAGGCGTCCAGGTATTGAAGACCCCACCAATCGTTAGAAGGAAGGTGCCAGAAGTTCTTGGAAAGCCACTGTGCCTCTTCAGTCACGTTTGGCATTTTTCTTCACTGCCTGTTAGCTTTCATCAGTTTATTTAAGATGATGGTTGGAAAAATGTTGAAGGAGAACAGCACTCAATGCTTAATCTATCTGTACAGAGCTCAGAAATGTCTAATTATGTAGCGAAGCAATGAAAAACTAATGTGAAATGAATGCAAAGATCTTAAGGGCAGGTCATTCTTCAGACTTCTTCCCGAGGACACAGTCATTGCCAACAGTGAGTGGGACAGGATCTGCCATGTTCTCTGTATAAGGAACTGTTCCCGCTGCTATTTATTGCATGATTGATAAGGGGACTACTTATTTTACGGATGAGGCAGGTAATGTCCCTAATCATAAGACACCACCAGGAAGTGATGAGTGTATTTTGACCCGGTGGGCACTAACAATGAGAACCATCTAACGTCTATAATTAATCTATATAATGCATGTTCTTTGTGAATATTTTGCTTTATTTATCATGTACTGATCCTAAAGGGTGAATTACATTGCCCAATATTTGGGCAGGACAAATGTGGATCAATGATAAACATGTACAGTATCGATATAGGGAAGGGAAGCCCGCTACCACAATCATTTCTCCTTCATTCAGGTCAAAGCCACCATAGTCGGGCATTATTCATTCTGAATAAAAGATGCAGTTGGTCGACAAACAAGCATAATTAGGTTGGTCAATTACTGGCAACGAGCGTTTCTCCAAATGCTTATTCCTGATAATTGGCTCAAAAAGTTGGCAGTGTAGTCTTAGCCTGTACTATGATCCAGAGCACAACAGTGTCTTTTAATGTCTACTCGGTCCAGTCACTATAATATTCACTTCAGGTTCACGACTTCCTCTATGATGATGGTGTTGAAACTGAAGGACCGGTTCTATTATGATGGTGCTGTACTCCAGAGCAGCATTCTTAGTACTGTAGCTGAAAACTCCCATTACAAAAATATCTGGGTGGGGGGGGGGGGGTAATTTATTGAGCCCTGCTTGGTTTTGCGATGCTTTGAGCTTATTTGAGAAAAAGTGGGGTGGAAAAGTCTGTGGTAAATAGTCTGTTGAGTGGATTTAGAACAAATTTATCATAAAAGTCATAAAATTGTTACTCCAATAAAGTGTGGTGTAGAACATGGACATCTAAGGACAGAAGGTTCACGAGAAGCCAGAAGTAGATCCAGAGGGAAAGAGAAATATAAGTCCTTCCTTTATATTTCTGATTCTTTTCAAATCTAATTCGGGCTTTGGCTGAAAAACCTGCAGGAAATCGGTCTCAAAAACCTCCTCCAAAAAACTGTGTGAACTTACCCTCAGGGAATAGAAAAGTGGAGTGTACTTAACTGTTTTGTCAGTGGAGTAGGATGTTCTTCAAATGTATGATGTGTATACAACTTTTGTTATCCAGCTTGTGCCATTGCTGGCATTTTATATTTACTAAGGGGCAGAGGGTCAGGGATAGATGTTTTGTGGATGGCGTCTCATTTTTAACCATATTTATCAAATGCCACACAAAAGTCGCAAGTCTATTCCAGTCCTGTGCTAGAGTATAAAGTGATTGGACCATTTTAATACATATTTTTACTCCACGCTTTCCAAAAGCCAAAATATTTTTAATTTTTTTCATTCACAGAGCTCTACGTGGGCTTGTACTTTGTGGTCACCATTTAATATGCCATATGATGCAGTGGGATATGGAAAAATTTCTAAATTTTACACTTTAATTAGAAAAATTTACAAAAATAATATGTCACCTTTATTTTGTGAGCCAGTGCAATTACAGCAATGCCAAATTTTATTGTTTTTTTTTAAACTTTTAATATTTTTAAAAAAAATCTTACTTTATTATATTCAGACATATAACCATAACCTTTTTATCTTTCTGTCTATGACTCATTTTTGTGGAACAATCTGTAGTTTTTATTGATATAAATTTAAGCTATGTATAAAATTTTAATCACTTTTTATAATTTTTTTGGGGGGTGACAAAGCTTAAAAAAATGGTAGCTCCATCTGCTATGCATCAATCAGCCACAGTTTAATTTGTTGTGGCTTCTTTTTTCTTAGAGTAAATCCTATTTGGCATGCAACATTTTGAAATCAGCACTACCACAGTCCAGGCACTTTTCACAAAATGCTTTTCCAATCACACCAAAATTATGAACTGACATGAAACAGTTGATACATTTGGTGTAAAAAAAACAAGTTAAGCAGTAGACACTCCAAAAACATAACTTCATAACTTTTTTTTACTCCCTTAGACTTAAAGAGGTTGGCACATACATTGGGGGTATATCGCTAGGAAATGCAAAGCGAAGGAGAGCATGGTCTGGCATCCTTGACTTTGCGGGGTCTGTTCTAGAGATAGGTGCGGGACTGGCACCTATCAGACATTGGGGGCAAATCCTGTATGAGATGGGCCAACGCCTTTAAAGATGCATCAATTTTATCAAACATTGCAACATTTGATAAATTTGTCACAATTTATGTCATCGCAGACGCCCGTAAAACTCCTGCCAGACAGAGGACGGCAATAGAAAAGTGCTATACTTTATAGGTGGAAATGGAGAGTAGTTCATAATTTTCGACTTGGCTGACAAAGCAATAGCTTGTACTGGGAGAAAGAGTAATTAGACTAATAGCATTATAATTAAGAGAATGTGATACAGACGTTGCACTGCACTCTTACATCTTGCATCCCTTTGATGATAAGGACAGAATACAATTTACAAAATCTTTAATGGGTCCTGGGAGTATACTGTACATTATGTCTGTTTGAAGTGTCAGTGGGAAACTATGACAGGTGTTACCCCTATTATCTCCCAATTTCTTCTCAGGACTGAATCTGAATGACTTAAGATGTTTAAGAAGTATTTTCCATTTTCTTGAAAAAGCATCAGTAATGCGCTACAGGCATCTTAAGCTCAAAATTAGCGGAAGTTCCCATTGATATTTCTTTTTAATACATTGTTATTGAGTGTTTTATTCTGGTCATTTCATGCATCACTGAAAAAAATGAAATGAAAAGTAATCTGAGGATTTTATAATACTCTTTATGTCGGGGTCTCTTGTGCATGATTCAAAAACATGTTGATTATATAGAAGCTTTTTACACAATATGTAGGAATATGAAAAATGGAACACCGTGTGATGCTGCCTGAAAATATGAGAATTATCCCCAGCCTTATTTCCTTAAGGAGACCCTACGGTTCAAGAACAAAAATCACATTTACAAAACACTCATGGTGCCCTTTGTGTCATATTTCCTGCTGCAGAACTTTTCTGTAATCCCAGATGGCCCCATCTCTTATCAGACTACCGGATGCATACTGTGCATTAAGTAGTCTAAGACCCTTCCTGCTACCTTCAGATTGGCCAGCCCTGCTCACAGTGTTGGCCAATCCAAGAGCAGGGCTAGACAAGCAGGAAGTGTCTTGGACTACCAAAGGCATCTGGTAGTCTGAGAACTGGTGCTGCCATCTTGGATTACAGAAGAGGAACCCAAGTATTGAGGGATCTGCAGGCTAAAAGAAAATAAGGAGGTCACCAGGTAAGTTTTCTTTTCATTTCCCATTTAATTGGAATTTCTTTTCTTGAACCAGAGGGTCACTTTTAAATGAGTTGTCTAGTTTGCAAAACCCATTTTCACACTTGCTGCCAGATTCCTCCACAGATTAAACTGACCTTTGGGTCTCTAAGCTGATGAACACTCTTTGACCAACCTCATTAGAGAGTCATTCTAACAAAAAGGGACTGCCCAAAGAGGACAAACACTTTAAAAAGGGTTTGCCACCTTCTACTCTTTATCACTGTCTGTAGATGACTTTATGGCACCTACTAATATAACGTTTGTTCATATTTTGCACCATTTTCTGTAGTTCATTTGGAATGCCCCTTGTTGACCAACTCTTTTGTGCTGTCTACACAGAGATCCTGCTAACAACATGACTGTTGATGGAGGGTCATGTGACCAGATAAATCAATTCATCTCCATTCAAATACTCTGCACTGTGTTAGAATGGAGAAGCCTGATTGATGCGTCCAGTGACCATCCATCTACAGCCATCTTATGGACAGGACCTCCGAAAGATCTGCCCAGCAAGGGAACATGGCTTGTGAAGTATAGCAAATGGCACATACTATTAAGAAAAGCTATATTAGTAAGTACCATATAGTCATCTTACCTACATATTGGTCAACAGTAGACAGAAAGTGGCCAAGCTCTTTAAGTTCTTACAGTATTTTGTGGTTACAGAATCTATTGAAGCTTAAAGAGGTTGTCCGGTTTCAGCAGAACAGGACAATCCTCAGGTTCAACCTACAATAAAGAACTGGAGAGTACTTACTTGACTGATCCTGTGCCACCATTCCGGTACCTACAGCCAGTCTCTATTTACCCAGGTGCAGTAGTGACCTCACATTGTCAACACATGGCCGCTGCAGCCAATCATTGGCCTCTTAAGGTGCACCACTGAGGCTAGTAATTGGCTGCAGCGGTCACATGTTGTCAAATGATGTCCCTGCTGCAGCTGGGCAAATAGAGTACTTACTACATCTTTATTGCAGGTTTGTCCAGAGAGTTGTCCAGTTTTCTCCTTAAACTAGTTTATACACCATATTCTGAAAGCCACGTAACATGACTGCCAATACAGTCTCACAGCGGTTGCTCCAAACATTTCCAGATTTCTAAACAGCAAACTAGACTATTTGTAAAGTAATGTAGAGGATGATGCACCACTATGTGGTATATCTGACAAGAATTGTAATTCAATCTGAGAAAGCTGGGTGACACCTTCCATGGAAGAAGTAACAATGTTTGTATCATGATCGGTCATATTTAATATCCTGATATCCATTTCCCTATATATTTTCTATTCAAAAAACTGGTATACAAGGGCGTAGTTAAAGGTTCATGGGCCCTGGTGCAAGGGTTCAGCTTGGGCCCCCCTTCCCTCAGTACTTTGTGGCAAGTGGCAGGGAAGCAAATAGCTTTCATGCTGGCAAATTTTTGACCTAACCCCTTTCATCCAGCCAGAGGTGTTTGACCAGCATGCAGTTTCTATAATACCAGTGTCTTCTTATGTGGCACAAGGGTCTTTGGGCCCACTCAGGCTCCTGGCCCCAGTAGCAACTGCTACCTCTGCAACCCCTATAGCTACGCCCCTGCTGGTATAATAAAGGAAAGCTATACAAAGTTCTCAAACAAACCCTGTGTAGTCTGATACTTAATTTTTTAGCAAGTGCCCACAGCCTGCCCCCTAACACAGAAGAGTCATACTTACCTGCTCCACACCGCTCCATTTCTCTGCTCATTCTCCTCTCTGTCCGTGCTCCAGTCCCCGCATTGTTTTCTTCCTGCACCGCATGGGCATGGTCACATGCATTCTCCAGCAAATAACTGGCTTCAGATGTGACATGCTACTTGTGGCCACATAACGGCTGAAGCCAGTAATTGGCTGTGGTGGTGATTATGAATATGACCATGCCCATAAACCACCAGATAGAAAACATTCCAGTGACCAGAACATCAGCGAAGACAGTGCAGAGGACTCGAGCTTCTGGCAGCAAGTTTTAAGTATGAATTTTCTTTCTCTGGGGAAGGCTGTGGGCACTCACTTAAAAAAACATTATTACCCCAAAAAAACCTTTAAGCTATGTATAATATTTTAAGTCATTTATTTATGGAATTTGTGCCAAGATATCGAATATTGTACAATGCTGATCTGCCAAATAGTCACAAAGCTATATTTTGCTACTTTTTCAAGCCAGATGTGATGTATTACATTGCACCAAAGGACAGACTGTGCTCTCATACGCCTTACCAACTCACCTAGACTTTTTCCAGAATTAGATGAAAACATTATGAGCTTATTTTGCTCATCTGCCCCTTGCCGCAACTTCCCCATACAGAATATTACACAGATTACTTCTGGCTCCAAGGATTAGAAAAAGTATTGTGCTTGTGCCATTGTGAATTCTTAGCAAACTGAAATGTTTATATAAAATTTTCCCTTTGCGCTTTTTCTTCTAGCTTGTCTCTTTTTGGCCACTTTTCTAACCACATTTTAGCCTCTGGCTGCTCCTGTCAGCCCCTTTAGCTCTGGAGTCACTCAGCCATTAGCCCATCGCCATACTGCGTGTCTTCGCTGTCCAAGGATGGAATATTTCTTAAGGGTTTTCAATTAAATATATTTTGTAGTGCCTACGGCTTACAGAAAAAATGCTGATCGTGTTTAGAAGGAGCAGAGTTAAAAAATGGAAGGAAAAAAATCCAGGAATTGAAAAACAGAGAAGTGGGTTAATATTGCGGAAAAGACACAAACTGTAACAAAATATTTCAGCAACCCCTCTCCTGACATGTCTGTTTTAATAAGTTCTTGCATCCCCATGTAATAACAATTCTGGAGCATCTATTCTGTTAACTGGTAACTAATCCAGCTATTTTACCAGAGAAGTGACCTTGATTGGTTGGGTTTCAGTCTGAGACATTGTATGTTGAGTCTGATTTCAACTTACGATGGATCAGAAAAGACCATTGTATGCTGAAAATATTGTATCCTGAGGCCATTGTATCTTGAGGGATCACTGTATATATGTTATCTTCTTTGTAATAGGTTACATTGAATAAACTAAAGCCAATGTAAGGGTTAATGTAGCCAGGGATGGAGTGGCTATAGACCCTACAGGAAAATTCTCTGGTGGGCCGATGCTCAGGGGGCCGTCCAAGCCCCCCTTACTGCCACTGCTCAAGTACATAATGATCTGATCTCTCAGTATTAATTAATGCTGGGAGCATCAGATACTGATGCACCTCGTCAAAGGTCGCAGGTGCCCTCCTGAACTCAACTGTATCACCATCCTCAGGACAGTGATACAGTTGAATACTGTGGCGAAGAGGGCAGTATTTTGTGCTGCAATGTGATATTGGGTTCTGTTGGGGTGTTGTTTATGCTGCACTGTGGTATTGCTGGCCTTGCCTACATCTGTTGCCCAATTCTTGTCAGTTTGGATCCATCTACAATATGGGCCCACTCTTAGGTTTTTCTCCAGGGCCACTTTAAATTTCCAGTCTACCCCTGTTATCAGCTTATTATTTGCTTCAGTGACCAGAGTGAAAACTAATTACACTAAAGGATTAAAACCCTAATTTAAACAGTAGGTTATATTTTGGTGACACGTTCCCTTTAAAACTCTTTCGGCCAAAAGCACATGGCTTACTTGGATTTCTCTCCTAACAACTTTACATTCGACCATGTGTGATATGGGATATGTTTATTCCATTTGAAATTCATTAGTTTCTATAGTGAGATATAGAACTTCTGGAAGGTGGGGGTCCACTTGTGCCCTTTTACCATCCCCAATCAAGGCTCAGGAGTCATATGAGGCTTTCACGACCCTGGAACCTCACTCACCAGCTATTGGCAGCTGCATACCAACCACCAAAGACTCCAGGGATCTAATAGGGTAAATTAAACAGGGCATCGGGGACCATACCATCTGGTTAGCAACAAAGGACTGTAATTTGGATCATATAATTATACCAATAGCTAAGCTTTTGATATATTCTTTTTATATCTAATGTGGTTGACAATGGCTAGTAGCTTTACAGCAGACACAGATTCTGTAGACTGGAGCATTGACTACTATAGGAAAGTGTGGGCATGCTCTGTAAGGCAACTGTGCAAGGAAGGGGGGGGAGGTAAGCTGTGGCCATCACTTATTGTGAATAGTGTTATATTGTATTATCTATCTGTAGGTCATATCTTTCATTGCAATCCTGTGCGTGATGATAATGAGGTGACTACTGAAAATTGATCTCAACAGAACAGTACGCATCAGCCAGGGATGGAGTGGCCATAGATCCTACAGGGAAATTTCCTGGTGGGCTGACACTCAGGGGGCCGTCCAAGCCCTCCTTACTGCCACTGGCCAAGTAGATAATCTGATCTGATGCTCTCAGCATTAACTATTGCTGGGAGCATCAGGTGCTTATGCACCTGGCCAGTGGTTGCAGGTGCTCTCCTGAACTCAACTGGCTACACTATTAAAACAGAGCCACTCAATGTACTCTATAGCTTATCTTAGTGATTGGCTATTAAATATAACATCATTTTATAATTTTACAAGAGCTATTCCCATACAAAATTGTGGACTTTGTTACACGTATGTAGCAACGTGTATTCTGACATTATCTATTCTGCATTATTAGTTTCACCTTCAGCCATTTCCAGAATCATCCTTAACACTGTGGTAATGCATTATGTAGGTTTCAGACTTGATCTGCAACTTCTTACTCCCATCATGTCGCTACAGTAGACAGATTCAGCACTGCTACATCTCCTTCCTTCAGCTACTGCGGACACATTGAGCACTGCAGCATCAGGTAACATTAGCTCTGCTGCATTCGTACCTATACCAATGGCACTTTTAGCAGTCAGCAGGCAATGGTATTTTAATCTGAATTATAGGCTTTGATTTATTTTTGGAGAAGGCGCATACAGTGCGGAGATTTTGCTGTGAGACTAGGACTATGATATAAATAAGTAAACAGCTCATTTTCTCGGCATGCAAAAATAATTATTGCAATTCCATTGTCATTTGAAATGCACAAGAAAAACACTAGGGAGACTGTAGCCAAAGCTAAGTCAGTAAGGAAAAGGAAGAATCATTAAATATCCCCTTAAATGTGCAGCTCAGCATAGACCCTTGTCAAGGTTTCTATTTTTATCTTCCTGGAGGAGATGCAGACATTGACGAGAACGTGTAATGCCTATTTCTGAATCTTGAAGGAACCGAGGCCCATCTGTTTAGACAACAATCTGAAATGCATATTCGGAAACAAATAGATGCCCCCAAGCCTCAGGTCTGAGATTTCTGTAGATTTACAGTGTGAAGCAAATGAATGGGCTTTCTACAGACACACATTGACTTCGAGATGTGATGCACGCACTGCAGAACGCTATCATAACCTTGTCCGGATATTCTACACGAGCTCTGCTGCAAGCAAAATATTCTTCAGAGCAACCGAAAATATTCGATTTCATTAAAACTCAAGTGTCCAGGTTCAGTGAAGGCTGGTAGCATTTTACAAAAAGTAACAAGGGCTTGTAAAGGCAAGGAAATAAATGGTAAAAGTTAATGGTCTAGATTCAGCTGCATACAGTATGTGACTATTGACTCATTTAAAGGAACACTTCAGGGAAAATTGAAGAGCGGGGGGATATTTACTCATTAAAATATGTCAGTATTCTGGCGCAATTTGAGCCAAAAAAAAACCCATGGTATTTGTGGCACAAATTGGTACATCTAGTGTTTCTACACCTTTTTCTGACCTGGAGGTGAAGCTTAGCAGAAGGGGTGGAACTTCACTGGGGAAAGGAGCTGGCTTAAAGGCAATACCTTTGGGGCAATTTTTTTTTTTACTATTGCATTGTACTCATTTTGAGCTAAAATACTTTTTTAAATAAAATTGGTCTTGATTAAAAATATGGAGCCCTTTTTTCTGTACAGAGCTGAGATGTTCTAGTAGCACCCTTTGGATTTTCTGTCTTTTCCGTCAGACCAGGAGCAGACGGACTCCTTATCTCTCTCTGACACTATAAACACTCATTATAGCTCAGTTCTTATCTTACTGATAAGAAAGTGACTTAAATAAGTGTTTATGACCTCTTAGTAGTTTAGAGATAAGGGTTATTAGATGACCGGCACAAAGTGAAAGTACCAGTCACACAGCTAGAAAAACAGTTAACCATTTGTGACAGAACAAATGGAGCATATGGAAAAATATGGCTGTATGCATGTCCCTACTGAAATGCATTATCACTGCATTTAGAATCTCTGTATGCCTAATATGATCGTGTTCACTGGCCCTAGATATAGCTCAGTATCAGGGGGGCCCAGGGCAAGAGGAGGTCTGGTTGGGATCATCTCTTCTACTGGGGTGAAAACTTGGTCAGAACTTTACCCTCTAAATAAACAACTCTTAGCAAATGAGTCAGTGGAAAAAAATGGCCCAACGGTCATTGAAAGGGGTTTAGGCAGAAACCCTTCTGTCCTGTGTGGGGGGGCCTGGTTTGATCCTTGCTATGGGGCCCTTCCTTCTCTATATATGCCACTGCTCAGTATTATGTTGCTCTTCATCAAAGATTTAATACTCAGTGTATGTTTTTTGTTAGTAAAGCAAAAATATCTCATTTTCAATGTTCTATGTTAGGATTCATTTCTACTTTCGGTGTAAAAAAGCAAACAAACAAACAAAAAAACAAAACAAAAACAAAGGGAAAGCCGAGATCTCACACACTAGTGTGAATGAGAGCAAGCTTACATTATATTTTCCCTTTACCTCATTCTGCTATGAACTCGACAATAAGAATTATTTTCTCCTAAAGTGATTTCTGCTGCTTACACTATTAATGTAGTGTCGGATAGATGGGATAAATTAGCGTTTGCTTTAGTTTTCACCTGGTATTATTGTGTTCTGCTCTCTCCATAAATATGCGCTGCTTCTCTGTTATTATAATTAGCTCCTCTACGAGTCGTGCTTTCAGAAACAGTATAATGTAATATATAACAAGCTTGTCTCATAGGGATATTTACACAGTAATCCTTTCCTTCCTCTATGTCTTATATGAAAATCACCAAGGTAGGCTCAGAGTTATACTAAAGTAAAGGTCAAATGCAAAATACATAGTGAATGACATCAGGCTGTGTCAGCTGAGTTGTCACGCCGATAGACTGCAAGACATAAAAAGTATATACAAGTAAATAGCATAAACCATACGCTATAATCTACTAATAAAGACTGGAAATTATTGGGAAGGATTTAGGATTAATAGGGGTTTTCCAGGCGTACTCTCCCACCTGCTTTGACATTCGGAGACACAGCTACACAGGCAACTGTCCGATGCCCAGTGAGGATCCTGCATAGGCCCCATAAATTAGAACAAGACCTGTGCCTCGTCATCTGCCTAGCATGCAGTTGTGTTTCTTCCAGTGTCAGATCTGGTGGAAAAGAATCCCTGGGCCCAGTCATCATCTACCCATCCTTCATCATCAGGGGATTACTAGCCTTGAGATATCTGTGTGCATAGCTTCAGACTGGGGTCCTTAGACCCAATGAAGGAAAGTCTCTAAGGGTCCTTTCTCTATCTATAAAGAAGATATGCACAACCACTTTTAATTGCATTTTAACCTGTATGTTCTTGTTGCAAACACAATATATATTGTTATTTGGATGGGTTATTTGTTAATCAACCCATACGAAATAGGAACTAATGGCAAGCAATTGGCTCAAGTCAGCTCCAAATGGGGTTGTCTTCTGTAACCTTTGGTCCTCATACTTGTGTCAGAGTCTCGTCATACTGGAGGATTTCCTGGTACTCTGGTGGATCAATCAAAACACTGTGAAGAAAAAATCAGAAATTACATGGTAATAAACTAATTAACACCCACATTCATTTCAAACAATAGGATTGAGGGTCTTCCTTTCAAGAGCCTTCAACCTCGTTCTGCACAATGGTCCAGCCATCTTTTATATAAGAAAAAAGAGGAGTATGCATAAAGCTGTATGAGCAAATCACCAGCAAGTATCCATGTATGCATAGATATGTAAGTACAAATGGGTGCCAGGACTGTGGGGTTACTGTTGTATGAAGCTGTGGATGTTGGGAATTAATCTGATTGCTCCGGGTGGTACATTCTAGAAGATTGGTATATAACAAGAAATACCTTGGGAGTGAAAGGTTTGAATTATGGAGGGTATTTAGTCTTAGATGCTAGTAATCTAGTGATACCAGTATTAGTATAAGATGGGCTGCCCAGACTGGGTGCCATAAGAAAACCCTATGCAACCCTGGTCCATGCTTAACCAATATTCATCTTTGACCTTATTATTTACAACACATGACTGCAAGAAGGCATGGTTATGGCAGTCAGCTTTTGTACAGGACAGATTATTTAATTAGACTACATATATCATTTCTAGCACCCAGTCTAAAACATGTCCAAGTTCCAACCCTCAGATTTAGGGCTCTTGTACATGAATGTATTTTCTTCCATGTCCGATCTGGGTTTTTTTTGTATGCGGAACCATTCACCTCAATGGGACTGCAAAAAAAGGAAATGAGCTTGTGTGCACTCCATGTCCATATGGTCATTCCACAAAAAAATTGAACATGTCCTACTATTGTCCACTTTACGGACAAGAATGGGACTGTTCCAGACAGCAAAACAATGGTTGTGTGTATGAACCCTTAGTATGGGGATTGTGATAACAATTCAACCAGTCTAACTTCAATGTATGGGTTGCTGCTAACATAGCTAGATAAATATGTGTGATTTGTATATTATCATGGTATTGCTAACCCAATCCATCAAAATCTGGTACATCTGATACCTAGCATTGCCAAGATGATTGCTTCCTTCAGAATGTTAGTATTTTTGTCTTTACAATTGTCTCTTTTTTCGTAACATGTTTGATGATGTAAAAAACTGAATGCATTCTGAAAAGATTTGCTTATTCAGAACATTTAGGACCAGATTATCATGTTCTGGATTAATATCTTCTTTCGGATTTATTCTATTAATGTTGGATCATCAGAATTTTTGGTTTCTTGAGAGTCTTACTAATGGAGATCAACTATATTATATATGCATGGCTGGTGGTTTAATTGTATAATTCAGAAAAATCATGCTCAAAACTCAAAATGGTCTTTGTAGGGCAGTGAGCTTCTAAACAAGCGAGCCAATATGCAGTTTATAGGATAAGGGATGTTCTTTACATAGGTTTCTATGTATATTACCTTGAAACCATTGGGCTGTTTAGAACATTACAACATGTCTATGAATATCATGTGATGATACATCTTGAACATCCATCTGTACAACTCTGGGATCCTCCCAGCTAATATTTCATTGCTCTATGCAATATTTCTTGTTCCGCTGATATAGAGTGTCTCTATGCCTATTAACAGTATTGACTCTGGAGATGGGTTTTTCTTATTACCTGCTTGCATTTCCAGTTCATACTAGAACTTCTATTGCTACGTCTCCTGTGTATATCTTTTTTTAACTTCTTGCCAATGCAGTGATAAAAGAGTGTATATGCAACCAGCTGGGTGGGATGAGCTATGAACTAGCTGAGTGTTGTTAGAGGCAGTGCTGGAGCTGTGGCAGAGAAAGAAGAAGAGCATTGTGGGTTTGGTTGGATACAGGAACAGGAAGTGCTACATATAGGATGAAAACAAACCAAAATTATTTCTTTACATGGTGGAAAGGGGTCAGGAGAGTCCAAATTGAAAAAAAAAGCATGGAGGAGAAGTACATGAGGAAAGCGACTATATGAGCATCTGTTAAAAATCATAGTAATCCTGGAAAACGCCTTTAAAATCTTAAATGTTGGAGAACTTGTTAATTACTTACTATCCACAATGGTTTCTCATTCATGTTTGAAGTTGGAGCTAGAATTGTGCTAATTTGTAGTTATCAAAGAGCTTAGAGGACAAGTACATCCTGAGAACTGGGGGAAGGTTGTTTGTAATATGGCAGAACTTCACACCAACCACAGTAACATCATAATCCTTAGTGATTTGTTGTTTAACTTTACTACAAAATCTATGGAACATTTCTCAAATACAACTTTTTTTAGGTTTTTGAGTTGGTAATTTTCCCTCCAATGGTTCTCTATCTTAATCATGCTGGAAGATCCATATTCACATTCTGTTCAAGTATCCAGTTCTGCAGGGTACCTTCCATGCTCACATCATGGTCCTCCTTTGGATTGCAGAGCTTTCTTACAATTAAGGGGCTCAATACAGACACAGACTGCAGCTCTTTGTAGCCTCTCCACCTTCTTCAGGGAGCTAAATATCTGGGCTCTCCATGGGAACTTTTTTCTGTTTTCTTTGGTAATATTATGTCACAACAGAAACCATAATAACATGGTAAAAATACAAATATAACAAAAATCTTTTTATTAAAGGGGTTATCCAGGAAATGATAATGATGACCTATCCTCAGGACAGATCATCATTATCACATCGGTGGGGGTCCAAGTCCCGTCACCCCAATGTTCAGCTGGGGCTCTGGTATGCGCAGCCTGCTCCAGACAGCTTTCCAAGCACAGTGCCATGCATCCTATAGCAGCTGTGCTTGGTATTGCAGCTCAGCCTCATAAAAGTCAATGACGTTGAGCCGCAACTAGGCCATGTGACCAATGTACAGTGATGTCAAAATGCCCAAGAAGAGGCCGAGGTGCTCATGGAGCACCGGCCTTTTCAAACAGCTGAATAGCGGGGGTCCCAGGTGTCTGACCCCCCCTGATCTGATATTGATGACCTATCAGAGGATAGGTCATCAATATAAATTCCTGGATAAACCCTCTAAGCAGACAGAATTTAGAGGCCTCCTGCCAGGGCTGCAATGCTGATGTCATGATGACAACACGTGGCAGGTACACGGATGAGAGCAGTGATTAGATATCACAGTCAAAGTAATGGGTTCTTTTTTTAATTAACACCATCCCTGCCTGTTTCCCATTTTTTGCTGATCTCAGACAATCTTTTTAATGTATGCAGAAGATCAGTATAATTAATAATAAACACACAAGTGACAGCTACAGGATGACTTTTCACGCTCACAGACCTATATTTTAGGTTTATTTGCCCTTTAAGCTTGTCTGAATGCAATTCTGTTATATGCATGAGTCATCAAATGCTCTGATCACATTAAGATCAATGAAGCTCCTCTGATTAAAAATGTCAGAAAACTCTGCTAAATCAACTTGTCACTTCTTGTGATGATAACCCAGTGATACATACCCCATACATTATTTATCCTACATTCAATTATGCAGTTTTTTGTTCAAAGCGTGAAGATCGGCTGTAATGGGCTATTCAGTACCGAGAGAACAATTAACTATTTTAACTTTGAAATAATAGAATTTCTTAGACATATCATCCATATTAAATAATACAGTGCAGAGCAGAAGTTTTCATAGTGCATTGTGCTGGAGATTAAGGAGGTTTAAAATGGAGGCTGTCCAAGTTTAAGACAGCAAGTTGGATGGAATGAATCTTTATAGGGATATCCATCCGCTGATTTATAATTAATAATATTATTATGTTTTTTATTTATATAGAATGCCATAAAAAAGTAAAAAGTTGATACCCCACCGATCCCCTGAGGAGGTGACTCACCTCAGCCAGTGATTGGCTGAGATTATATTTCTTTTGTGTAAAGATGGACCAGAAAGTAGAGACCAGTACGGGCCCAGGAAATGGTAGAATGTGGTTGGTACTTTTTTGTTTTTATGCCATTCTGATACTTAAAAAAATAAATTCCCACATGTCAAGGTACTTGTCCTGCAAAGCAGTGGGTACTTCATACAAGCCGCTATATGTATGGTGCAATCATGGCATGTACTCAGAAGTTGAGCTTGCACCATCAGCCTTGGGTCAAAAAGAACAGATCTCAGATCTAACTAAAACAGATGGAAAATAAGTCCAACAGATGCTCATAATAAAGGATCCATTTTTAGTTTCTGTTCTTCTGACAGATTAGAAGAAAGGGAAACTAAAGATAATGCAAATCCAGCCTAAAGGTACTAAGAAAAAATGTTAAGAAATAATATAAAGGATAGCAAAAAAATATTTTCCGATTTAAAAAATGATTAATTTTTAAAGACAAATCATAGAAATGTATATGTTGGTATTACTCTATCTGTAATGATCCACACTAACATATTACCACCATAAAATAAAGCTAAAAAAACTAAGGTTTTTTTTGGACTTGCCTCCAAAAATAGTATAAAAAGTGATTAAAAAGTAAAATGTACCCAAAATGATAGCAATAAAAATTACAGCTTGCCTCACAAAAAACAAGCCTCACATAGCTCCATTGAAAGAAAAATTGAAACTTGAGACTTTCAGAAAATAGTGACACGCACATTTTTAAATAGAAGTGTTTTTAGTGTTCAAAAGTAGTAATAGTTTTTTATGTAGTGGATTAGGGCCTGCTAGAGCATTTGCTTGATGTTATGTTTCACAATGGTTCATTTTGCTCTACTAATTTCTGTGCATTGTGCTAAAATTCATCCAATGTGTTGATTCAAACATTTTAAAAGCTTTATTGGCTAAAACCTAACTCAAAAATTCATGGGCAATTTTTTTTTCTCACACTATTTTATATACAGAGAACTATGAGACTTTAGGACAGCAGTACAGCTTTCTAACACCCATCACCTTCTTGGTTTTCACATACCCTGTAACACTTTGGTTGCTAAGTTGGAGTTTGTTGATAGTTGTGAACTTGACCTGCTACATCTGCACCTGCTCTGCACATGACTTGGATGATGTAGTTAAAGTCTTGAGGGTACTTAGTGATAATGCACAGTTTTACAGTAGATTATCTTCTACATACATTTCTATTCCATTGTCAGTTTCAATAGATTGAGGCATAGTATCCATGCCTTTTTTTTCAAGAAGAAGCATATAATTTATAAGGTGGGTTATGATATTTTTTTGACTTTTTATTCTTTTTCATACACTTTTTTGTAACCTTCACTTTGTAGGGATTCTCAAGGATCAGGACAGCGATTGCCTATCCTCAAGATAGGTCATCAGAACAGTTTTTGCCTGACTCTTAGCATCCTTAACAATTCTGGGACTAGTGCATCGTCCCTCATGGTCTCTACTAAGTAAATGGTGTGATGGATTGATGTAAACAATAAAAAGGTCACAGCATTTACATGTTCGCTGTGGACCCTTCAAACTGCAGATTAGTGGGGTGCTAAGAGTCAGAGTCCCACCAATTTGATATTGATGGCCCATCCTGTCGACAGGCCATAAATACCTAAATCCCAGAAAACCATTTAAGTAGAACTTCGGCAACTTCCGTACAGTACTTAGGGTCTAGATAAACCATATGGATTCCTATGGGTGCATTATTTAGCTATTGTTGGGGAGATTTCATTCTTTGACTCATTTTCCCTGTACAGGAATTATTATATGGCTCCCACTCACATGAATGGGTAATTTAACAATACATAACCAGGCTGGGATTTCCAAAGAGGGAATTACCCTTACTTGGTGGTTCTCTTCTCTAGATTAAAGTAGATGTGCCCTAAAGGGAGAACCAATGTCAGTGATCATCATATGCCCTAACAGGGAATATAGATAGGGGTTGTCTCCATCAACCATCCATTTAAAGTGGATCTCCACACTCTCCTGTCACTAAGACTCCTTTTGCCTCAGTGGATGTGTGGTAATAATCAGATCATTATAATTATCTCAAGAAGTAGAGCTGTAGTCTAAGGAATAATAGAAGACAGAGCAGCATCCTAAGTCTGTAGAGGTGGATTTACCTCTGACTCCCATTAGGCAGTCACTGATCTTGGCTGAGATATATAAAAATAAAATATCTCTCTAATATTTCATAAGGTTCATAAAATTCATTCAGTTAAAAGACAAGGGAGAGATATAACAGCCACAGTCCATCCAAGGTCTAACTTCAAATGATCCTCTTATGCAATAATTGATATTAGATTTTATCTTTCAAGACAGTCACCTTTTTGTATGACGTAAATTTGTCCTCAAATTAAACCTCAATTTTTTAGAGACTAAATGGGTTGAGGATGATGGTGGTGTTTTTGAAGTCAATGACAAGGTTTCCATTATGCCCGTTCTCGTGATCACTACTGTATTTTATTTCATAACTCTTCAGGTCTGAGAACCTTTGGAAATACCTACCGTATATAATATGTATGGTCTAAGTTTATTTTTACTTCTCCTTTAAATCTTTCCATTACTAGAATTGCAGCTATCCCTAAGTGGTGAGATATGGCTCCATTTCATCATTTCAGTATAATGACACTGGTGTCTTGTTTTCCCGCTAACACAGAATATATTTTTGATGTTGTTTTGCTGTAAATGAGATACTTCCTTTATTTCCCAGTGAATGAGTCATGTCTGCTGCTCGGGTCGTACAACCAGGGCTTTTATTCCTATGTGTTTCTGACCTGCTGCCGCTAACAGATAAGCAGAGGTTTATATAATGGAGTGATTTAAAACAACACCTAATGAAATTAATTACCCTGCAGGAGTTCTACATGCAAAATTCTAACATAAAAGAGACATAACCTCATCACGTTGCATAAAAACTGATTTATTTGTTTACAGTGTTGTGTCATGCAGCAGGTACGGTAGAGTAGCAGTGGTTCCAGGTGGATATGGGACCTTAGAAGTATCGGCGAGCCCTATGTCTGCCTCACCCAATACTTGATCAGCTGAGCATGTTTACCCAGATTGTCAGGAGCACCCCAAGCACAGTGGCCCTGATTTATCACACCTTCACTCCAGAATTCTGTCTTCAAAAAGTCGCACGATAGGGCTTTTGCGACTTTTTTGCGCATTTTTTTGCGACTTTTTGCATGTGTACACCACTCACTCCAGTTTGTAATATGGGTGGAAAAGTGGGTGTGGTTAGCCATGTTAATGAGTTTCACTCCAGATTTATCATTGCGACTTTTTAAAAAAAGTCGCAAAATAGTCGCAATCTCACTCCAGGAGGAGGGTGGAGTAGGAAAAGTGGAGTAGCTTCTCTAGACAGAAGTGTTAGGTTTAAGGACAAGCCACATTTATCAAACAACCTGTGACGTTTGATAAATGTGGCAGAAAGTACTCCAACACAGACTGAAGCAAAACTGACTTCAAATATTTTCCTAATGATAAATTCCCCCCAGTATGTTCTGGCATCTGCCTATGATTGAGGCCAGCTTGAATAGATAGATAGATAGATAGATATGTGTTCTTCCTTACCTTTGCTTGTGATTTGAGATCTCCTCACATGAGTGGCTCATGTTGTAACACAATGTTTTTTCCCCGAAAGCTGATCATCTCACACTACTCATCTCAGGAGATCTCAAACCAGGAGATGATGTAAGGATGGACAAATCTGTAGAAATAAAATTTCGTTCTTGTTTTCCCCAATCTCGTATTCATAACACATGGGTTATCTCTCCACACCGTTGTGAGTTATTTTGCAGGACCTGTGGAGAGACCTGGGATTAGTTATAGGGTGTGCAGAAGCAGCAGTCCCACCTGGTTCTGGTATCTGAGGGAATCCATCTGGGAAGACATTATTTGTAGTTGGGCCCAGAAGCTCCAAGAGGAATGCTGCGCAGACTCTAACCTCCCAATAAAAAAGGGACAAGTGAAACCGGGCTGGTTCCCATTCCCATACTTGATAAACCCCATATCAGTGCAGGATCCATCTCTGTGATATGTAAGCCCTTGACATGTGCATTCTAGAAATACAGTACTTTAACCTCCTGCTTGATCCATAAGGACCCAATCCATCATCTAAACTGTTCACTGACATTTTCAGTCAAACAAATCTTTAAATGATCCTTTCAATCAAAACATCTTGAAGCAGACAGTGAAGAGTCATTTTTCAAGCACTTAGATCAGACATCATCATTCTGAAGTTTGTGATGTGCAGGTTCAATGTTATGCTTTAACATCTGCTATAAACAGGAACTGAATAAATATTCTTGATGCATTTAGCCGATCAGATTTCCCTCCAGCCATTTGAATAACCAATAAATATGCAAAGGAAATACATTTAAAGTATTAATTTAAGAGAGGCTCCTGAGGATATGCAACAAATTTTACCCATATACACAACTGAATGTACAAATAGGGTTAGTCTCCAGAAGGCAACTTTTCCTGCTGATTACCATGGATCTGACCTCTTGAAATCCTATGGGAAAGCTAGATTTGGCTATTCTGGGGTATATAGCTTAACACATAATGCAAGGACTGGTAAGGCTATATTAGGGCATTTTAGACCATATTAGCAAGCACAGCGCCATCCATTGAATAGTGGTTGTGCTTGGTATTGCAGCTCAGCCCCCCTCACTTGCCTAGGGCAGTGATGGCTAACCTCCGGCACTCCGGTTGTGGTGAAAACTATGACTCCTAGCATGCTCCATTCATTTCTGGGGAATTCTGAGAACAGCCAAGCAAGTGTGCATCTTGGGAGTTGTAGTTTTACCACATCTAGAATGCCGGAGGTTAGCCATCACAGGCCTAGGCCATGTGACTGATGCGTGTGATGTCACATGGCTTAGGAAGAGACCTAAGAGCTCACGGAGCACTGTGGGTTGCTGGGAGTTAAACCCCCTGCCGATCTGATATTGTTAACCTATCTTGACGATAGGCCATCAATATTAAAATCCTAGAGAACCCCTTTAAAATGTACTTTTCTGGTATTGGAACAATGACCACATAAGACAATTATTTATGGCAAAACCCGCTCTATTCAAAACTGTAAAACCGTGTATTTTTTCACATTCAAATTAGCCTGCTTCATCTTGAGGCAGGAAGGAAGCAGATCTTTATCTCCCTCGCCCAGCAGGATATCTCAGCATGATTGTTAGCACTCATTTCTAGATGATCATTTAGCCAATAAGCTGTATGAAGAACAATGACATGTTTTCCTACTTCTATACGCAGATTTGTGTTTGTCTTAGCTTGGAGCTTCAATCTACAGTATTTGCTACCGAAGGGGTTAATGCCAGGCTGATAATGATTCTCAGTTACACATCTTATGACTACATCAGTGGCTTTGTAATTTAAAGCTGAGGTTAACAAGTACTGGGCCCTGGGGAATCCATCAAGGCAGAACCCTTAAACTCCAGGATAATGATAAATGCTTCTGAGTTTGCACGAAAGTGCTTTAAACAGTTTGATAGATGCTAACACAAGGGTAATTTAGTTGCCAGAACATGGCTGTTGATTTTCGGAGCTTTTAATTAGGCGCCTATTGTATAATAAACCTTAACAACGAATCTAATGTCATATTCCGCATACTGTATTGTGACAGGGCACGCAGGTAGAATTACCAGATGTTCTCATGCTTCTGCACTCATTATCTTATGATATTTCATATTCACTTGCTGGGTGACAAATTTAATTATTTCTCCTACATATTGATCAGACAAGATGAAGACAAATACGTTTACCAGCAAAAGTTTCCCAGAGGCTCCACAGCTAATTCCAACATTACCGAATGGGTTTAGCCATATTGGATGGATATACACAATATATGACAGGGACGGCCAAGCTGCCGCTCTCCAGCTGTTCTAAAACTACAACTCCCATCATGCCCTGATGTAGGCTGATAGCTGTAGGAAGTCTGGAAATGCTGGAAGTTGTAGTTTTTCAATAGCTGGAGAGCCTCAGGTTGGCCATGCCTGATGTATGGTTTACTATAATAATAACCTGTCACCACTTCTGAAATGTGTTTTTCAGTAACTACCTTGCATTTAGCATGAAATGGCAATTCTGGAGTGTTTTCTTGAATAGTTTTCTCGAGTGTTTTTATGAATAAATTGCCAACTTGATGCTACACAAAGGAGTGTGTCCTTGTACAGACTGATTGAATAGTATCAGAGTATATATATATATATATATATATATATATATATATATGGGCTAGGGGGTGCCAGATTATGAGCAGTTTACAGCTGAAGGGGATCCCTCTCTATGGCATCTGTATGCTCTATTGCAGGGATGCCCCCAACCTGCGACCCTCAAGCTGTTGCAAAACTATAACTACCAATATGCCCTGATCGCTGTAGGCTGTCCAGGATTTCTGGGAGATGTAGTTTTGCAACATCTGGAGGGCCGCAGGTTGGGCATCCTTCTCTAAAATTTACATATATAGGGGATGTTCTTATAGGGCCAACCGCTATAAGGTTTCAAAATTGTAGAACAAATAGTTACAAATAAAAAGATGATGATTATCATATTAATAATTAGAGATGAGTGAATTTCCCAAAAAATTTTGTTTGTAATTGGGCCAAATGGGGAGTCAGATTTGATTTGATCCAAATAAATTCGACCCAAAATGAAAGCGTCTTGATTGTCCTGAAAAGTCATGTATGACATTTTAAAGTCTCCTAGAACGGTATGCTGGGAGCACGGGCGTAACTACCATAGCGGCAGACCATGCGACTGCTATGGGGCCCAGGGCAAGAGGGGGTCTAGTCTTAGTTGGGATTATCCCCTCTTCTGCTGGAGGTGAAAACTTGGTCAGAACTCTACCCTCTAAAGGAACAAGTTTTAGCAAATGAGGCAGTGGGAAAATTGTCCAAGGGTCATTGAAAGGGGTTTAGGCAGCAACCCTTGTGTCCTGTGTGGGGGGCCTGGTGTGATCCTTGCTATGAGGCCCTTACTTCTCTATGTACGCCACAGGCTGGGGGTAAATGGATGAGACCTGGTGGTAACAAAAAGACTGTTTACAAACACAATACATATTTTTCTTTGCAATAAAAATAAATATGCAAGACGAATCATAAAAGTTTCAGGTTCGTCAAGATTTCAATGTTCTTGGGAAATTCATAGAGAATTGATCCACTCATTTCGGTTAATATGTTGCATATATTGTTTTTCAACCTCTTGGCTGACCTGTAAGAAAAGCTCCTTCCACATAATGCTTGTAATCTTGATTTTTCACTTCTTCTGTAAAGAATCATCCATTACATTTTTCTGTCTACATAGTTCTGCTCATTTCAAAGCTGAAAGCTGAAAACTCACTGAACCAGTGACCTCAAAGCTCGGAGACATTTAGAGGCGGCATAGGGTTTGTAAAAACTTTCATTCACTGTGTGCCTTTACACAATGTTGCAGGCCTGTACGAGGTACAAAATGTTCTCTTGTATGCCCTGACACATATCCTCAGCTGTCATCGCCGGCAATGGCTGATTTTTATGGTGTATGATGAAAAAAAGTAATTTGTTTAGGAATCATCGTTCCTTTGTGACCTGTCAACTGTACGGATTTCATTATCTTTCTGCCTTTTCACCCAGTAAGATGCAGGAATCGGGTTTCAGAGTTTCTTCTGTGAACAGAATTTCACAATAAAAGTCCACACACACACACAAATTTTTCACTGGAAATTTTTTACCAGTAAAGAAATTCCAAATTCCAAAAGGCTTTTTTGCCATCTCCATTTTTTGGTGAGCTTTTTGTGACACCTAATTAGGCGCAGCATCTGGCAGTCTGTTTGCCTATATTGATATCCAAGCTAGCCCCTGACTGGTATAGATTTCAGTGTTCTTTTACACCGGAAAACTGGCATAGATGATAAATGTAGTGGGGTTGCTGGCCTTGTCTCCTTGCCACTCTTTTAATGTTCCCTTTTTTGGGAAGGTGGGGGAGCAGTTGGAGAAACTCCACTTGAGCTGAAAAATTTTCACACTTTTTCACACCAGGTTTCTGGTGTAAGTCAATGAAAAAATCTGCTCCAATGTGCCTTATTCCTCATTCACACATTAGTTATTTCCATCAGTTACTTTGAGCCAAAACCAAGTGTGGCTCTAAACACAGAACAGGAGCAGATCTTTCCCTTATACCTTATCTCTGTGTAGCCTACACTCCTGGTTTTGGCTCCCAATCACTGATGGAAATCACTGACCAAAACACTGACGTGTGAGGCTTTACCATTAGCAAAAACGCCTTCAGCAGGAAAAGACTTGTCTGTCCTTTGTCTCAAACTTTCTATAGACCATGAGCTAAGATCAGGAGCTGGTGTTTTTATCACGTAAAACTCACCATAGAAGCAAAGGTGCAAAAAACACTACTAAAACGTGTTTGAAAGCACCTTAAGGTTGCAGCTACACCTTCAGGTTTCTTGATACAGTTTTGGAAGCCTAGGCCTGTCCTTTCTCTCCTTTTATGATCCTCCTCTTATCTTGGCTTCCAAAACTTCATCAGGATACCTGACTGTGTGGCCATACCCTAACACTGAAATGTGATTTTGATAAATGATATTTTTGCATCAAGCATTCAATTTTTTGTGGAGTGTGTTATATTGCAAGAGATTAGGTTAGGAGTTTGTATTATTGACTTGTGAGCATTGTATAGAGTTGTGATATAATTTCTATAGATTTCAATGGGACTTACCACACATTTTATTTTCTATAAGACACCAAATTAGGGAGTACCATGGAGCAGCATATGGAGTGCCCATACTACAGAGCTGCATGGACTCCACAAACCCTCCAAACACACAACCCTGAAAGGTGCATGAGGCTAAAAAGTCCCATGCTCCACTGCAGCCATTGGTAGAGCCATTCAGCAGCCTGAAAATAGATGAGTATGGAGAAGAAGGCAATCAGAGACAAACCATAAGCAGAAACTCTTTGAGTCCTAATAGCTGGTGGACATCTTAATGCTTGGATTTTTTCCTGAAGAATGGAGACACAGAAAATATTATCTGTTTAATATACAGGACGGGCCATTTATATGGATACACCTAAATAAAATGGGAATGGTTGGTGATATTAACTTCCTGTTTGTGGCACATTAGTATATGGGAGGTGGGAAACTTTTCAAGATGGGTGGTGACCATGGTGGCCATTTTAAAGTCGGACATTTTGGATCCAACTTTAGTTTTTTCAATGGGAAGAGGGTCATGTGACACATCAAACTTATTGAGAATTTCACAAGAAAAACAATGGTGTGCTTGGTTTTAACGTAACTTTATTCTTTCATGAGTTATTTACAAGTTTCTGACCACTTATAAAATGCATTCAAAGTGCTGCCCATTGTGTTGGATTGTCAATGCAACCCTCTTCTCCCACTCTTCACACACTGATAGCAACACAGCAGAAGAAATGCTACAACAGGCTTCCAGTATCCATAGTTTCAGGTGCTGCACATCTTATATCACAGCATAGACAATTGCCTTCAGATGACCCCAAAGATAAAAGTCTAAGGGGGTCAGATCTGGAGACCTTGGGGGCCATTCAACTGCTACATGATGATGTGTTTCCCTCTTTATACACTGAAGCTGGCACATTCCCTGAGTTTTTCCAGCAAGATGGTGCACCACCACATTGTGAGTGTCAGGTCCGAGCATTCCTAGATGAACAGTTTCCTGGAAAGTGGATTGGTTGTCGTGGGCCAGTTGAATGGCCCCCAAGGTCTACCGATCTGACCCCCTTAGACTTTTATCTTTGGGGTCATCTGAAGGCAATTGTCTATGCTGTGAAGAAAGGAGATGTGCAGCACCTGAAACTACGGATACTGGAAGCCTGTGCTAGCATTTGTTCTACATTGTTGCTATCAGTGTGTAAAGAGTGGGAGAAGAGGGTTGCATTGACAATCCAACACAATGGGCAGCACATTGAACACATTTTATAAGTGGTCAGAAACTTGTAAATAACTCATGAAAGAATAAAGTTACGTTAAAACCAAGCACACCATTGTTTTTCTTGTGAATTTCTCAATAAGTTTGATGTGCCATATGACCCTCTTTCCACTGAAAAAACTAAAGTTGGATCCAAAATGGCCAACTTCAAAATGGCCACCATGGTCACCACCCATCTTGAAAAGTTTTCCCCCTCCCATATACTAATGTGCCACAAATAGGAAGTTAATATCACCAACCATTCCCATTTTATTTCGGTGTATCCATATAAATGGACCACTATGTATATTGAAAAGTAGGTCTTAAAGAAGTTGTCTAGCCATTACATAAAAACACTCAGTAGGTGTAAAATGGCAAAAGAAGCAATACTCATCCTACTGATCCCAACTGCTCCCATTCTGATGCTATCTGGGACCCATCTTGGTCTCTTTACTTCCTGATCTGTTGATCACTGCCGGATCGCTGTGGCATCAGCTTGGTAAATCAGTCCCTTGCATATACATAAATGGAGGAAATCAATAATAAATGGCAAATAGTACATACAAAATTATAAACTATATCAATATGGTATTTGTTGCTATTGCAATTCTAGGTATATGGGAAATGTTCAAATATTTTATATAGCTGCAAGCTTCAAACTAGCAGGAAGCCAAACAGATATAAATTCAGAATTTGGGAAGATAAATAGTATGTCCATAGGCTTTGAGCTTTCGGAAAAACTGGGTCACACGTATTTCAAGATTAAGTCACTTTAAATTTTCTATACCAGATTATATGATAGAATATAAATTATTTACCTTATCTGCAGCCGACGGCTATTTCATGAACTGTGCACTGAATGTCTAAGTGAGCAATTGTAATAATCCAGGTTACAATAGAGACATTTTGTGAATATACCACTTTCTGAAGACAACCCATCTAAATGACTATACATGCAGCAAAAAACAAATGATAACTAAACCTTAAAGAAATGTCCTGATGAAAAAAAAAACTGTATAGAACGCTTTATTCTGCATTTTTATATCAGTCTCCATTTTAAGACAAATAGACTAGGTAATGAAACTATTGTCTCATTATTGTCTACATTACACAAGCTTTACATAGATGCCACCTGGAAGCAGAAAGTGCATTTATAGAGTCTATGGGGTGTAGCGTAAGCTCCGTTGCATTTTACTGCCTGGAATTGATTTTAATCACCTTATCAGCACTTCATAAGATACATCTACTGGGAGAAACTTTGCCCACTAGCTTGCCCAAGCTAGAGCATTCCATAGATATCTACAAGGTTGTACAAACCATGATAGCACCCATGGCTCACAGCACTTTCTTTATTTGTAGTTTTGGACATTAAATAAAAGTGATTTTTTTTAGGCTTATCCACATGTTTAGATATCGGGGGCATCTAAGCTAGGGTGGCAATTATTGTCAGTTCACATTGACATTTACCTATCCCAAGATAGGGTCTTTTCCATTTAGTTTAGCACCCAATATCAGAAACAATGGTTAAGCACTCGAGATAAGCAAAATTAATTTTGAGTCTGTTTATTCCGAATTGGCCAAGAAAATGATTAAGGTACGAATCGATACCTAAATTGAAAGTACTTTATATACCTGGAAAAGTCTCTGACTCTCTTGAAACATTTTCCCAAATTGAATGCTGAAAAATTCTGATTCTAACAACTTTTTTATGAGAAAATTCTGGTCGAATTCGGATTCTAATGAATTGATTCACCTATCTCTGTTAAGCACTGCACAGCCATTTCTATTCAAAAATGTTTTAGCAATCATTACTATTCAAGCATTTTTTACCCTTTACACGAAAGACGCTTGGCATGTACCTGTACCTATACAGTTAAGAGTAGAATCAAGCACCAAGGAAATTTTCCTTGGCATCCTCTGAATCCACTTCTTAAGCCTTGACAGCAACCATTGTAGCTCCTATGGGGTCCAGTAGCTGATGGAAGCCACCTACTCCATGGCCACAATGCCAAAAATATCCATCATCCAACATCTGTACACAAAGTACATGTAAATTGACATGCATCTTGAAGTTCCTTGCCCCCAATGCAAAGTCTGTAAAGGGCTTTCCTAACTATCATATCATTTGTAGTATTGGTCTGTAGTATTAGTCTTCTCATACTGTATGATCTTTGGGCTTCCCCAGACTCCAGAACCCTGGGGAAAATGTACCGTCTGCAACCCATTAAAGCGGTGCCCTTGTCTATACAGAGCGTGTTCACCTCCACCTTTCTTTGTATCATAAACTTTTTTGGGATTATTGCATATACTAGATATTAATAAGGTTGTATAGGTTATTTGTGAATTAATGCATAAAATAGAGATTTTAGTGCAAAGTGATTAGACTTCAACGTAAGCTCTAAATAGAGTTGTCTTCTTGTCCCTCAGGGCTCATTCTTCTGTCAAAGCCTTGGCTTAGTTGAAGGATGGACTGGTGAACTCTGGTGGTCTAGTACAAGCCTGTACAAAGATATAGAAGAAAAGATAATTCAGCTACCTTGTTTCCTTATAGCAAAGCGTAACCCCTTTTAAATTATGCTATGGGGCCCCATAATTACAGTATTTGCTTTGCTTATGAAACCTAGATTAAATTAGGGTTCTGAAAGATAACCTTTAAAGAACAGCCCCTAGTCCTCCTATAACTTATTCTGCATTCATTAGGCTAGTATGTGTGCTAGTCTTCACATAGTAGACCTTTAAGTTTGGACCTAGCTGTATCTCAAATGTTCTTATATTTCACACTGTTGTATGATCAAAGTATCAGACTCACCAAGTTTCTAGATTATATATTTTAAGCTTCTTTATTGTCAGAAGCCTTGCATGATTTGACAAAGTGGAACAATTTAAAAAAGAAATGAGATAATACTCAGCCACATGTATAAGTCCCCAAAAAATAAGACAAGATGAGAGAAACGTCCAATCCAAGCCAAGCTGATTACATTTAATACAGATATTCCTCATCCCTCAGCCTCACAAAATGGTTTATGTTTAATGCCACATATTATATGGCAATACTTCAAAGTACAGGGATATACATATTTGGAGTTCAGATTGCAAATGTAATTTTGCGTGTTCTTGCTTTGGATGAGAGTAAAATCTTCAAAAAGTTTTGTCAGAGATTTACAGTGAAAGAAAGGTGTAAATGAATGGTGTGTTTTTAATTTGGAAACAGGGCACAATATTTAATTATGTGGCCTCCATAGCAAAACTTGTAAAGGGTCTCCACCCAGGGGCGTAGCTAAAGGCTCATGGGCCCTGGTGCAAGAGTTCATCTTGGGCCCCCCTTCCGTCAGTGCTATGTGTGTCTTCTTATGTGGCACAAGGGTCTTTGGGCCCCATCAGGCTCCTGGGCCCGGTAGCGACTGCTACCTCTGCACCCCCTATAGCTACGCCCCTGTCTCCACCCCACCATGACCCCCTTAAGCAGCAAATTTAGAAAATGAAAAACTTGTGGTCACCAAAACATACAGGGATAATACACACTTCGATGTCACAGCAGGAATAATGCACACAGTGATGTCACAGTAGAGTAGTGATACTTATAGTGCTGCTACAAGCAGGTATAATATATGCAATAAAGCCACAGTAAACAGACACACAGATGTCACTCTATAGGAATAATTTACAGGAATAATGTACACAGTAATGTCAAAGTAAACGAATAATGCACACAGTGATGTCACAGTAGAATAGTGATGCTTATAGTGCTGTTACAAGCAGGTATAATATACGCAATAAAGCCACAGTAAACAGACACAGAGATGTCACACTATAGGAATTATGTGATGTCACAGTAAAGGAGTAATGCACACAATGATTTCAAAGTGAAGGAATAATGTGTACACTCCACAGTGAAGTCACAATACAGAGATAATGTGATGATATTTTACAGGAATAATGAACACAGTAATGTCAAAGTAAACGAATAATGCACACAGTGATGTCACAGCACAGTGATGACACAGCAAGTATAATGAATGGACACAACACAGTTATAATAAACACAATAATGTTGTCACAGTACAGGAATAATAAATACAGTGATGTCACAGTACATGTATAATAAACACAATGATGTCACAGTACAGGGATAATAAACACAATGATGTCACAGTACAGGAATAATAAATACAGTTATGTCACAGTAAATGGATAATAAACACACTGATATCACAGTACATGGATAATAAACACAATGATGTCACAGTACAGGGATAATAAATACAGTGATGTCACAGTACATGGATAATAAACACAATGATGCCACAGTACAGGGAAATAAACACAGAGATGTCACTGTACAGGGAAATAAACACAGTGATGTCACAGTACAGCAATAATAAATACAGTGATGTCACAGTAAAGGGATGATAAACACAGTGATGTCACAGTACATGGATAATAATCACAGTGATGTCACAGAACAGGGATAATAAACACAGTGATGACACAGAACAGGGATAATAAACACAGTGATGTCACAGTATAGGGATAATAAATACAGTGATGTCACAGTACAGGAATAATAAACACAGTGATGTCACAGTACAGGAATAATAAACACAGTGATATCACAGTACATGGGTAATAAACACAGTGATGTCACCGTACAGGGAAATAAACACAGAGATGTCACAGTACAGGGATAATAAACACAGTGATGTCACCGTACAGGGATAATAAACACAGTGATGTCACAGTACAGGGATAATAAACACAGTGATGTCACAGTATAGGGATAATAAACACAGTGATGTCACAATACAGGGATAATAAACACAGTGATGTCACAATACAGGGATAATAAACACAGTGATGTGGAAACGAGTTTGCTCGAAGAGCAAAAAGAAAGCAAGCTGCACCAAGGGATTACACTAAAATTATTTATTAAAACAATAAAAAAAAACAGTAAAACAAGGAAGGCAAAGCTACGCATCAGGCTCCTAAATGCATAGCTTTGCCTTCCTTCCTGCTTTCTTTTCTTCTTGCTCTTTGAGCAAACTCGTTTCCATGTGGTCATTCTGGTGTCCTGAGAGGCCCGCCCGGCACACAAGTGCAGCAGCCTGGAATCCCTTCTGTATGGGAGTAATTTTGTCTTCATCTATTGTTGTGCCTAGGATGCACATCATCATTTGGTACGGTGCTATTACCTTTATGCTCTGTTCTGCACATTAAGATATTACACCAGGGAACACCCCCTCTATGTTTCTCTTTTGCAATAAACACAATGACACAATATAGGGATAATAAATATAGTGATGTCACTAGAGATGTGCGAATCATGCAAAATTTTATTCGCCGAACATTCGCCGAACTTTTCCTAAGATTCGTATAGTTGACGAATAGATTCTTTGAATTTGCGTACAAAATATACGTAATTATATGGCTTTTAGCGAACATTCCTGCACTAATAATTAACGTTCAGGTGAAAGGGTACGCAACCTCTTTGAACATGTACTCATAAGTGTACAAATTGCGTACGAAAATGACTGGCTTTACTGGAGAGGAATGGTGGAGCAGGAGGAACGCTCTGAGTCTGACTCCTGGCTTCATATGGATACTGTATCAGCAGATGACAGCAGATCATGTGGCTGAGACTGAGATGAGCGTGCCATCCATTCCACTACCTCATCCACTTTCTCTTCCACTACAATTTTGCGCCTTGGTGGGTTAGCCTGGTGGAACAAAGTCCGAATATTGTGAATACTACTAGTAGATGCTCCGGCTACAGGTCCTTTGGCACTTCTGCCCTGTGCCACCTTCTCCTTTTTTTTAGAGCTCGAGGTCTGCCTGGAACTGCACCCCTTTTGCTTATCCATTCCAGACATTTTTTAATTCACTCTGTGGCCCTGCAGCTGGTCTTTGTCTTTGTCCCTGTATCTCCCTGTCTCTCCCTATCTCTCCCTGTCTCTCTCTCCCTGCCTGATTAATTACTAGCCCTGAACTGGCCCTGCACTTGCCCTGCAGTATCCTTGATATGTGTAATATGGATTCCCAGATCAATTACACCCCAATTTTCACAAAACAGGTCTCAGAGTCTCAGAACTTCACACACAGTGCTTTTGCTCGTCTCAGCAGTCGCAGCAGAAGTGGTGCGTCACTGGCTTACCGAGCCTGAGCCAATCAGAGCAAGCCCTGCCCACTAGGTTAGGTGACCGCTTTCTTCCCGGGCTTTTGCGCACGATAAACAAACTAACAGTAATATTTTGCTAATGAATTGAATTCGTATGCACCAGCGTATACAGTAACTTATACGTACGTAGCAATAGCGTATAATTTATAGGACAACTTCGTAGCAAATGCGTACAAAGCTGAAGTGAATCATTCAGATTCGCTTTGCAGCTAAAAATTTCCAAGATTCGATACAAATCAATGAATCGACGAATAGATTCGCTCATCTCTAGATGTCACAGTACAGGGAATAGTACAGGGATAATAAACACAGTGATGTCACAGTACAGGGATATTGCTTGCGTTAATATTGTAGCACAGGAATAATGGACACAAGAAATGTCACCATGTGCAGTACACTATAACATTATAGTATAGGAAAACACATTAAATGCAGACATTGTGATGTTCTAGTACAGGAATAATGCTGTGATGTCATAGCATGGACATATTGCAGAGAAGGGGTGATGGTTACAACAGAAGTAACCATGGGGCTCCATACTAAAACTTAGGATGGGGCTGCGTTCCATTTTCTACAAGTTCTTTCACAGCCCATAACCATTAATAACTTTTTATGTCAGTGGTAATGGTTAGTTGTTGGGCCCTACTTATCTATCCTGGTAGTTATGACTGTGGCTGAGATGTTGAGGTAATCTTAGACTAATCCCAGTTTACCATCATACAATCCAGAGCCTAGATATACTGTAGGTCACTATACTAATGGCCATTGTAGAGCCTGTGCATATAGAAATCATAGGGCAGAAAACTACCATGGCAATGACACAGTAAGAATTGAAGTAGTGACAATATAAGTCCATATACAATAATTCACTGCAAAGTAAGATCAAGTCCAGTGAAGGCTTTGCCTGTAACACTGATTTAAAACAGGAGGTGATAAACCTTTTCTCACACATTGAATGTCACCACAAAATTCTTTTTGTAGCGTCTTGCAGCGTGTTGAACATCTCTTTAGTTCTTTTTCCATTTGGACTGACTATATATGTGCATGCTTTGTATTAGACATTTATAAATGCCATTTTAAAACACATATATCCCTTAGAAGCCCCAGGTTGTTTCTTGATTTGGCAGGTTAATTCAAGTGTAAGATTTTAATGTCTCCTGTACTAATGCTTACCTGTCTTTAGGTTTTGTGAGGGCATGCCACTAGCTTTATTCCGGTTCCATAGAGCAGTCATCCGGCTATACGAGAAGTCTTGTCAAGCCTTATTATATTTAATAATAAATCAATTACATTCTGTTTTGTTTTATTAAAGGGGAACTAAACCCGGAATCCAAACATACAAAAAAGAATAAGCAACAAAACATAACATAATTTCCTTTGTTATTTGTTCTTGTTTCGTCAGATGTCACAATTGCAGACCATGTAAAATAAACTAGAAACGCAGTGCACTGTTCTCTCAGGCTGCAGCCATGCCTATTGCCCCTCCATCTCCCCCCTCTCATGCTAGTGCATGTAAGCCAGGAAGTGTAGAAGGAGTGGGCTGGGTTTAGTGTGGATATGTTGTCTATACAGTAAGTGGGGCTATTTTGGTGGAAGGAATCTCCTAGTTACTAATACAGTAGTACAAATAGATTTTGTTACCACCATGTGGAGCTTAATAGAATACAGAATACATTCTTCTCTGCAGATCCTTTCAAACTCTGTCAGGTTAGATGGAGACTGCTGGTGGAAAGTCATTTTCAAGTCTCTCCAGAGATGTTAGATTGGGTACAAGTCAGGATTCTGGCTGGGACACTCAAGGATGTTCACAGAGTTGTCCCTAAGCCATCCCTGTGTTGTCTTGGCTGTGTGCTTAGGATGATGCTGTTATTAAAAAGGTGAACCTTTTGCCCAGTCTGTGGTTCAAATCACTCTGGATCATGTTTTCATTAAGAATATCTCTGTACTTTGCTCCATTCAGCTTTCCTTGACTTCTGACCAGTTTTCCTGCCTCAGCCACTAAAAAACAGCCCCACAGCATGATGTTGATAACTCTATGCTTCACTGTACAGATGATATTGGGTAGGTGATGAGCAGCGGCTGGTTTCCTCCAGACATGATGCTTAGGGGCTTTCATGTGTCTTTTAATGCGGAGAGGCTTATCTCTAGCCACTCTGCCTTAAAGTCCAGATTAGTGAAGAGCTGCAGTGGTGGTTGACATTCTGGAAATGTTTCCCATCTGCACACAGGATCTTTGGAGCTCAGCCAGAGTGACCATTGGGGTCTTGGTAACCTCTCTTACTAAGGTTCTTCTCCTCCTTAGTCCTGGGAGTCCTGTTGTTACAAACTTCTTCCACTTAAGAATTATGGATGCCACTGTGCTTTTGGGAACTTACAATGCTCCAGAAATTGTTTTTACCCTTCTCCAATCCTGTCTCTGAGCTCTACAGGCAGTTATTTCCTCCTCATGGCTTGGTTTTGCTCTGATATGCCTTGTTAGCTGTGAGATCTGTTAAAGGACAAGGCTGTGTCTTTTCAAATCATGCCAAATCAACTGAATTTAACCACAGATGACTCCAATCAAGGTGTAGAAACATCTCAAAGATGATCAAGAGAAATGAGAGCCCCCCCCCCAGAGCTAACTGTCATGTGAAATAGCAAAGGGTCTGAATACTTATGTCCATGATAAATGTTATGATTTTTTTCCCATTTTAACACAAGGCCGCAACATAACAAAATGAAAGTGAAAAAAATGAAAGGATTGTATGAAATTATGGAAAGGCCATGTAGACTTCCATGTTTGCTTTCTTATGGCTGTCTAAAACTCAGAGTTTAAATGGAACCATGATATAACTATGTGCACATAATCAAATTTTTAATAATCAATGACATATGCCAGTATGGTGGTGGAAGTGCTTCACTGACTACTCTGAAGTGTTCCCTTTTCCACATGAAAATGACTGCAGGTTATAAACGTTTTCTTCTTATGCTTGATTTTCACTTCAGTAAATGTTACCTCCTATCCTCCTGTTCTTGAAGGTAACCAAAGTCATTTGAGGCAAATTGTTCATAACTGACATCACTGTGTACCAGGTTTAGAAAATGATGCTTGTACACCAGGTTAGGGCAATTTGCTACGTTGCCATGTTTTGTTAACATCATTTCTTTATGGGTTTATTATGTTCAGTCAGCATGAAAAGCTTTAACAGTAATAATTGGTAGAAATGAATTGGCTGGAAATCAACATTTGTCTTCCTTGTCATTTTTCTAGCTGTGAGTGGTCACAGGCAGTGTAAACCTTGAATGAAGTTTTGCGTGCCGTTTGCAGTTTTTTGTGTTGTTCAATATGTGTAGTTAGGGAAGCTACAGTAAGTGGTAATGTTTTCAGTTCTGTGTTTTGGCCATTTGTTTCAGGAAACATAGCCATGGCTTCACTAACACAGAATCTGGATATCTCAAATTCAATGAGTATTTTGCTTCAAGATCTGTGGCAGAAATCTTAGGCTTACTCTCAAATTTCTGATGTGGATGTGCAGTAGATCCACCAGAGGGTTAGCTCCATTTTCATGCCGTGGGGCTAATTATATGCTTTTTTAGCATGCTACTTATTTTCATAGTGTTTTTTTTTCTGCAGAGGTGCCAAGATTCCCCACAATGTTGCTTGCATATGAAAGGGAAGGCACACACATGCATGGGTACCAGATTTTGGCCCCTTGATGTGCACAAACAATAAAAGAATGAAACTTGATATGGTTAGGGTTTGCCTGATTTATAAAAAAAAAACTATTTCTAAATGCTATACTGAAACACTCTGAGCTACTTAAGGTATATTGCCAACTCAAGACTCTTGTCTATTAGCCAGATCGTTGTTTACAAAGAGTACCTCTCTGACTGAATGATCTGGTATTTCCATACATTACAAGGGCAATCCATTATATATCCGTTGAAAATGTCTAGTACTTCATTTCCACTGTGGTGGTGCTGCAGCGGAGCAGGCCACTTGCTGGTGAACTCCACAAGTCCAAGTAGAAATATGTTCTGTGATCACCTTCTAACACAAAGTAATTTCATAACCCTAACGTTTTGTTCTTCAAAGCATCATACTGTATTTTTGTACTTCTACCCACTCATAGTTCATGCCTAAGGCTGGATTCACACTAGCAATTAATATCTGGCATTACCGGAATGAAGAGAGATCCGGCAGGCTGTTGCCTGCTGGAATAGCATGCTGGACATTAAGCACTAGTGTGAAATTTGCCTAAAGCAAACATCCATTATCTTTCATTTTTAATTCATCTAGGTTCTGTGATTTCAATAATATCCTTCTACATATGTCAGATATTGTGTGAAAGTGTAGTTTCCTAGTTGATAAGGTTGAAAAAGGCACAGGTCATCAAGTCGAAAACTGTAATCTTACCTTGTTGACCCAGAGCAACCTCTATGAGGCAGATGTCAGTATTCCTGTATTAAGGTACAAAAATTAATTGTCTCCTGGATCAATGTCCCACCTAGTACCTATAACTTGTGATATTATGACTTTCAAGAAAGGCATTTAGGCTCTTCTTGAACTTGCAAAAATGAATCAACCATCATCCTGTTGAATTTCATAGCGTCACTGCTTTTACAGTAAAGAATCCCCATCCGTAATGATGGTGAAGCTTTTTTTCCTTTACAAAGATTGCCCCCTTGTAATGGTTACAGGCCTGGGTATAAAAAAAATTGAAATATCTCCGTACTGTATGTCAATATATGTGCATTGTATGTACATGTGTACATTGTAAATGTATCTTTCCTTTTCCGACAGACAAGTAGGAAACTACAAAACATACATTGTCTCATGTAAGAGTAAAATACATTTCAAAAAACAAATGACCTGAAATAAATGGCATGACTAAATTATACAGATATTGAGCAGATATTGAGCAAGTAATAAAGAGTACCAAGAATGTATATACTCCAGCTTAAGTTCAGTCATTGTACGTAACACGAAATCTTGTGTCAAAACTATCATGTAGTAAACTTATGGACACTCAGGTGAAGAATATTAATAACTATAGGGGGAAAGGTTGCAGGTCAATCCATGTACAATAATGTTAGAGGCAGTGAGAGTATACATTTTAAATACAATTTAAAGCTTCTAAGAGCCTTTAAAAGTAAGTCCTATAGTGTATCAAAATGTCTAAAATGTGCCCAAAGGACCTCACAGACCTAAAGAAAGTGTGATTCCTGGAGTCCTATTTAGCCCATTAAGCAATGGTTGAGGAAGAGTTTGACTTCCAAAAGTTGTCTAGTCAGTAATAAGATGCTTGGGAAGTTTATCTGGGAGTAAATGTAGTAAATATAAATCTGGTTTGAGCGGAAGGTTTAGCCCTATGATGGAATTAATGTGTTGTATAATAGATAACCAGCAAGCAGTAATAAGAGGACATGTCCACCAAAGATGGAAATATGTGCCCAAAGAGGAGCCACATCTCCAACAGTGTGGATCATAATTAGAATTATATTCATGAAGCTTCACAGGAGTGAGATGCCGTATAGTCAAGATTTTATACCCACTTTCTTACATTCTCACACACATAGAAGTCTGCTTGGGAGCCAGAAAGAGTTTTTTGCATTTCACAAGATGTGAACTTTGTATTAAGATCTGTTTCCTAAGCTCGAATAAAAGGATGTGTGCTGTCAGATGTCGGCAATAAGAGGTATTTATGTGTTTCATGTCTCCTTTTCTATAAGGAATCTGAATATGTAGCCAGCCTATTATCATCCTATAGTCCATCAGTATCTTACTTCCTGTCACACACATTTTATTTATGGATAAATAGGCCCCAAATATGTAATAGATTTTGGAATCCCTTTGATGATGGCTTTAAAAGGAAAATTTAGAAAATGGTATTTTGCAGAATAGAAAAGTTATGTACAAAATCCTATTGTTATAGCTAATGATGAATAACCTTTAGTCAGAGCCACTTGAGTGAAGTTCAGTTTACAGTATCATTCATTTTCAAGGTTTTGGCTTAAAAATGTATTGGATTCCTATGCCATTATTGCTCAGGATTCTAGTAATTGATATGAAGCGGGTCTCAAAAGGAGCATCTATGGAGGTCAAGCAGCTGAGACCTCAACTAATGTTGAAAAATAATAAATCCTTCTTCAGTGAGAAAAAGCAATAAACTAAAGGGGTTGTGCCACAATCAACACTTATCACCTATCCACAGGATATGTGATGAATGTCAGATTGCCGGAAGCCTCACCAAATGATCACTAGAACCGTGGCCCAAAACCTCCCATCCCTCCTCACTGCAAAACTCTAGTGAGGAGAGGTCTTAACGGAGTGACGTTTGAACATTCAATGTTTATCGAGTCAACAGAAGGATGTGCAAGCTTAAACACCCATTCCTCCTCAATGTGGCTGATTATCGAGGCGATACTGGAGGTGTCAGATTACGTTGTAGTGGGGCCTCCAATCAACAGAAATCAAATATTCATTACCTATCCTGTGGAAAGGTTAAACATTTCCATTTGGCATAACTGCTTCAAGGAGCACTTGACCAATTTTATGTAAATATGTTAGGCTAATGTTTAAACATGGTCAGGTCTATTTTCCCTCCAGTGAGGTAAAACAATGCTAGAAGTGTAATGACAAAACTGCCTACATAGTTTCCTATGGGATCAGTTTTGTGCCGGTGGCATCAGTTGTGATGCCAGATGTTTTCTCTTTCAACATTTCACAGTCTGGTAATGGACACGGGACAGGTATAGAAAGTTCACCAATTTTCTATCACTTGTGTCCAGCTGAGGCAAAAAATAGAACTAGCTATACCAAGCTAAACCCCAGTGTTCAGTATGATATTTTTATAAAATGGTAAGATTTTGATATGATGGATCAAGCCATCTTCTTGTACCTATTGTACAGTGGCATTTCCAGCAGACAGTGAGGAAGCAAGACAGAAAATTCTTTCATTTTTCCCACTTGTTATCAGTATTGCTATTGATGCTAAGGACAAGTCATTGAAACCTCAGGACTCTGTATATCCTCAGAAAAACTGATCAGAGTGGATGGTATTTGACATGTTTCAGTTTGCTCATTCAGCAGCGGAGCTTTGCCTCTTGGCTTACTATTAATCACAGGACATAGCTCACCACCCACCAGATTGTCACTGACTCACCAACCTTCGGCAGTCATGTGCTTACAAAACAGTTTGATATTATTTTCACTCAAAAACGTATGCTTTTCAATAATATATACATATATGCTAACATGTATGCACTAGGTGTCTGATTCCTGGCACTGCCACACCATCACCTGTTTAAAGAGGCGGGGATGCTCATGAGAGTGCTGCTTCCTCTTTATGATTACCGGTGCGTCATCTCGCTTGTAGAGTCGGTGCAGAGAAAGGTAAGTGGGAAGAGCATTTGTTATTACACTGCAAGACCACCACCGATCCTGAGGATAGGTGATCAATATTTATCCACTGCACAACCCCTTTAATATGGTTCTATAGTTTCTGGTTCCAAAATAGTTAAAGGGGTATCTTGAGTTCATAATATTGATGACTTGTAGATTGCTGGGGGGTCTAATTCTTGGCACCCCCTGTTGATTAGCTTTTTGAAGGTGCTGGGCACAAATGTGAGCGCTGCATTCTCTTCAGTGTATACCTTCATGCCGCCTATGTTGTACTGATGGTGCAGGCTACATACAGCTTCTTCTCCCTTCAATGGGACAAACTACTGTAATTACAATAAGTCGCCACTACGGCATGCAGGTAAACATTGAAGGAAAATCACACTAGAATCCCTTTAAACAGCTGATAGGTATTGGTTCCCGAGAGTCAGACCTCCATCGATTGCTTACCTATCCTGAGCAAGGGTCATCAATTTCATGAAACCAGACAACCCCTTATTCTGTGTCTTCCTCTATGTGCAATCCTAAGAGGTGGTTCACAAATAAATGTAAGATGTAAGAGTCCCTCGATAACAAATGTTAGGGGAAATTTAAGGCTAGGTGGGGTTATACCGTCCTATTGTATTGACTTGTACTTTGTCAGTGTACAATACAGTTTCATTACATTCTCAGTTTTCTTAAACTAAATAAGTAAGCAGAAAATTACATTTCCCAAAGGTAGCATGTATGTAATGACTCTTATACTATTTAAAGCCGGTTGCTAGGAGCTATCGTCTAGCTTGGCTGGTGATGTAAACTGTAATACTTTCTATTAATTAAAACCCCAAGCATGACATGTCTTCTTGCTGTGTTGCTTTTCCCCCCAGGATTGTAATGTAATGCATAGAAGTAAGATGTGATAAGTGGAAACCTATACAGAGGACATCTCTGTTTTGAATGTGATGTAGGATTATTGATCAAATAACAATCTCTATAATTCGTGGGTGGTGGCATAACTTCAGTGTCCTAATGCAAAAGCTTTACTTTTTTTTGCATTTTTTAAAATCCAATGAAGCAAGTATTATAAACCATTATATACCATATTTGGTATATTATATGGTTGATATCTATGATCTATGAATATATATATATATATATATACATATATATATATATATATACACTGTATATATATTCTAAAAATAGCAGAGCTCTGGCTCAGCTACTTCCGGTCCCATATCAGTGAATGGGGAGGTAGCCACAAGACTTCCAAAAATAGCTGAGTGTGCTTGCTCATTTGTTTTTAGAAGTCTTGTGGCAGTGATTGGAGAGGACACTGTCCGTGCACAATGTGCTCTCCTTTACTTTGGGGTACCATTCTGGAGAAAGGAGTGGGTGCCAGAGGTGAGATCTGCACCTACAGAATCTTCTATTTGTGACATATCCTAGTGATATACCAAAAACATTGAGATAAGTCAACTCCTTTAACTTTAGCTACTAATGTCATGTAGCTGCTGCCGAAGCAAATTCATGTGATGCATCAAACAAGGCATAGATGCTCAGGATAAGAACAGTGTTATCTTTATACAAATCACTAGTCAGACCACACATGGAATATTGCTTACAATTTTGGGTACTAATGGATAAGAAGGACATAGTTGAACTAGAATGAGTAAACTAGAATGGGTATAGATAAAAAGGACCAAGGTCATTAAAGGAATGGATGGATTGCAATACCAAGTTAGGAAAAAATCAATATACTGTACAATAAAGGATTGAACAGCACAGAGATTTTTGTGATGATTTTTTTACTCTTAGGCCTTTAACCGTGACACAGGGAACTTAATCTACATCTAGAAAGAAGGTTTTATCATCAATATAAAAGGGGGTTCTTTACTGTAAGAGCAGTGAGATTATGGATTTCTGTATTGCAGAATGCTCTGATGGTTGGTTCACAAGTCCTAGAGGGACTCAGATGCCTTCTGTTAACAAGATATTGCAATATTTGGAGTCAAAAAGGAATTCTTATCCTAATTTGAATCAATTGGTATCCAACTCATGGAGTTTTTTTGTCTTTCTCTGGATCAACTCAATAGCATGGACCATAGGGTTGGACTTAGTGGACTTGGATTTTTTTAACTATTTTAAACTTGTCCCTTCATAGAAAAACACTTTGTAAAATTTTGCACATTATCTAGTAGATAGAACATTTCCTAAAATCTCCCAACAAAAACTACTGATCCTCTTTAAATTTATTGAATGATTCTTGAGAGGAGATCTTGGGAAATTTTTCCTTGTTTTATCAGTCTGTTTCTGCCTTCAGGAAATATTAATGTTTACGACTATAATGGACTGTTCCATACTTCCCTGCTCTGCGCTACTTAATCTTTTCATCTTTTTCTATTATACAGTCTTCAGCAGCTATAAATATTCTCCCCCACTTTGACTATTTTTCCATATAAAGTAATCACCAAGAAGAAATGCTGCTTGACTTCAGCAAGGATTTATGGGTGTTCAGGAACCATAAGAATAAAATAAAATCTGTGGACTGCATTATGTACATGTTAGGTAACTGTGAATTAAGAGCGAGGGCAAAGTGTTCTAAAGAATTCATCATTAATGAGCCAATAAAAGGAATTAGAAAACACCTTGGCTGAACTGTTCTGGCTTGAATTCTCCTATTTTGCTCAATCCAAAAGCCTAAAAGCCACCTCAGAGGGATGAAGAATTTGGAAACTCTACTATTCTAAATGAAATCCAAATGAGTGAGATATGGTGATACCATGGAGTTATTTACAAGTTCAGAACGTCCTCACTGATGCATTGTGCAGACACATTAATATTCTCATGCAGGATTTCAGTTTCCTCATTTATCAGAACCTGACTTTGACTGTTGTCTGTAAGGAAATATTTATGTTCGGGCTACTCAAGTGAGACCTTACCTTTAATACCCTTAGTACATGTAAATCGCAGAAGTAACATCTCAATTTAAGAAGAATCAAAATGAATTGTTTCTAATCAATCTGGGATTAGAAACAAGGGGTCCAAATCCCCAGTGAGATATTACATTTTCAATATGAAACTTAAAGGTATTTCCAGTTCCTCAATATTGATGGCGTATTGATGGTGGTGCGGGACACCCATCACCCCACAGATCAGCTGTTTTCAGTAGATTGAATTGGGGCTGAGCTGCAGTACCATGGAACAGAAACTACACAGTGGATGGAACTTTCTGCTTCCAGCTCTGTCCACTGTTTTGTTTCCAGCTCCACCGACTGCCAGAAGTCAACTGATTGTGGTGATGTTGGACCTCCATCTTTCTGATGTAGACTTATTCTGAGGATAGGTCATCAATATCTTGAGACTGGACAACCTTTTTAAAGTATATGCAGTTAATGCTACACTGCTTCTTAAACAGTAGATTACCGGCCTGGTACAATGTGAAGAAATCTCTGTCTATGCTGTCTTGGTCAAAAAGCATTGGCTCACTGAAATGCTGATTGGCCAAGGTGGTATTTAATCTGCAAAGATTATACAGAGGTCTGTGAATCTTAGTGTGTCTAAAGGTGGACAAGAGGGAATAGAAATGAGCCCTTAGCAAGCTCTGCATATGGTCTATAAGACTCCTCACACTGCTTAGATGCTCACTATAAAGAGATATTGTATTCCCCGAATAAACGTTGAACATAGTGTACGTACTGGATATACTGTATGTTGGCCAAATGTATTGTTTTTACCAGGTCTAGCTAACTATCTTATGTGTGCTAACTCTCATTGGTGAAAGAAGTATCAGACATGTTGAATTGTAAATATGCCCAATTAAATTGTTTCACAAGGTCTCTGGGAGTGGTTTATTCCCCTGTACGTACTGAAAACACCTGCACTAGTGTATAGGTGGGGGGTCAGAATCAGCATTCACTAAGCAGTGTGTATGGGCAGCCTAGGATACTAGATTGTCATTGTAGATGAGTCTCACACATTATTCTGCAGACAAGCATAGCGAAATATTGCCAATTTACTCCATCTGCTTACTTTGTACCTAAAGGATAAACATCTACCGTACCAAAGTCAATGAGTAAAAGCTGTAATAACTTTATTTGCTTTAATAGGGTTCCATGAATTCCACCTTTAGATGCAGCATTCATCCATGTATGATAGAAAGATCCCGGCTTAGGGTCTTGATTAGAGATGAGCGAATCAATTCACCGCTTCATAGATTTGTTACAAATCTTCGTTATTTCCTACTCCAAAGCGAATACGAATCTTTTCAGATTCGCTCTATACGAATCTTAAATGTTCTTAAATCTTTCTACGCTAACGCTATGTAAGCATCTGATAATTTGTACGTTAATGCTACGCATCGGATAATTTGTATGCTAATGTGTACGGATTCAGTTAAGGAGCGTACTTTTACTGTATGTTCGTTGTTTGTGCGGAAATGTTCACGGTGGATGGGTTAGAGCGGCAAAAAGCCTGGGAAGGACCTAGTCACCTGACCTAGGTGGAAGAGCTTGCTCTGATTGGCCCATAGGCTGAGTAAACATGCTGCGCCTGCTTAGACGAGCAGGAGCTTGTGAAAGAGAGAACTGTGTTCTGTAACTTCTATTGTTGTTCTGGGTACCATTACAGATATCAGGGCCAGTGCAGGGCTAGTAATATTAATCAGGCAGAGAGAGTGAGGGAAGAGATAGGGAGAGACACAAAGACCTGATTGCCTGCCACAGTCAAGTGAAAATGTCTGGCACTGGAAAAAGGTGGCACAGGCCAGTAGCAGTGGCAAAGGACATGTAGGTGCAGCTGCCTAGTATATATAATACAATACAGTACACTAACTCTTTAAAGGGGTTTTCCGAGTTATATATATATATATATTGATGACCTATCCTGAGGATAGCAGCAATACAAGTTGAGAGCAGCACCAATATGGCCTCCAAACGACCTCACAAATGCAGCAGCACGTCCAGGACCAACGATTCTTCCAGGACGGCAGCATTATCTTGAAAAAGGCTTTACCTCTTATTACGCAGGGTCCATAAAAATGTACAAAAAGGTGTGGCCACTGAAAGTGCCCGTGCAACGTTTTGGCTAATCTATAGCCTTTATCAAGCCTTTATCAAACTTCCAGCCAGACCTCAAGCTCCAAAAAAAGAAGGTGGCACAGGCCAGTAGCAGTTGCAAAGGACATGTAGGCGCAGCTGCCTAGTATATATAATACAATACAGTACACTAACTCTTTAAAGGGGTTTTCCGAGTTATATATATTGATGACTTATCCTCTTCCTCTCACCGGCTTTCTCCCTATGTAAGGGCACACGACAGGGGTGCCCGCTCTCGCCCCTACTTTTTAATCTAACCCTTGAACCCCTATCTAGGTTTCTTTCAGAAACCACTGACTTTGCAGGGATCAAAATTGGAAAGAGAGAGATAAAACATACACTCTTTGCGGATGATCTCCTACTTTTCTTAGAACAGCCACACAAGGATATGCCCGTACTATTTCAACATTTAGAGAGATTTGGTAAGGCGTCAGGCTACAAAATAAATGTCACTAAAAGTGAGATTCTATATTTAAAATCCGACCATAAAACCAGCAATCCTGAAAAAAAAAAAAAAAAAAAAAAAAAAAAAAAGGCTTTACCTCTTATTACGCAGGGTCCATAAAAATGTACAAAAAGGTGTGGCCACTGAAAGTGCCCGTGCAACGTTTTGGCTAATCTATAGCCTTTATCAAGCCTTTATCAAACTTCCAGCCAGACCTCAAGCTCCAAAAAAAGAAGGTGGCACAGGCCAGTAGCAGTTGCAAAGGACATGTAGGCGCAGCTGCCTAGTATATATAATACAATACAGTACACTAACTCTTTAAAGGGGTTTTCCGAGTTATATATATTGATGACTTATCCTCAGGATAGGTCATCAATATCAGATCGGCGGGAGTCCGACACTCGGCACCCCCGCCGATCAGCTGTTTGAAGAGGAGACGCGCGCCATATCAGCGCTACCTCCTCTTCACTGTTTACATGCTGGCCATAACAGGGGTAGTGGTGAGTAGGTGTAATTACACCTCACCGCCCCATTCATTTCTATGGGAAGAATCGCTTCCATAGACTTGTATGGAAGCGATTCTTCCCATAGAAATGAATGGGGTGGTGAGGTGTAATTACACCTAGTCACCACTATCCCCGTTATGGCCAGCATGTAAACAGTGAAGAGGAGGCAGCGCTGATATGGTGCGCGCCTCCTCTTCAAACAGCTGATCGGTGGGGGTGCCGGGTGTCAGACCCCCGCCGATCTGATATTTATGACCTATCCTGGGGATAGGTCATCAATATATATAACTTGGAAAAACCCTTTAACTCTTTTACTTTTCAAATATTTTGTTACTCACCCTGTCATATCTCTGCGCAGATCTCAGTAAGCCGCTCTGGGCACTTGAATTTTAAATCGGACCATTTCCACTGGATCTGGCCCGGGGCCCGCACAGTGTGAAAGCGATGGTGCAAGCCTCGGATCACCTGCTGCACTCTTGTGCTGGCTTGGGTATCTCCTTCTTGTGCTGGCTTGGGTGTCATCTCCTTCTTGTGCTGGAGTGTGTGCTATCATAACCCTGGCGGTCCATCACTTTGACCATATATTTAAGCTCTCCAGAGCTAAATGCTAATGAACGCCTGGATGCCATATTGAAAACTTCGCTCTGCCGTATTAAGAACAAATCTTTTTATAAATTTTGCTCATCTCTAGTCTTGATATGACTATAAGCTTTGCAAGGCCCTACTGCTATACCACTGTCCTAGGTACATAATGAACACGCAGCAGAACACACCACTGAAGAATAAGGTATACAGTATATAGAAATAAAGCATAAATATGATAAGTTGAACTATTCATATTGTTCATGCTTTTCATGGTATAATGTGGATTTGGAGGAGATAGTCATAGTTCTCTGTCTGGTAATTGCACAATGTGCCATAAAAAATTGACAAATGAAAGAAAACATTTCTCACATTACTTTTCTGATGAAATTTATATTTGTTGTTGCAAAAGTGATAGTCAGAAGGTCCTGCAGTATATTTACATGCTTTGAGTGGAACACTTCAAAGCACTTTTACAGAAATTCAGTCTTTTAGAGCCTTTTTAATTATTTATTTGACGGTGGATCTTCTTCTCTTTGGAAGTAAGGGAAATTCGGAGACTCAGTTCTGAGGAGTAAATTTTTAATTTAGCTCCTGTTTTTGAAGTCAGTATAATTGGAGAGAAGGAAGAGAAAATCTAACACATCATATTTACATGCCGTTTCTGCACTGACACATTTTTGGAAATATTTTTAATGAAAGTTTAACAAAATCTTTTCACATTTTAACCATGTTTTCTGTTTTATGCGATTATAGTTTGATCATTGTATAAGAGTTCTGTAACTTTAAAATACATACCATTTTCAAGATTTCAGTTTGCTCTGAATTATAGGGTATTTTGAAGCTTTGATACTGATGGCCTATCTTTAAGACAGGCCATAAATATGACATTGTGGAGGTCTGACTCCAAGAACCCTCGCCATTTGGCTGACTGGAGGGGCTATGGTGTTTACCAGGTCAAGCTTTGTACCATTGGTGCCTGGTATTGTACGTAGCTCAGTCCCATTCACCTGAACAGAACTAGGCTGCAGAGAGTTGTACTACCAGGCACAGGTACTACAGAAGGTATGGCACTTTGGTAAACGATCAATGGGACATGGCACTCACCAGGGCACTATGGCCCCTTGAGTCTGCTGACTGAGGGAGTACCAGGAGTCAAATTCCCACCAATCGAATATTGATGGCCTAATATAATAGTCACAGAGAATTGTGCTACAGAGATGGATAGAATTGTACATACTCTAAGCAATGCTCTGTTAGCTAAATACACCGGCAGAACAAATCTCTGCTCTGCCCTAATAGTTTCCTACAAAAGTATAAACATCATGTACCAGCCTGAAGCTCACAGAGGATTGCCTAGTGTGGATAGAATTGCATACCCCTCTCGGTTGTATGTTCAGGCTTCTAGTTGTAGAGGGAAATGTTTTCATTCACTGTCAGTCAAAAAAAAAAGTTTGACAGTGGTGAGGATTTGTCACAAAAAGAGTTTTGAAAAAAAAACCTTATTTAAACTTATTTGAATGCTATCTATTTTACCATTAACATATGCCATTGTTTCATAATTGATGGCAGATCACAAAAGTAAGTGGTTGAAGCTCCATCAGCCCTTTTTCTGTTTAATGGACCTGTGTTGCAGTCTAGCAGTTAAAGGGGTGTCCCACGAAAAATATTCTACAGTTTTCAACCCAGCACCTGGATCTGAATACTTTTGTAATTGCATGTAATTAAAATGTAGCATAGCAACTAAGTTTTGCAATAAAATGTATCTGTATAGTGCCACCTGCAGTTTGTTTTTTTTCTTACTTCTTTGACCTGTTCACTGAGAAGGCCGCACATGCTCAGTTTCATCCTTCAACTGCCTCCTGAGCTGTGATGGGGAGAGCACGGACACGCCCCCTTAGCTGCAGCAGTTAAGACACTCCCTTGAGTTGCCAGCTTGATATAAATCTAGAAGAGCAATGAATGGGGGGGGATCCATGTGAGCTACAGGGCTGGTTCTAGCTTTGTTAGAAAGAGGTTGGCATGTACAATATGATGATCTGATTTTCATTTTTTACATTAGTCGTGGGATAACCCCTTTAAGAGTATCAGTGTACAGAGAAATCATCTGAAGTGAGCATTGTCTTCAGCCAGAACTGCAACAACTTTTTGTCAACTCATGATATGAAATGGTCATATACCGCCTTAAATGTATTATTTGTGTTACAAATATTCTTTTTTTTTTTTTTTTGGAAAATAGGGATGGAGTTTACCATTGAAAATTTAGTAAAAACCCAGGTCCAGTCACTTGTGTTCTATCTGAAGCATTCTGTATTGACACAAGGGGTATGCTCTCATAGATAGAGGGGGGAATTTATGAAGTCTTTGCATTTTATACCACGGTCTTGATCCATGATGCGCTTCAGTGAGATGCACAAAACGTACACATGTCTCTTAATAAATTAGGCACATCTTTGGCCCTACCATGAACCAGAAAGTCAAATCTAACACCAACTAGGGGTCAGTTTCTGTAATTATAGTTTTATTGTAATCAGTTGTTTTTAATTTTAAGTTTGCCAAGAAGTAAGAGGCCATGCCTTTCCTGCAAAGCCCCACCAACACCACACCCGCTTTTCTGGTAAGGGACATAAATGGCAGAAAATGACCAAAGGTTGCATTTTTTTGTGCAAATAAGGCATGCACCAATATTTGTGACTTTTGGTTTTCTGTCATGAAGAAAAAACTTGTTACCAGCATTTACTATGAGCTGTAACTATGGCCCGGGTCCGGCTACCACCAGACGCAGCTCCCCGCTGCACCCATAGAAATTAATGGGAACGCACCGCGCATGCGTGGCCACCGCTCCCATTCATTTTTATGTAGCCGACGGAAATAGGCGAGCCAGTGCTCTGCTATTTTCGGCGGCCCCACAAACAAGCGGCTTCTAGCGATATGCCCCCATTTTCTGAGATGGGAATAACCCTTTACTTGAAAATTTATGACCAATATTCCACATATAATTTCTGTAAAGTCGCAGCACATAACTCACAAGTTTTACTTCAATGAGTTGCAGACTACAAGGTAAGATCTTTAAAAAAAAGAATATTCTTGCTGGGAAATAATAAAAAAAAATCTAGAGCTTATAAATGGAGATGCTTTTACAAGATTCTGCAAAAAGTATGGACAAATCAAAGAGTTTTTGAACTTTTTATTACAGAATATGTAATAGGATTTTGCTTGAACCTTGCCTGGGAGAGTTATCTTATTACTTATAATAAGCAAGCCTAGGGAAAAACACTACTGTCGCCATGTCTTCAGTTAGCTAGTAGATTTAATTGCATCTCTCATCATGATTGTGACAAATGAGGCAGCCATGTTGTCACCTGAATCAAGTAAAGCTGTAGTTGTTGTCATTAATCAAAATGTGCCCAACTCTTTCCACTTTATTAGTGTTATTTATTAGTAGAGATGAACAATTTTTTAAAATTAATTCTGGGTTTTATTCAATCGTTTTGGAATCATTCTAAATAAATTCAATGCAAATTGAAAGTGACCCAATCGCCATGGTGCTTGATGCTTTGGGGTCTCCTCGGACTGTATCCAACCCCTTTCAAGCTCTTTAATGACACTGCAGCGGTAATGTCAAAGCGACAGTGTCATATATAGCTGTGGATAAAAACATATTAGTCAGTGTCAGGGGTGGATTGGCCATAGACCTTACAGGGAAATTTCCCAGTGGGACGATACCCAGGGGGCCGCCTAGACTCTCCTTATGGCCGGCCAGTGGAAGTTTTTGGGGATGTATTGTGTGCTGTGGGCAGTATTTTATGATGGACTGTGTTTTTTGGCTCTGTTGGGGTGGTATAATGTGCCACAATATGATATTGCTGGCCTTGCCTTCCATCATTTTGGACGTGACTACAAAACGGGGCCACTTTTAGTATTTTTTCCAGGGCCACTTTAAGTTCCCAGTCCGTCCCTGGTCAGTGGTAACAAACAGCTTAATAACAGTTTAATAACACAAAGCACTGTATAATTTTTCTTTGCATAGAAAAATGCCCCCAAATAATTCCTTTTTAGTAAATACCTTCTACTCTGTCTTCTGACCTGTAAAATGGTTGCCATCATTTGTTGAGAATTGATTTCCTCATCTCTAGTCATTATATATTGTGTTTGCTCCAGTCCTTTAGGTACTCTAAGCTAGTGGTCCTAGCAGAGGTGGACAAACCATTCGGCACTATGGCAGTGCCTGAGGACTCACAGTGAGAGAGGACCTACGGATGTAGTAGAGTTAACACACACGCTTTATGAGACGTGTTATCTAAACTAAATGCGTTAAGCAAACACCTTCAATTGCTTTTCAATGGCTTTTGCTTCAAGATTACGCGATGAGAAGAAATTTGAGTGAAGAGTTTGTGTGTTAACCCTGCTACATCTGTAGAGCTCATTGGTTACAATTCTTCAAAATTAAAGGAGTTCTCAGAACATAAAACTTGATTTATAGAGGTTCTAACCTCCAAAGAACCCAGTCAATTAAGCACACGGGGTAAATGCACCCTCTCATTCTTTGCACAGGCACAGTGGCTTGTCTGTATGGGCCCCTTTCCTAGTACTACAACTTGTCCCATTCAGTCTAATTCAAGGTATTAGGTCAATCTGCAGTGCCAGGCAGAGCTGGCCAGGTAGAGTTGTAGGTATGCAAACCATGAAGAGCACAAGCCATTGTGCTGACTGGGGGTGGCCCCTACCAATCAAACTTTTTTTTTATATCCAAAGTGACCAATGTTTATCTGATGCACTTTTGTAACTCAAATTAATAGTATGAGGGTGGATTTTAAGGGGCCTATCATTCTTAGTCCTCACCTGGGTCACTTTATTAGTAACCAGGACTGCAATCCCTTCAAACATGCTTTCCACATAATAATACTAATAATAATACCTCATCATATCTGAGTACTTTATTATGATGGCAGAACCTTAGGAGGCATAAATGTTGCAACCAGCTTGCACAGAAACACTTATTTTAAGACATATTGACAGCATATATAAATATTGATTGATTCAATACAGAATTTATTGGTGCAATACAGAGGTAGCCCCAAAAATGTGTCTGCGTTAGTGATGGCCATCGGTGGAAAGCAGTCATTGTGTATTGTCAATGGACAACCTGATTGTTACATTTCAAGAAAGGTTAGAAAACATGGTGGGAATTTTGACATTCATCTTTGATATCCATGGCTGTGGGAAGATTACATGCAGGGCTGGGTGAACACACTAATATGAAGCTTAAAAGAGGTGCAGCTATATAGGTTGCAGAGGTAGAAATCATAGCCACAGGTAAAATACAGCAAGTGTTAATATTTGTCCTATTTTAATGTAGATGCATGTATTATATTTCATATTTACATAAGCTTCCTTTTATGTGACACAGTAAAAGTGAAGCATGATGTAAAAATGAACATCTTTGTAATGTACTTTCATGTTTGGTACGGCGCCGTTTTATGTCACCCACTTACTTTTCCTCTATGCGTCTCACTTGCTTTAAAAATTGGTTCCCAACAGTAATATCCACCAATCCCATTCGGTGTTGCCATGCACAGGTACTGCTGACAGATTTCACCTGGGCAACTTTGGGGATGACATGACCTCCACAGTGTCATATCACTGGAAAGGTGAAGAGTGAGCTGGGAAATTGTTGACGATAAGAGCTATAAGAGTTATGGCGACACTGTGCATGCCCAGATCTCATTGGAAAACAAACCAAACTAAGAAAGGAGTTTAAATATGGCCAGTTTGGATCCCCGGAAGTAAGGCATACAACTCCATATCACTTGGGCACTATTTCACTGAGTGGGAAACCCCCTTTCATAGTAGGGTAAGATTTTCTTATAGGAACAGTAGACCTTGCCTATTGGTGGCTCTAGACAAAGTATGTCTGCTGAAGGGAAAATATACATATGAATTTGTGGAACAGTATGGCTATAAAGTACATTATGGGTATTTATATGCTGACACAAATGATGGAGGACTCCCAGGGAAGAGGGCTGTAGAGGGTGCTAAATGTTGTGATGCACAGTCTAAAGCTGTAGATAATCTGTGCTCATAGGCTCCTGAGATGTAAATTTGGAACTGCTTAAAGTACTCTGATGATTTTTTTAAAATATGTATCATAATAATTCACCACCAATATTCTAGCAGTGTCTTGTTTCATCTTAGCTCAGTTGAATCCATGCATTTTGAACCCTTTTATTATGGTTATCTGGTTGTACGATCTTCTTTCTGTTCAGCAATCCAGTGCATACTTTTCTGTGTAAATAACAGATCAGCTTCCTATGTGTGGCTGACTTTCTGCAAACTAGGATTTGGCAGCTCTCAGACACATCTCCACCAGTTTCTTTGTGTTTCCTTTTATGCATAGAGTGCTGCTAAAGATATAATTTCTGCCCTACCAAAGATATCAGGAAAACATCAATATTGTAGGAGAGTCAATACAATGATTAGTTTCAGAACTATAAAACCTGCTTGACTCACACAGTTTACACTATTTGTGCAGAGTATTGAGTGTTTTTCTATGTGATGCAAAATTCACACTACTCTCCCCTACCTTCTGCTTATACGAGCTGACGAGAAATCTATCACAAGCAGCAGGCAAGGGAGATAGGCTGAAGCCATATCACATAGGATGCACTGTAACGTGAGTTAAGGGACAACAGTTCTATGTTACTGATTTATCACTGCCTTTAGCGTCACCCGGAGGCATAATGGAAAGTGTAGGCTGCATTATGAGAACCATGTCAGAGGGGAGGGAGAAGAAATCAAGATGGCTGACAGTGCCTGCTAACCTTTATGAATGCAGGAGGGTGAAATCCTGGGAGAAAATAATCAATTTGGTTGTGAATGTTTTAAATTGTTTAACACCCTCCCCCAGATTCCCATGACATCTGTCAATGGATACCACTGCAAACTCCAAAAATATTAATCTGGCCATTTACATACCTTTCAACACACTGTCAGCTGAACATTTTTTGGGCCAAAAGCTATCTTCCCCAACCTGTCAAATTTACACTCGGCCTGGTTAAGTGTTTATACTTATTTCAATAGAAATGGAACAAAGGATCAAGCATATTTTGTTATCCAACATGTCTAGTATTTCTTTCTCCCAACATCTGTCATTGGTTGAAGGTCCAAACTGGAGACCCCATAAATGTTATAGTAGATCCGCTGATCTTGCCAAAATAGGTCTACCTTTAGGTCTAGTGTTCACACTGTGCAGTTTTGGAAAAGTAGAACAGAAATATGTATTTGTGTTCAATATTTTCAATCCAACCCTAAAAAAACGTATCTTTTGTAAAGAAGCCATAAGCCTGCTTTACTGTCATTGGAACTGACATCCTTTGTAAAGCTTTGTTCACACTACAGTCATGGAATCTGTTTTAAAGGATCCATGATGGCTATAAAGACCTCTTTTCTGCCCCTATGACTAAGTGTGAGGGGGACCATAGTCTTTGTCAAGGCTTAGGTTAAAATATGTAAATCACCTTCTGGTCAATCCTAAAGTTACAACTGAATATATCAAAGTAAAACATTAAAAAATGCAACAGCACTCTGCGAACACAGACAATAAAATGAGTACATATAATACTGCCATACTCACTATCCACACGATACTAGCGCTACATTGTAAATGTGAGATTCTTGGCAAATAATTTTGTACAAAAATTATCTGTGCCCGTCTGCCCTACATCAAGGCTATCTCTTTAAGACAGGAACCTAACACTAAACGCCATAGTCACTAAGTGCCATAGCAGCCTCAATTAACTACAGAGGATGCAGGCTCCACATGCATGCTAAGCCGACATTATATTGTACCTCTTGTGGTGCCAAAATGGCCTCCACAGGGAATGCAGGCTCCACATGCATGCCGAGCCCACACAATATGATACCTCCTTGGTGCCACACTGACCTCTGTTACGCTCAGGGAATGCAGGTTCCACACAATGCTGAGCCCACTCTGTATTCCACCTCTCCTGGTGCCAACTGGCCTTCAATGCATACAGGGAGAGCAGGACACAGCTTTATGCTAGCACTAATTAAAATCAGCCTGTAAAGCAAACAGGTTAGTTAGGAGTGCACGACCGAAATGGTGGAGTCAGCCACGCCTCCACCCAAACTGCAAGGAAAACTGGAGGTCAGTCAGCACATCCAAGTATGCAGATGCACGTCACATGGCTGCAAATAGAAAAGTAAAACATAAAAATATGCAACAGCACTCTGCGAATACAGACAATAAAATGAGTACATACAATACTGCCATACTCACTATCTACACGATACTAGCGCTACATTGTAGTGCTGTTGCATTTTTTTATGTTTTACTTTTCTATTTGCAGCCATGTGACGTGCACCTGCATACTTGGATGTGCTGACTGACCCCCAGTTTAACTGAATATATCAAGTTAGAAATTAATTTTAGTGGTGTTTTAATTTACTGAAAACAATGAAGTTTCAAACTATGTATTACATTCGATTCCTATATAAGAATTTTTAAACCAACTACAGTTCATCTTAGTTTTTTAGGTTTTTGAGTTACCTTATGATAATTGAATACACCTCTAGAGAGCCCAGTGCCATTCTGCAAATAGCAACTTAATTAAAGAATGGAGGATATTGTAGCATTTATCAGTATAAAGCAAAGTAGTTCAGTTCCTGAGACCCCATGTCTAATTATAGTTCCCTTTCAGCCTCTCTGTTGGAGTACATTATACCTAAAGCAGTCATCCATGACAGACTAACTCATCAGCAGAAATTCATGAAAAAATAACATTTTAACCCACACCAGCAGTTTAATTATTCTGCAAGCTAAAAACTAGAGATGAGACAATTTCTTAAAATTAATTTTTGGGTCCGATTCAACCCAAATCAAAAGTCTCAGAAAAAAATTCTCCAGAATTGAATCTCAAGAAAATATGATTCTAACTAATCTGAATTTTCTTGAAAAAAATTGCATTGCATTTTGATTCTACAGAATCAATCCTCTCATCTCTGTAGAATAAACAAAAATTACAATGTGAGACAATATCTGTAGATGGTGACCCAATGCACATATATTGTGAGAACCTACTGGACTTAGATATGCAATATCTGCATACACAGATATGGAAGTTGCCTGTCAGTCAAGGTGGTGAACAGGAGACTGGCAGCACAATTGTTATGGCTGTGTTCTGCTATTTAGCTGCATGTTCCATTGACACAAAGTATTTGAGTGTTGGAGTCTCCTGACATTTGTCACCCTAAAGAAACATGACAGCACGTGTCACACTTGGTTTACAAGACATATGAAACACTAAACCACCCCAATGCTCTAGTGCTGTGTGTAATGGGTGCAGTATTGTAGGTTTTCTAAATGAATGATGGTTTGTACAGAGCGTACTCACCTACATTAAGATTTTTCCTTGTTTAAAGATGCCTTGTTTAAAGATGCCTTGTTTTAAGATGTCTGGGCAAAATATTTTTTAAAAACTACACTTAAAGGAAAAATGTTTCTTAATGTTTCTTTCATCATTTAAATGCATATCCTAAAAAGTACTGTAAATAAAACTTATCTATAATGTATGGTATGTTTTAACCCCTATTGCCCTTTTTTATTTTTTTATTTTTTATTGAATTGTCTCATGAAGACAAACCCCTTCTTCAACTGAAGTTGGCTTGTTTCATCTGACCGTATAATTCCCCCTGAAGCGGCTCATCTAGCAAAAATGTCATATGTGAGCATTCAAATAAATGGTCAACCATAGGCCATGGCTCTTTTCTCTGGCATTTAGTAAATGTTCTTAATGATCAAATAGTTCTAGTTTTATCTTTGAAAGTATATTAAAGGGGTTGTTCACCTTTGAAACACTCTTGAGCTGCTTCTCTCCCTCAGACCTGTGGAAAGTTCTAATATATTAACCCTATTCCCTACATTTGGTTGTGGCTTTTTTGGTCCGCCACAATCCATTCCCTACTGGGCAAGGATCTTGTGTGCTGACCGTGGCATCACTGGGTCACATGCCATTTGGGAGACACATCCCAGCTGCAGCCAATCTCACACATGACACTCATCTGTTCCATAAGTTGATATGTAGGGAACTGGAGATGCTAGAACCAAGCACCAAGGAGCAGGTAAGAATTCTTCTATGCACAGGGCTGCCCAATAGAGTTTCAAAGGTGGACAGCCCCTTTAAACGTATTTGCATAAGTTAAGAAATGTTAGTCTTTTAATTACGATTTAGACTTGATTCCACGTGAGGTTATTTAGTAATTCTGGGATAGATACAAATATGGTGTTATTAAGTATCAGAATTTCTGGTTTACTGGAAACCAGAATAAAGGAACCTTACTGAATATTTTATGTGCTCACAAGCTTTACTGCAATGACCACAGAATTTAGCTGTCTTGGGAAGTATTTTCTTACTAGATGTCCTCACTGTTTCTTGTATCTTATTTAAACCTGACTGTATGATTAAGTCATGCCCGGACTGCTAATATCCTCATGCCTCACATTTCTTTCCCGCATGTACATAATAAAGACCGAGTTAGCGGCATAATTTTTGTGCCTCATAATGGCTTTGCTTATAATGTTCCTTGTTGCCCTTCAAGAAAAGGTCAGAACATAAAGCTGATATAATATGTAGCTGGAATGCTGGTGGGCATGCCATGTATATTCAGACCAGGCTCAGCTGTTTTCACATAAGTGGGCTGAGGATTTTTTTTTTATTTCTGACTAAAAACTATTTATATCAGATTACTTGGGTCAAGTGCCCTCGGTTGAGTTGCCTAGGAATGACTAATGACTGCTATGTTAAGTGTCTCCCTGGAAGTCCTATAGTCGTGCCAGTCATACTTATGTATGTACTGGTATACCACAGACAATAGAGGACTTAAGTGACTTGAACTCTTACTTCCAAACGACATTAGCCATGTAGTAATGGATTTTGATACATTATATTTATTGATGAATGAAGTTATGAAAAATTCGATTCGGCTGCTTCACCGAACTTCACAAAGAAATTTGGTTTGTTACAAATAACTCGCATTCCTTTGCAAGTATTGGGCGCAATAACGGGGAATGACGATGGCACCGCCCCTCCATCATTCAACCCCTCAGATGCCGCGTTCATCACTGATCGCGGCATCTGAAGTTAAAATGAAGACCTTTCAGGTATTAATCAACGTTAAAAAATAAGTAAAAAAATACTCACCTTATCCATTTGCTCGTGGAAAGACTGTTCTAGCTATCTTGGTTGAAAAAACCATGTATAATCTTGGGCGGCGATGTGATGATGTCATACGTAACCCCGGGCGAGATTTCGCGCAGTTTCTTCAGTCAAGGTGGCCGCGATGGCCTCTTCTCAAGCAAATAGAGGAGGTGAGTATGTTGTTGTTTTTTTGCCGCCATGTCAGAAAAAATACATTTGTTACTACGAAGTCAACACTAATTATCTTCAAATAATACTTAAAGACAAAAATTTCAAGGGGTATATCTGAAATTTTCGCTAGGTGTCCAAGTGCTAATATCCTCATCAGTCACTAGCATAAAGGGGTACAAGTGTTTGGCTCTGCTTAATTCAGCCTATTGATAGTGCTCCACAGACTGCCAAAAATGCTCATGGGATATGAAGGGGCACAGCACACAATTGGGTGCTTCTACTTCTTCACTCTAGTGATCTATGAGGGTCTCAGTGTCTAGACTCCCTCCAATATAAAATTCCGCTATGTCTTTCTGATACATCATATGTACCATTTAGAGAAATGTATGCCATACCAGTGAAATATATCAGTAGATAAGCTTGATGGGAATGTGAAGTGGGATCTTTTGTCCCGTAAGTAGCATCTGTTGCTTCCCACTCAAGAAAGAAACAGGTGGACACAAGTATTGCAATAAACAGAGGCTTTTACTGAGCTCACTTATGGCAACCAGATTTATAGTACGAGAGACATTATGGTCCTGACTGAATCATGGCAATGTTATGTTACCAAGAGTCTTGCTGCCATGGAGCTCTAACATATGGGAAGTTCCATGAAAGCTCAGATTTTGGCCTGTAGTTTACAATGTTCTGCATTCTGGTGACTTTTTAATAACTAAATGCAAAAATATCAATGTGATTTATTGTCTAATGTTTTTAGATTTCGTTAGATAAAGACTAAAGACTTCAATAAAGACTTATTTTAGGATCGGCATTCTTATACAACTTGAATTGATTGCTTATATACTGTACATATTTAATAATTTCAGTATCTGCCTTCAGGCTGTGTTAGTTCCGGAAATCGTCAATTTGTACAGTACTGTGATATACATATTACAAATTACGTTGGTTCCAATTGAATTGATTTAGGTTCAATGAATGAAATGTCATATAATTAACTTTAGTTTATAAATAGGAACCATTGTAATATGGAATCTGTTTTTTCTGTTTAATTATAATACATTATTACAATTAATACATTGATGAAAATAATAAAACAATATCTAGTAAACTCCCCCTAGAGGTGGCTGTAGGCAGTCAGAATTTTTTCATTTGACTTTATGGCTGGAATTTATAATTTCATTTGCACCAGAATTTCAGCAGTTATGGTGCATGCCATTTTTGCACAAAAAGTTGCAGTTCTCACCACTTTTTGAAAATGACATGGTTAGCTATGTTAATTAGGTGCAACAGATTTATCAACTGTGACTTTTTAAAAGGTAACAAAAAGAGGTGCCATCTTACTCCACAAGAGGGTGACGTAAAAACAACTACAGTAACATCTCTAGACAAAAGTGTTCTTTGTAAAGATGTGGCAAATGTGTCAAACAACATGCAACACTTTATGCATTTGGCATCAATCAAGGCAATGCAAACTGACTTAAAAAATCCCCCCTCTGACTAATTCTGCCCTATGTCTACGCAGGAGACTTGTAGCTTTGTATCCGAAGAATGGAGCACCCACAAAAATATAGATTTGGTATATTAAGAAATAAATCTGCACATAATTTTATTATTATCTACGAAAGTAAGTTATGATAATCTAGGAAAGCAATTAAAAAGGAATGCAATAAGCTTGCTTATACTGATGACTAGAGATGATCAAAGTTTTGAAAAATTTGATTCGGCTGCTTCGCCGAATTTCACAGAGAAATTTGATTTGTGACAAATTACTTAGTCACGAAGCGCAATCCTGAGGAACGTCATTGAACCCCTCAGATGCCACGTTCATAGCTGATAACCACATCTGAGGCTACAATTTAGATCTTTCAGGGGTTAATCAGGGTAAAAAAATACATAAATACTCACCTTATCCATTTGCTCGCATAGAGGCCGTCATGACCATCTTGATTGAAGACACTAAGCGAAATCTTGTGCAGTGACGTAGTGACATGATCACACTGGGTAGGCGTCATAAGTCATCCCGCATGAGATTTTGTGTGGTTTCTGTGATCAAGATGGTCGTGATGACCTCTTCGTGCACAACTGGATGAGTTATGTTTTTGTGTTTTTTTTTAACTGCCAGTTTAGGAAAAATAGATTCATTACCATGACGTGCAAGGAAATTCAGCTCCACGGCGAATCAAATTTTTCCTGAAATTCAGATTGAGGACCACTTCATTAAGTTTGATTTGCTCAACACTATTGATAACCTATTCTCAGGATACCATAGGTCATCAATATCTGATCAGCGGGGGTCCCATACCCAGCACCCCTATCGATTAACTGTTTGAAGATGAGACGGCGCTCCATGCGATTGCTACTTCCTCTTCGTTACACTACCTGTCGTCTTGGAAGTGCAGGGTAATCACAAGTACTTGCTCCATTCACTTGACTACTTGTACTTGTAATTACACTACACTTTCAAGACAGGGGGCAATGTAATGAAGAGGAAGCAGCACTCGCATGCAGCATCACCGCCTATTCAAACTGCTAATCAAACAGGGTGCCTGGTGTCGACCCCTGCCGATCAAATATTGATGACCGGTTTTACCTTGCCATTAGCTGTCATCACTTTTAAACATCAACATTACATCAACATTATATGAGAACTATGACTTTTTCTTGGTATTATGACTATTTGCGAAGAGCTATACTTTGAATATTTGATTGAACCTCTCTTTTGTACCGGGAATACCAGATCACTACCATAAACCATTGTTACTACAAATTATATGTAATAACAGCAACCAAAGTAGACACCTCTAGTGCTAACGTAACGGTATTTGCAGACCTGTATAGTGAGTAAGAACTTTCAACCTGACAATCTCTGTAACCATGGATAATTCTAATTTGAATTAAACACGTACAAACCTTTAGCCCTCTGAAAATAGAAATTTCATGATCCGTTTTGATGACCAGTTATGGAGGGAAAGAAGCTTTGTGGCAAGTTTGCCTTCTAGATTTATCAACAACAATCTGATAATTGTGACTGCCTCATTGAGTCAAGGAAAAAATTAAATGTGCAATAGGCTGTTAACAGAAATGACTTTGTATTTGCAGTGACAGAATAGTTAAGTGAAGGGGGAGAGGTAACAATATGTTATAGTCACACATGTCTAGTTTGACATACTGTAGCTTTAAGGCATCAGAAACCACGAGTATCACTAATGGGTCTACGTAAGGCACATTCTTTTCTTAACATGTGTGTTCAATCGATATTGTACAGTACATTACTTAAAGAAACAATTCAGTGCTCGGGCGGCTGCATCAGCCTACCTACTTTCCTTATTTTCCGCCGTTAATGGGGAGGAATTTCTATCATATTGTATTAGCAGTCTGCAGGTATTAGGACATTAACATCAGCTATTGTGTTTAGTATGAGAAGCCCACAGTAGAAACGGTGATTGGTTATTTTGGTGGTGTCAGAATTCATCAGCTGTTTTCACAACTCTTGACTGGCTTCTCCTTAAATGCACAAGTCTTTTACTGTTTTCAGTAGGATCTCTTTCACACCAGCATTATTGCTCCTTTATGGGAGCAGAACAATGAAAAATAATAAAAGTGCCAGATTTGGCACATGATTGACATGAACGGAGCCAAACAGATACCATTGACTATTATAGGATCTGTTTGTTTTTTTGTTTTGAGTCCACTTTTTTAGTCTAGAAAAAAGTTTTGCATGTAGGATTTTTCTCTCCGCTGTTTTTGATGGAATCTGTGAGAGAGGCCCTGAACCGAGTCTCCGACGCAGATGTGAACAAGCCCTAAGAGAATTCTGATTTCACACTTGGTGGCTTCTTTGGACAAGGTTTAATCCTCACAGTCTATTTTACCATTGCCTGAACAACATGATTTCTTGGTTTCTATTTGCCAAGATATGCTTTTCTATTGATTCATTCCTTATTCCTGTATTTGGCCCATCTTGTTAGCTACACTGTATATTCCATCTGCCTGCTTGGACTTTTATTGAATTCTCCATACCTGATCTTCTTTTGGTTGAACATACACCTTTTTTTGGTTACATATTCTCTCTGTACTTTTTTGATGCTACTGTGGGGATTGCAATCTGAGGATGCCTTGCAGCAAAAACCATACTTCCTCACAGAGATTAGCATGGAATACTAAGGCTATCTTAAGCTGGAAAGACTATCTTAAAGGGGTTGTCCAAGTTATTTTTTTGTTCTTTATATGTTTCTAACTTGTCAGGTATAACAACTTTCCCATATACTTTGTGTTTCTAAAGCTGCTGGTTTCTCAGAGTTGACTGAGTGTCACATGACCTGTGATGTCACCTTATCTCTCTGCTCTGTGATGTTTCGTTCACAAGCCTCAGAGTTCAGATAACAGTCTGTACATGAGACGTCACTGGCCACACCCCCTTTCTTTGCCGGGCTGCTATCTGCTCTCTCCCTGGTTTCCTTCAGATAAAACATTAACCCCTTCAGCCAGAACACACTGAGGGCTGAAGGCTTTACAACAAGCAGTAGCTGCAGCAGTGAGAGGAGACAAATGCTGGGCACAAAAGCTGTAGAGGAATTGTATTGTACAAGAACCGGTAGGGAGAATTTCCTGTGTGTATCAGCAGTGTCATTGTACAGCTGGGACTTGTAGTCCTACACATACAACATGCTGCTGAGTATTCCAGCAGGCAGACATGTCACTCAGCACTTGTATTCATTCCCTTTGCAGAGAGGGGGGGAGAAGGGGGAGGGGCTGAGATTGTTGTTATTGCATGTAAACAAAGACCAGAAGAGAACCAGGGAAATGAGGAAATATGGATTTTTTTGCCTAAAACTTGCTTAACTTAGTTATATATTGCTGCCCATCAGATTTACAGTGCTATATATTTTTTGTCATAACTCGGACAACCCCTTTAAGCTGAGCAAGCTCAGACTCATATTCTGAATACTGAGAGGGGTGTAAACCACTGCCAGGAACCTGACAAAAGGATCAAGCAGGAAATCCAAGAGGTCCATCCTTCTTTTCCCCAACATTTGGGGACACGGCTGAATTCTGCAGGTCTGGACAATTATATAGTCTGCTGGGCCAACTGGTGTATGTTCCCACTAGACAGATGACCTAGAAAATCATTTAAAGATGGTAAAACCATCAAAATGTTGTGTGGGCACAGTTACATAGGATTTTACCTAAGAATAAATGCCTTCAAAAACCCCTCTATTAGATATAAGTTCACCTTAAAATTCAAACTCCATGCAGTGTCTCCAGAGTTGTGATTAGATAGGGTTTAGTATTGAGCTAAGAGGGTTAGTGCTCCACAAAACCCTAGTCATGCAGTTATCATGGTCATTTGACCAGCCATAGATCTTCCAAATAGAAGGAAAATACTTCCTTAGGTAGAGAACATTCTGATTTGGTTTCACAGAGTCACTGTATGGGGGTAAATGTTACACCTGAAATACTAATGTAACAATATTTTTTAATAACTTTTCTAATGAGTGAATGTCTGCTTGAAATACAAGTGAATTATGGCTCATGGTCTATGGCTGAAAATATATCAATACCTAAAATGATTTGTAGCCAGAGGGAATGAGCACTAGAAAATTATATTCCATTCTTGAGATAGATCTAGTCTATGACGTTCTCCTAGACATTACATTACCAGTGGGAGTTACTTGGGGATGAACATAAAAGTTCTCATCAAAAGAGAAGGAAAATACAACTGCTCTTAAAAATGAATCTCTGTGATCAATTTAATCATCATATCAGTTGCCTCCGGAGCTTTACTTCAAACTTTAAAAATGCTCTTATAAGGGATGAAACACTGATTAATTTGATTAAACAGATACTGTTTGTTCATCTTCTGAGGGTGTAGATTGAGTCCTATGTAAACATTGCACTTTCGTCCTGCTCTAGAAATCGTACAGCTGTCTGCTGTAAACCAGATATGACTTCCTATCATCTATAGTACAGCACATACATTACAGTAAGAGTGATAGGTCTATCAAACATTGGCCACATAGAACCACAATGACTAAACTGCAGTCATGGTGGTTCTTTATGAAGTTAAAGAACTATATCTAGGGTCAGGGACATGGATATAACTACCAGGGTCGCAGGCATAGCAGCTGCTATGAAGACCAATAACTAAAGAAGCCCATTTCCACTAACAAGGTATAGAAGATATAAGCCCCATGGTTACCCCAGCAGAGTATCTTATGCTTCTCTGTAGTATAAGTTTTGTTTTTTGTTTTTTTTGGTTTTTTTGCATTATTCTGGTGCTGTGACATTACTGTACCATCCTTCTACTGTGACTTCATGTGTACTGTAACTGCATTGTATATTTTTTATACTATGAGGCCACAGGTACATGGTCACCTATTTTGTGTGAATTATCCCTGTGCTATAATATTATGGTGTGTATTGTCCCTTCATTGGTACATGTACTGTACCCCGATATTGTCTGCACATTATCCCAATATTATGACATCACTGTGTGCAGCATCCCTGTACTGTGACATCACTCTGCACATTATCCTCTATTTTGACAACACTGTGTATATGATCCCTCTATTTTGACAACACTGCATGCATTATTCATGTTCTGTGACTTCACTTTGTGCATTATTTGTGTACTGTGATATCACTGTGTGCTTTATTCCAGCCACACAACTATCACTGTACTTGAATCCCTATGAGCAAAGCACATTAAAAACGTTTGTCATGTCATTGTACATGGAAACCACTATGCGCTAATCTTTAATTAGGAAGACCAAAGAAATCATAAGACTTTGACATTCTGAACTTGCTGCTCAAGGTGGTCATGGTGGAGTGGTGTCGAAGTTCTGCCATGGGACACAATGGTCACTTTTTAATGCCTTGGTCCATCAGAATGATGTATTGGGAAGGACGATAAGGGTAGCCAATAGAGACAATGGGAAGGGTGAGGTCACCAGATTTGGTTTCTGAGTGGATAGGTATAATTAGGTATAAAGATGTTTAGAGTACACTAAGAACAGGGGATAAGTCCCTCCATAACAAAAAATGGATTTCCAAAGATAATAGTGAAGCCTCATACAAGACTGGCTTGCACAGGTCATTCTATGTAAGTCGAAGCTAATGCAGGGTGGATATTTACATTTAAAATATGGCCCTAACAATCATAGGTCTGGATAAATACAATAAAAATACAAAGTGTATGTAAAGATTGTGCTTTAGATACCATAATTAATGTATTTGGATGTCTTTCCTGGTCATAGTTTGATTTCCTTAACAGTCATGTAGGACAACCATGAGCATGGCCGTCACTTTAATTATTTTCATGTTTGTGATCAGTATGGTTTTAACAAGATTTGGATTAAAGGTTATTTATTCTTATTATTATACCTTTCATCTTGTACTGATATAGAGCTCTCTCTACCCATCTGTTAACTTACCTATATTTTATAATAATTATATATTCATTCACAAATAGGATTCTTGGGAACTGTTCCTTACGTTTAAATCAGCATCTTCTGTGTAAAGACTGAAATACACGTGAAGATGTTGTCAAATAGCTTGAATTGGCAATCTGACAATTTTGGAATTTGCCCAAAGTGCTGCTCTGCCTGAGAGTATCAATGACTGATTTTTGTTCCAGAATCTTTTTTTTGTTCTTTAAATGACTGCTCTGTCTCAGTCATACCCTCTTTCCTTCATACTTTTACTTAATTAAACTGCCGTAAACTTCAGCAGCTCTAAAGCTAAAGTTCCCAGTGAATTATTGATAGTGCTAATCATTATGCCCAACCTGGCACCTGTCAAATGAATCTGACAATAACAATTAAATGCTAGGAAGAGTGTGGGGGTAAAATTTGGTGATAGTACTAAAAAAGCGATGTGCTAATATTACTACTACTGCTAATAATAATAATAATAAGAAGAAGAATAAAAAAGTTACTCATTTCCATCCTTCAGAATCTGTACTCTTGTTACATTGCCATCCTTACTCATTGGAAACCAATAATAATTATGCACAGATTTTTGGTGAAGCAGTCCTTTGAAGGGTTATGCCAAAACAAACCTATTGCCTATCCACATCATGTTTAACATAGGATCTGTGGGTGCCCAACCACCTGGAGACCCCCTGTTCACTAGAATAGGGGTCCTGAGCCCCCATTCTAAAGGCATTTGAATAGAGAGGTGGTCAGTCATGTGCCCTCCTACTCCATACAAAGCCTAATAGACTGATGAAGATAGCGAGTACCTTACTTGACTATTTCCATCAATCCTATAAAAATTTAACCAGCTTAGCATCAGACTGAATTTCCTTGGGCCCACCAGAGGAAATTATTCTAAGGACCCTGTGTATACCTGACATGTGCCCACTTTAAAGTAATTCTTGTTATCATTGCACATGTAGAACTTATCATCAATAAGATTTATATTTTTGCTAGACCTTAGGTGCCCTGTTTTATTTGGGGACCCATCATTATGTCTGAACTTGGGCCACTGAAGGATCTTCTAGTACTCTGGTGGGAAAGTCTGACCTTGAACAAGCCCTTAATTTTAATGCCTCTGAAACTGCAGAAATGTGGACGCCCGTTCTAGTGATTGTGGACGTTTAAGCAGTGGATAGGTAATAAATGTTTATCATGGGTTCATCTCTTTAAGGCTTGGGCTACAAGTTGACTTTTGTATGTTCTAATGAAATCACTAATTACCACGATTGCTCTGTCACTTCAAAAGGAGCTACACCTGGGTAGCTGGCTACGATTACAATAATGTTGATCATGTTGGAGCTTTTGCTTGTTTTTTTTCTATTTCTCCCCATAGGGAAGTTTTGACGATGTCCAAAAGCAATTTAATTGCAACCATTGTACAACTCACCTACCTTAATACATGCTGCACTGCATATTACTACAAGTTATGATTCAGGCACAGTGATATTACTATTACACTAGGAACGGTTGAGGGGCCCCACGAAGCAATGAATGACACAGTGATTCCATCTTCGGTGCTCAGTGAAGCTCTGTGTTATACAACCCCTCTCTGGCCCTGCACTAGACATAACCTAAGGTATACACTTTGTATGACTGTTTATTTAACCTTATTATAACCTAAAATCTTAGTTTCATTTATACATGCTTTACAAACCAGGGATAAAAGCCACATGTGTTATTTGAACATTTATATATGCATTTGAGATGAGCGAAATTCATTACAAATTTCCCAAAAACTCTGGATTCCAATAAATTGGATTGTTTTTAGCAATTCTTTCTTTACGAATCACAGAAAATGGTGGCCACTATTTTACAGTTCAGAAGAGGGAGAAGAAGACATCTTGCACCAAAAAGGGATGGTTTTTGGATTCTTTTTGATTAAAAAAATGTCTTTTTAAACAGGATGCTTGTTACCATAGACTACCATTCATTTACCTTTAGTCATATATGTTGCTGTCATTTACTGACATTACTAATGCTTTTTTGGCATTAAAGAGCTCAAAAGGGGTTGAAGGCAGTCCTAGGAGACCTCAGAGTGTCATGCATTCTGGTTGAATTTATTTGTACTGACTAGAATGTGATAGCCAATTTCACCGAATCAGATTCGACAATTTGGGAAATCCATTCATAACTAATATCTACAATATGCTCAAAAGCCTAAAAAACTAAAATGGTAACTAAGAATAATAAACTATTGTGATAAAATATCATGCAGCTATATTATTTTAGCTACATTTTTAGGAAAGAAGCTTAGACCCTTTCTCCTTTGTAATGCTAATGACCTGATTATGCAAAGCAGTGTATAGCTGTAAATAATTTACAATTCATAACCTAAATTAATTCCAAGCAAATTACTGATCGATTTTCATACAAATTAGACAGATGGCGCTAGGCATAATAATAACTGCATGCAACCGGTGAGTGTTGTACCATTGTATACATAAAACCTTTCATTGCTGCACAATTTCTTTTCATTTGGTTGGACATTATTTTAAAGGTCGTTTGGGCAGTTAACATTAAGTTAATCCCTTAGAGACTTTTAATAACAGCTTAATAATATTCAGGCGAGCAAAATAAAATCTCCAATAAAGTATCTTTCTGAATAGCTGTTAATTAGCACTCTTGTGTTCTGCAGTAGAGACAAAAGGAGTCTAGTAACCATTTAAATGTGTTCTTGGCAGGACCCAGCTCTGCGGATAATGCGCTAAGTACTCTATAGTATGTAGACATATACAAGGTGCACCTGAAATGACACCAGCAGTTATATTTACCCCCAACCTGCCGCCCAGAAGAGCAGCACTGTAGAGCTATGAGAGAATTACTTGTCAACATCTGTTTCACAATTTTTTGATTCTATTTCTTTTAAATTAATTATATCTTTTAAAGTTCTATACAGTGGTCCCTCAAGTTACATTATTAATTGATTCCAAGAAATACATTCAACATACCATTGTATGTTGAAATCATTGTAAGTTGAGTAATCGGTTCCAAAGCCCAAAAATGTCATCCAAGATAAAAGAAAATGAAGATTTAAGAAAAATAAGCAGATAACTAACACATAAAACAAGCCCTTATATATCACAGTCAGGAACAGCTAATAACTAACAACTAATACAGCTATTTTACCAGAGAAGTGGTCTTGATTGGTTGGATCTTAGTCTGAGGTATTGTATGTTGAGTCTAGTTTCAATTTACAATGGGTCAGAAAAGACCATTGTATGTTCAAAATATTGTATCCTGAGGCCATTGTATCTTCTTTTTTTTCCTCCTTTGTCCTTCTTTGTCTTTCCGTCCCTTTAAATGTGTATGTTTAAATTGGGAGAAAACTGGTATTGATTGACAAGGGCATGCCCCCAGACAAGTGTGTCATCTAACAAGAACCTTTCAGATTTGTCTCTGGTGTTGATTGCTTGTACACACAGGATTATTTTGGACTAGACAAGAGGGCTGCAAGGTAAACATTTCTTCCCCAGCTGTTTTGCACATATTGCCTGGGTTAGGGTTTGTTGGCTTACTTAAATCTCATAACGCATAAGAGATTTATAAGTTTGGTCATTTGATAACATTTTATTGTGTAGCAGTAATGTTGAACTGAAAAATATTATTAATAAAACTCAAAAAGCTGGAAACATTTATACTTTTTGGGGCTGAAGTCCATACCCTAATCCTTGTTCTGCTCTGATACATTCCCCTAAGCCTGCTTTCTCACCACCTAAGCTCTAGTAAGGGTTTGCCAGCTTGCTCATTTCCATTCTTACAGCTGCGAAACCTCTTACGGCGCACTCAAGGAGACAGACTTTTTACTCGATTGAAAGATATCAAATCTACTGAACTGTACCCTGGACCAAGTCCAACCTGTATAAAACTCTTTACACTACTTCTCATTGTTGATAATTGTTCACAAAGTCTACCTGATTTATGATAAATAACTGTTTACGTTTTCATCAGTTTCTCATCCTTTCCTCGACACTTTTCCTTAAGTCTCCAATGTCTTGTCTTCTCCTTAAGTTACATCTTAATTAGCTTTTTCTTTACCTACTCACATGTCGGCAAAATGTATTTTTAGACAATGTATATGCCTAGGTTCAAGATGGTTGATATGGTTCTTTGCTTTCCACTTCTCTTTATTAATGAAAATTTCAAACTATTTGGATACACTCTCTTCCCTTCATAAAATTTGTTTAAGCTAAATTAATGAAAGTTTTTTCTTTTTTTAACTTTCTGACATAGTGTAAAACACTCTAATAGAAAACATCAAAATATAAAGTGACTCGGTCCCCAAAAATTATCTCAGGGTCCAAAAGCTGGGAAATCAGATGTATAACCTCTTCTTCAGTAATCTATATCTAGATAGCATAAAGACTCACAATGCATGGAGACCAGAAAAACTAGGACACGTCTGAGCCCTATCCTTAAATGCTGCCTGGGTTGAACAATGGAAGGTTAATAATGTATGGAAGTTGTAAGAGATGACATGACAGCTAAGTGAATGTAATTCATACAGTAGGTTTTCTGGAAAACAATAGTCTATGATGTGGAGAAGAATAAGAATAATAGAAATAGCTTTGGTCATGGAGTAAAAGTGACTTGGGAATTAATTATGGGTCTGTAATTGGGGAAACACCATCATTTTGATCATTTTGTAAACTTCAAAGGTACATGGCTCTTAAAGTGGTTGTCCAGTCTTATGCTTGTTTTAAACTAGAGTGTTGCACCTAGTGAAAAAAGCACACTCATCTACTCCCTTTCAGCTTCCTGGCTTGATTCCATGTTACTTTGGTCCCTGCCCTGTAAACTTCCTGACGGGATCACATGCACTACTATAGCAAATGACTGGCCTCAGAGGTGACGCGTCTACAGATGGCACTTGGGTCACTTGATGCTTAGGGTCACACTTGGGTCAATTGATGCTTAGGGTCATTTACGTGATGCCATCGAGAAGTTTGCAAGCCGTGGACCTTAACATCTCAGAAAGGAGCCAAAGGAGATGAATATGATTTTTTTCACTAGGTACAACACTCTGAAGGGCTAGCTAAAAACTGCAGAAAAGTCTGGAAAGCCACTTTAAGCGCAAAAAATAAATAAAATAAAATAAAATCTGGAACAGAAAGAATTTAGATCTGTTGAGCAGTTGGACTTCAACATGCCTAATCCCTTGCTAGAGTTGTTTCACAGCCTCTTCGTTAGAACACATGCATGACCGAACAAGTATACAGTACATACATAAGTGGAGTTATTATGCATAGCTATCTAAAGTGAATGTCCATCTTAAGGTGGCAATAACCTCAGGTAGGTTCCCCACCCTTGTTTGCTAAGATTGCTGTGACTCTGTAGGATAGCCCTGTAAGGGAAATTAGACCCTTGTGTTCGCCCTGTAAGGGAAATTGTCCAGTTCCTTCCATGACCACCACAGGGACTACATATAGGCCTCATGTGCCTTCACCTAGACTGGAACTGAAATTCTCTTCCATAATCTTCCATTATTAGTATTATTATTATTATTTGAAAGTGCCATTAATTCCATGGTGCTGTACATCTAAGGGGGTAACACATACATAACATAAAACAGCACAAGTAGTAACATACAGGTACAGAGGAGGAGAGGACCCTGACCACGAGAGCTTACTATCTACAAGAGAAAGGGGAAGGACACAGTAGTTGAGGATAAAAGCTGCTCATCTGGCTGTGTGGTGGCAGCATACTTATTGCAGGTGGTAGGCTTTCCTGAAGCGGTGGGTCACACAAATTACAGTATTATGTCAATGAAGTGGTCAACAGTTATAGGATGCACTAAAACTACCGCAGCATTATACTTCTCACATGCACAATTCTTTTTATTTATTTTTTTTGCAAAAAAAAAATGTTTAACTATCACCAATAAAGTATTGGTAGAAATGGAACAACCTGCTAATATAAGCTGCTCACTGCTATGCAGATATGCAGGTCACCACCACCATTAGCTTAGGGTCATATACTGGTCTTTGGTTTCCACAGAAACAGTATTTCTGTATCTCAGATAGCTTTAATAAAACAAGTAAGAAATGACATCTCCGCACTGTGCTTTTCCATTCTTTTTACAGTGCTGCACACTGTCATTGATCCATACCAAACTGCTATACATTGCCTCTAATTTCTTTTCTTGTACCCACTGAACTGGAAAACGCAAAGGCTTTTTATTATTCTGACAAGCTTCTCTTTGTTCCTTTATTTAAGGAAAGCACATTTCTCCTGCTGCATCTGCTAAATCTTGATGTCCAAGAAGAAAATGTGGATTTGTGGTCAATCAGTGCAGTAAATGCCACTGAAAACCCAGACCATAAATGGTGATGAATGCTAATGTAGATGTGTCTAATGTAGATGTCACAGGATAGTAAAACATATCTTATCTGCGGGCAACTTCTGTGCTTGAGAATTTTTAGCCACCTTTTTCTCGGTGTATTTCTTCGTAAAATAATTTTCCCATCGGTTGACAGTTAACTCCCCATTATTGACTTTTCCAGTGACTGAGAGAAGATGAAGGATCGTATTTTTACTCATTTGCATGAAATCTCTGAAAAAGCAGCAATTATTGAAGTGTGAGCAAGCATTGAGATTACCATGCATGTAATGCTTCGATGTGCAATTGTCACGGGATGATTAGTTACCTGTGGTTTCTTTGTGCCTGCACCTTCCTTTCCTGTGTGGTGCTTTATCGTTAGCTATTTTTGGATCACATTTATAGGGTGCAGCCACACATGGCGGGTGCACTGCAGATTTAACTCTTAAAGGGTTTCTGTCACCAGTTTTTTTCCGGTATGAATCAGGCTGACATTAGAGATGTGCTAATGTCACCTGATTCCAAATATATATCTGTTTTATTTACTGGTGCCCCCATTTTTATATAAAATGAACTTTTATGACCATGTGATCAGTCACATGGTTTAGGAGGAGACAGGCTGTTTGTGTGATCCTAACCATGTGACTGATCACATGGTCATGACATCATTGAAGGTCCTTGCAAGCTATGGTGAATGGAGTGTTTCTTCTCTACCTGGGCCTGTCAATCAACAGAGCCTCTAGGAGCAGGGGTAATGCCCCTTGCATCTAGAGGCCTTATTAGCATAAAATAAAAGTTCATTTTATATAAAAATGGGGGCACCAGTAAATAAAACACATATATATATATATTTGGAATCAGGTGACATTAGCACATCTCTAATGTCAGCCTGATTCATACCGAAAAAACTGGTGACAGAAACCCTTTAATTAAATCTGCATCGTACCTGCCAGAATTTTGCAGCAGTAAAATCTGCACCAAATTCTCATGGTATTCACTGCATAAATGCAGCAGGTCTTCACATTGTGATACATGAAATATGTGGCATCAGAAATCCACAGAGTAAATTTGCATTCTGCAGATTTCAAATCGTATTGCATGTCTTATTGTATGTGTGGCTTTTATTGCATAAATTTTAACAGCATTTGCAAGAGATTTCATGCACTTTGCTGCTACTGTATTTAATAATTAATTCAGATTTTCCTGAAAGGACATGCTGATGATACACTTGCCTTTTTGAAAATTTGTAGTAAACCTGGTTACTCTATAAGGGCGACTCTTATTAAACTACTATCTACTATTGTGCTGATAGCATGGTTATCCATAATATAAAATTAGCATTGACTCATTTACAGACAAACAGGCACTATCCTTGAATTATGAATTTTTGTCCTTATTCCACTCTCATCAAAATAACCTTTTGTTTTTCAAAAGTTTTCTGATTATCATGTTGTTACACCAGTAGTCCTTACCCACAACAATCTATTTCTTCCTAGCAGATATGGCTGCCAGTATGCTCACCTATCCCTCAACGTTAGTCCCCTGGTGGTCCCTCAGTGTCTTCCCAATGGGCACAGTGCCATTTCATTTGCCCCACTCAGGCTGAGACCTGCTACTTGTCTGTCTCTCTCTGCCCATAGGGCACACATGTTCTCTCCATCTATCTCCTAAGTGGCCTGCTCATGCACCAACATCTTTCCTGGGCTATGGCTGGTCACCACAGAGTATTAAAGACACCTTTCCCTTTGGGAGGGTGCCTGAGCAATAGGTTCTAGTTGTCTAGTTCCCTGCCAAGGTACGACACCTGTCTTGTTTACTCTCCCATGTACTTATTTCTGCCTGTCTTCAGATCTAACCATTCAGTGTCACGGCCTCTGCCTGATTTCCATACTGACCATGAGCTACGTACTCTGACCATCACACTGAATAAGGACTACATAAACTGTGCTTGCCCTGACTTCAGCTTTTCCCTAACCCCTCAGTGTTTGTCTCCTCAGCCTGTGGATCAGTAGTTTGCGGAACAGAGACTTCTCCAATTGGTAGGGTAATGGCAATGCCCCTAGGAGTCACCCAAAGTCAAATCTGTTAAGTAGACACATTGAATCCATATCCATTTCATAACACCAGGTTTCAGACACCCCAGAAAATTTGATATTATAGCCTGGAAAAGTACTGTACATCCAGATATACTCTTCCCATCAGAACAAACACTGATATATTTCTAAGACATTTGTACATTTTTGAAATGGGAATTTTGAATATTTATATATTCACCAAAACAAACATTTTGCAAAGAGCAGCACTTTCTTACATGGTGAATATATCCCCTGTGAAATGTGTAGGCACCAGTATGCCCCCTTTTCTCCCCACTATCTGATTGCATGAGGTTCCAGCAGCAAGACCCAAGTTTGAAGACCTGCAACTTAAACAAAGGCTATCCAGTTAACCAAAGTATTCATCTTTGTGTGAGATTCCAGATTATTGATGGGTCCCATAGCCAACCCACATCTCACAGCTGCTGTGAATGGAAAGGTAGACGCTCATGGATGTGGTTCCAAAAATAGCCGTATAACTCCCATAGAACTGAATGGAAATAGTCACTTATTTGCACCCATGTCTCCATTCGCAGCAACGAAGGTTTAGGAAACCTCATTTCTGAGATAAGTGTGGGTCCCACTTCTAGGATATGATCCTTTTACTGCATAATTGTTTTCTTTTTCAGGGTGAAAATGATATCATTTACACACATATTTTAAAGACTTAAATGCTACATATTCGTTAATGATCACATTTAAATGAACCCTGAAGAAATGAATTCTGCTGTCAGTTCCTTATCTTAAAAAGTCATATTTCACATTTATTAATGTGCTGACTTGACAGTATACGCATTTAGATTGCAAATTAGACACGCACAAAAGATTATGTATTGATTGTACAAGTCTTTGAAGGTTTAACAGCAATAATAATAATGAGGTCACCAACTTCAGAACAGCTTGAATTCATATTTTTCATTGTTTTTATGAATGACCTCAGAGGAATCACTTTAGTAAGTAAAACTTAGGGCTCATGCACACAACCGGTGCCGGCCCATGCCCGTATTGCAGCCCGCATACGTTGGGTCCGCAATACATGGGCACCGGCTGTGTGCAGCCCGCATCAGGGATCGCGGACCCATTCACTTCAATGGGTCCGCAATCACGGCGATACGGAGCGGAGGCACGGTGTGCTTCCGTGGTGTTTCTGCCCGTGCCTCCGCACCGCAAAAAAGTAGCACATGCACTACTTTTTTGCGGTGCAGACCGTCAGATGCAGATCGCGGACCCCATTCAAATGAATGGGTCCGCAATCCGAATGCGGCAGCCCCACTGTCAGTGCCCATGCGTTGTGGACTGCAAACTAAGGTCCACAGCACGGGCACTGAACGCACACGTTCATGTGCATGAGCCCTTAGTAAAAGTCATAAAATGATGGTCACAGATGTGTCGGAGGTTATGCTAGGTGCCTCCATCACAGGTTCTGTTAAAAATATAACAAAATAGCTCAGTATACTGTAATATTTAGTCTGTGAAAAATGCTAGGTTTTCTAAAGGAAACTCAATGAATCTCATTTTAGTCAATGGGGACTAGAGATGAGCGAATCTATTCGCCGCTTCTTAGATTCTAAAGGAATCTACGCAATCTTCCACTCCGAAGCGAATCTGGATTTTTTCAAATTCGCTCCATTCGATTCGAAAATGTTCTTAAAGCTTTGTATGTATACGCTACGTACTTGTCCAATGAATTGTATGCTAATGCTACGTATAAGTTACTTTATACGCTGATGCATACAAATTCAGTTAATTAGCAAACTTTTACTGTAAGTTCGTTATTCGTGCGGAAATAGGTGGCAAAAAGCCCAGGAAGAAAGCGGTCACCTGACCTAGTGGGAAGGGCTTGCTCTGATTGGCTCATAGGCTCGGTAAGCCTGTGACATCAGTTGTGCTGCGACTGCTGAGATGAGCAGAAGCACTGTCTGTGAAGTTCTGAAGTTTCTGAACTGAATTGTGGTGTAATTGTTCTGGGCATCATAATACATATCAGGGCCAGTGCAGGGGCCAGTGTAGGGCCAGTGCAGGGCTAGTAATTAATCAGGCAGGGAGAGAGACAGGGAGAAAAATACGGAGAGAGACAGGGAGAGAGACAAAGACCTGCAGGGTCACAGTAAAGTGAAAATGTCTGGCATGGAAAAGCAAAAGGGTTCCAGCCAGACCTTGAGCTCCAAAACAAAGGAGAAGGTGGCACAGGGCAGCAGTGGCAAAGGAACTGTAGCCGGAGCTTCTACTTGTAGAATTCATAATAGTTGGCCACTGTTCCACCAGGCTAACCCACCAAGGTGCAAAATTGTAGTGGAGGAGAAAGTGGATGAGGTAGTGGAGTGGATGGCACACTCATCTCAATCACAACTGGATGACGCGCTTTCTTCTGCTGATACAGTATCATGTAGCCAGGGGTCAAACTCAGAGCGTTCCTCCTGCTCCACCATTTGGCTTCAGCAAAGCCTAGCGTTGTGCGTGCCTGCGTATTGCGCAATCACTCGACAATAGTATGTTGAGGATTCGTACGCAATTTGCACGCTCACGCGAACCTGTTCACATAAGTAGCATACCTTTAACAATTGTATGTTTGTTATTAGTGCGCGAATGTTCGCAGAACACTACATAATAACATATTATTTGTACGTGGCTTCGGTCGAATAGATTCGTATGAAGTACGAATCTTTTGAAAAATTCGACGAACATTCGACGAAGCGAATTTTGGATGATTCGCTCATGTCTAATGGGGACCGTGGGCCATTGTTGGTTACCGTCATTTGATAGCCGCACCTCTTTGATAGTTTTCATTTTTCTTCTCCTATAACAGAGCATAACAATGAAAAGAAATTGAAGTTGTGGTTTGAACCCAATCTAAAATGTGTGTATATGGGGTGTCTTATATTGTTATCTATGGAGAAACTACATTTTTTTAACGACGCTGTAAGATCCACCATGCTCAACAAGTCAACATCAACACCTTTTCTCTATTAAAGGGGCAGTCTGGTAACATTATCTTTCACCCCTTCCCCCCATACTAATAGGCAGTAGTGTAATCTTCTTAATGAAAACTTTCTTCCCACAGTACTATCTTTGGTTCTGTTCCTAGCACTGCCATGCAACCACATTGTGACCATAATGAATATGCTGCATTATGAGGCATGTGGGACCTCCGAGGAACAGAACCAAGGATAATACTCCAGGAAGATATTGTTTGATAAAAAGATGACCTGCACTGCTATAGTATTTACTTGATGCCTATTACAAGCGGGAGGAAGATAAAGATTGTTCCCATTTTGGAGCTTTCAATGTAGCAGTCATTCTCCAGTTCATTGAAAATCTTGACAGATTGTCCCCCCCTTGGCTGTCATTGTGCATCACTGAATAAAAATAATCCGATTTTTTATAGTATGTTCCCTCCGCACCCATTTATTGAATTTTACTTCGTAATTTTATTTTTTGTACTATTTGTTGCTCTGTAGCCACATGCTGTTATTTTATGACTTATGGTCTACATACACCTTTACAACCATTTGCAAGAGTGAAAATATAGTATATATATATATATATATATATATATATATATATATATATATATATAGTGTCTACAGCCCCTATCCACACCTAGGTGTCTTCATGGTTACAGATTACAAACTATGGGCTCATTCACATGCCCATCTTGCAGGGCACCGGCTGTGGGAACTCTGTGACTTGAATGGGTCCGCAATCCGCAAAAGATAGGACATGTCCTATTACAGAGTGGAGACACAGATTGGAAGCCTACGGAAACCTTCTGTGGGCCTTCGGGTCCATGCCTCAGTACCGCAAAAGATATGTCCTTTTTTATGCAGTATTTTGCAGATCGCTGACCCATTGACTTGAGCATCATGGAGCATGGAGTTTGAACAGCTGCTGCCGGTGCATTCCAGATCGCTATTTGTGGTCCACAGCATGGGTACGGCAACCATACGGTCATGTCCTTTCCATCTGTGTGTTACTTACATATAATACATTAGCAAGAAGTGGAGGAGAGAGATTGTAGTCTGTTACCATGGAGATGCATAAGTCTGCATAGGTGATACAGACACAATATGGTAGGATATTTTTAAACATGACTATTTGTAAAGTTGGTTCATTTTTTATTTTAAACACATTGAGATGATAAAAATAACTTTACTTTGTTGTTGCCATGTGAATATTGGATTTAAAGGGGGTATTGTCAGTAATTCCTGACTATGATCGGAATAACTATCCTAAGCAGTGGTTGGCTCTTTTTTTCTGTACCCTTAACCACCCATGGCAACCACATGCGTACTCACATACGAGTAATTCAGTCTCATCCATGAGGTTTAATTTAATAAGTACTTGCTTTTTATGGTCATCTTATTTAAAGTCCTGATCTATAATGTTTAGGAAAGTGAAGATTAGCTTAACTTTCCTGGGTCCCTACCTCTTACATTTTCTCATAAGATCCAAAACGAGGAGGTGAGAGGCAGGAATGAGGACATATAAATTGAAGTTGGTGTTCATATTGTTAAAATCCTAAATCATGAAATGCTAAGTAAACCCAGATTATGAATTATTGATATAAATTGAATTTTATAGTCTAGCTTTCCTACTAAAGATTTCAGAAACCAAGTTGAAGGGGTCATGTCAATTAATTGCCTGATAAATATAAATCAATATAGGAAGACCTCGCCAACTGCGTCTGAAGGACTGTTAACCAAAATGATAAACATCATGGGGACTGCATCTTCTCCACTGGCTACCTTTGAGCTCAAAATACTACCAGAAATAAGAGAACAGTGCTAAGTAATCTGATTTGTATACAGTGCAGTCTCCCCGAAAGATCACCCATGATTTTGACCACATTTTTCTGTCATGGGTTCCAACATGTTTTATATCCTTCTGTGCATGTACTGGCCCACTTCTGTTGACCATTGTTCATTGTTATTTAGGGGGGTTGTCTCAAAGAGGTTTCACTTGTATGTTGTAGGCTAGGTTCTAGGCTGTAGTAGGCTGGACTGATTTACCTTGTCTTTACTTCCAGTTTTAAAGTACCATAGGTAAAAGTTTCTTCCTTCATGTGTCGCAAGCTGCAGTGCTTGGTCTGATCATACGAAGGCTACTAATGGCTCCTGAAGGATCACACTGACTTGAAGCAGTAGCATGAAGTGCCAGGAGCGGATTAGCCATAGACCTTACAGGGAAATTTCCCAGTGGGCCAATGCCCAAAGGGCGCCTGGGCCCACCTCACGGCCGCCCAGTGGAAGTTTTTGGAGATGTATTTTGTACTGCCGGCTGCAGTATTTTGTGATGGACTGTGGTATTTGGCTCTGTTGGAGTGGTATAATGTGCCACAATATTCAACTACAAAATGGGGTCACTTTTAGTATTTTTTTCAGGGCCTTTGAATTCCCATTGTGCCCCTGTGAAGTGCTATTCCTCCATGAAATCTGACATAATTTGTGACATGAACATTAATTACTCCCTGCAAATGTCGACCTCCATAAAGGTTAGTCAATAGATTAGCTCAAAATGCAACCACAAGAGAAAGGATTCCCTTGAGATATTGTTCTCCTGTGACCATGTATTAAGAGTATATCTGGGAATTGCAGATTATCCCGTGTCCAAAAATATTTCTTGCTTACCTTGGGATGGAAGTGCTTATTATTAATTATTATTATTATTTTAATACTTTTTTAAAATTTGATTAAGAAATCAAGAAGGAACATTGGTAACGCAAGGTGTCTCTGCTGTATTACACTAGCTATAGTATTCCTTTAAATAATGATCTTTAAAAAAAAAGCAAAGGTACAGCAGTGACCCTTATTAACTGAAGTACATAGTAATTTATTCTTACAGTTTAGATGTTCAGCTTTGCATTGTCTTTTGCTAGATTCATGAAGCTGTTTATTTTCCGCTTTGCTTAGCTCACTGAAAATGGACTGATCAATGATCGGCTTATTAGTACCTGTAATAGCTGCGGTGCTGCTCCAAGCCATTCTTTGATGCTGTGCTCAGCATTAATTTGACGCTTTGTGTTAGTAACCAACTATGTGATGAAGTAGTCACTATCCCAAAAGGCTTACAGCATAAGTGAAACAAGAATTATTTCAGAAAGAAAGCCGGCAAAACAAAGCTAGTAAGATCAGGTGTAAAAATACAAAGGGGACGTTTGAGAGTTGAACTGTTGCGCCGCATTTCTTATCGAGTGTAAGTGCATTCTATATACTCGGCAGGATAATTCTTTTGAGACAAATATTAAATAAGCTGCAGAAAAATAGTCTAAAGATGATAAAATATAAAAAAGATCATCCGATGCACTTTTTTGTTTTAAACCAAAGCCTTATATGAGTTGGATATTGAGTGGCTGAGGCTTTAACAACCTGCATAACAGTTAAAAGGAATCTGTTTTGGACTTTTATCCCCTGAGGAAGAGAGTTGCGAAACACACGTCTGAGCCGCTCTCGTCGGTATAATTTTCTATCATGTATTCCCTAATGAACTGTTCTTATATGGATTGTATTTTTATACTTATTTATTCAATGAGATTTTACTTAGATTGGTTAGTGAAATTCCCTACTTCATTATATATTGTATGGTTTGCACTAGGCACTGATTGAGAATCTGACTATACAGGGGGTGTAGTACTGATCTGTGTCCAGTTCATTTATGGGATTGTTCTGAAGGGTTACGTGCCCATTGTGTCTTTATTCTTTTGTATATGCATGCCTCTGCTATCAACTTTTTAACATTATTTATGATGGATTCATGAAATACATTTCTAGATTAATTGTGTACTGTGTATTTATAAATTCTTTTTTGGTGTGGTGGAGCTATTCTAATGTACACAGTGATGATGTTTTTGGAGCCTTTTGTATATTGGGGTAACTACAGTAATACATGCGTAGTACTGCAGATAAGGAATCCAGATCAGTATTATTTTTTTTTATTTTCCTACTGCCCGTGGTTTCCTGACTGTCAGCACTCAGAGCTGCACTGAAATACACAGTCGGGACTGCTGTGCTGTTCTAACATAATGGAGAGGACTGATGTCCACATGCACCGCAGTCCAGACAATGTATTTCACTGCAGGACTAACAGTGGGGGAACGGGGGGCAGTAGGAAAATAAAAAATAGTAATCTGGACTCCTTATCTGCAGTGCTACTAAGATATTACTGTAGATAATGGTCCAAATTTGGGTGAAAGACTCAGTTTCAAGGGGTTGTCCGATCTTGGAGCTGATACCTGTTCACCACTGCTAAGTTTCCAGACGTTTCCGGTTACTCTGAGACCTGTACCATGTTTGGACTCTACATTACTTTTTGGGAGGAATGCCCTTGTATGCAACCTGTATGACAGGGCGTGGAAGCTGCACCGTTCTGCACTATACGCTCCATGCCAGAGTCCGAAGATAAATCTGGAATTAATACAGCAATTCCGACTTTTAACTGGACAGTAGATCTGGACAGTCAGAGGAATTATCATTCACCATGCCAGTCCATCAACAGGCCGCAGGCTTCAGTTTGCACCATAGGGATGTATACAGAAGCTTGTAAACTACAAAATAGCATCTCAGATTTGTACCTACATATGAAACTGGTTGACCTGTTACATGTGCGCTTGGCAGCTGAAGGCATCTGTGTTGGTCCCATGTTTATATGTGCCTGCTTTGCTGAGAAAAATTAAGTTTTAATATATGCAAATGATCCTCTAGGAGCAACAGGGGCGTTGCTGTTACACCTATAGGCTCGTCTCTCTCTGCAACTGCCACTCCCTAACCACTTTGATTGACAGGGCCAGACAGGGTAAACATCATCATGCCTGGCCCTGTCATTCAAAGTGCACAGGAGGAAGAGCCTATAGATGTAATGGCAAAGCCCCCATTGCTCCTAGAGGCTCATTTGCATATATTAGAAAATCATTTTTCACAGCAATGCGGACACATATAAACATGGGACCAACACAGATGTCTTCAGCTGCCAAGTGCACATGCAACAGGTACAAATTTGATGTCAGATGCCCTTTAATGGGGTTTTCTGGGCTCCTAACATTGTTGTCCTATCCCATTCATGTGATTGGGAGCTGCAGTAACCCAGCATGGCCATTACACATTAAATGGAGCTGAACTTCTGGCTCCAATCAAGATGCTGGTTTTGGCACTGGCAGCGGAAAAGAACAGCCAATTGAGGGGGGCGGTGGGTGTCAGAACCCCACAGATCAGAAATTAATGAAAATTATCAATATTTGGAGCCCAGAAAAATCCTCAACGACATAAAAAACAAACCCTTTTCTTTTCTGCATTCTACAGATCTTCAGCTGATGCATTGCAGTTCTGGACACTGTATGTGTAATTCATCAGGAAAATGCTGAGTTAACCTGTATTACTTCTGTATGGTATGTGGACTGATAATGAATCATGCAAAGTCCTTAAATTATAAGAGCAGACGTACTGCCAGTAGTGGAGATCATTTATCCACACCTACAGCTCTTTAGATTCTCCTCTTGCTGCTGCGGTAGTAATACAGTCTGTTACATACAGTGCTGCAGTGCAAAGCTCCAGGCTGTATGTTCTCATAATAATCTGTATGATATGGTGCCTCAGATGTAACATGGTCCCATAGGCACTCTGTGTTACTGTACATGGTCCATGAACATGACTTAAACCCCTTACCAGTTATAAGAACTAGGATACACTTGAGTTAGGCTACTTTCACACTGGCATTTTATAATTCCGGTATTGAGTTCTGTCATAGGGGCTCAATACCGGAATAAAACGCTTCAGTTTTGTACCTATTCATTGTCAATGGGGACAAAACTGAACTGAAGACAACGGAATGCTCCTAAAAGCATTCCGTTCCGTCTTCAGCCTCAAATACTGAACACCTTACTGTCTGACTCCAGTGCTCTGCTTTGCATTGATTCTGGACCTTCTAATTCTTTATCTCTCTGGAGTACTATAGAGTACAGATGGCTTTCTTGATGCATATATCTCAGAAATGGGGATTCTCTGAGGATCGGACCTAGTCTCTCTGAGGAGTGAGCATATGTAGCTCCTTTCTCTTCCTCACTCTAAACTAGTGGACCACCTTAATCCATCTTCTAGCCTCCTACTAGGGTAAAGTCAGGATTGTTAACCCTGACTTATCCATATGGAACTATACAGGTACAATACAATACATCAAATAGCATTACATAACAAGAAACTATTTTGCAAGTACCCTATTCTGGGGTACTGCATAAGGAATAGAGCAACTGAGGACATCAGAGTCTAGGAATATCATTGGACCGGAAAGAAAATTGCTCAACATCAGCCAGGGATCCACCTGCAGAATATTCTATCTATCTATCTATCTATCTATCTATCTATCTATCTCTCTCTCTCTCTCTAATTTCTTCCTAGATCACATATCCTTTTACATGTTGATGGTGCTTACAGACAGGTGGATTTTACTATAGATGTTCTTTTCCTTTTTTATACCTTTTTAGACCAAGAACCTTGTGTCATGAAAGCTGATACTCTATTAACTCATCGTTCAGTGGCAATGGTCACAAGGCTTTGTAGGTTTCGACATGGCCATTAAATTTGAATACTTTTGCAGCTTGCATGGCACGTGATTCTTAGCCATAAAGTGGCTGCACCACGGCTGTACCCTTAAAGCAGAGGTGCACAACCTGTGGCCCAGGGGCCACATGCAGCCCTTGATATCAATCTGTGTGGCCCCCAACCATCTGGTGACAGGCATGTTTGTCTATCTCTTGTGACTGCTCACACATATTTTTCATGTATTCTACCATTAAATTGGAGTCCTAGAGGTGTAACCAGACATTTATGGTATATACTGTATGTACAATACACCATAAATACAATATTTCAGTTGGTAATACCCCTTAAACTTATATTTTTGGCCCTTGGGATTCCTTCAGTCTGACAGTGTGGCCCCCCAACCAGAAAAGGGTGTGCACCTCTGCCTTAGGGCTCATGCGGAGGTGCGGAAGCACTCTGTAGTGCTTCCGTGGGGTCCCGATCGTGCCTCAGTTCCACATCTCTGGGTTTGCAGACCCATTCAAGTGAATGGGTCCGCGATCCATGATCCAGGGTGCAACGGTCGTGTGCATTAGCCCTTAAAGTGTATTATGACGTCTATTCATTTGAATATCTTGTTCTCAATCAGAAAAATGTTCTTTGCCCTTATCACTTTGCATTCACTCTATATACGTTTATTTAGTGAAACCTGTAATTTATACCCATTTCTACAAGGTGTTCTTAAGCTTTCCAGCAGAAGTAGAGCAGAAAGTTTAAACAAATGGTGGTTTTAGTACTACATTTAATTAGCTTTCTTTCTGCTAAAATGTAAAGTAGACTGCCTGCATGTGGAAGGAATCAGGTCACACTTTGGCACTCATTAGACATGGCCTATTGCAGTTTTAAGACAGAAATTGCTAACAGCACACAACCTCCCATTGTAACGCTTTAGTCCTTCATCTGAATATTATCTGGTTAGAACATGTAGCAATTAGGTAGTAGTTTGACATGATGTAATATTGCTTCATGGTTTTCTGTAGTTTTGCCTCTTTGTCTATCTCTTCCGCATCATACCTGTGTAAATGATTTGCCCCAAAGTATTCTCCAACTTTGATTATTGTCGATTGTTCAGTAGTTGTGAACAAAATGTCAAGTATAGTCATATCTATAAAATATGTTCATATCACCTTTGTGTTGGTTTCAATGATTTCTTTTAGCTTGGTTTTTCTTACTTTGTAGTGTACAAAGATATTTGAAAACCACCACAAAGCTGCTTTTGACGGATCTGGTGTTCTTATGCTTATTATGTGTCTTTACTTAGTAATTTCAGTTCATGATGCTATACTTACCACATGCGAAGAGTTGTCCTCCCACCTTGGCTTGTGTTTTTTTGATGTCCTTGAACCTATCATACAAACTGCATGTGGTTGGACCATCACATATCTTCCCTGGCATTTGCTTATGTAGAAACATAAGACCAGGAGGTCCAATGGAAAGCCCCTTGTAGTACTGTAGTTTGCAAAGTGTTTAGCATATGTTTTCATGTTCAAAAGAATAAGGATGTAACATTTCCAAGGTACAAAAAAAAATAGCACCCTAGTTGATGAAATCTGGAAAATTGCAGATCAGGTGGTAGTATAGTTCTTCATTGCCAGCTTTCCTGTTGACCTAAATCCTTGGTGGCATATTGGATACTCGGCTTTTTGTGACAGGGTGGATGCACAGCCTAAAGTTTCTCATGGCATAAAAACTAGACTAAGAAGAAGGAAGCATGGACAGTCGTTACGTTGAGATTGTGAAATTTTTGACACTTGTGGGGTCAGGAAAAATGTCTTACATGAGGCAAGCCGCCATAATGGCTGGGGATAGAGGGTTATTTTTCCTATGGATGAAATGGCTGACATGTTCACACCATGCGGCACTTCAAAACAAACATTTAAACAGGGTCTGTCTTTTTGTTCTAGAAACATCTTTAGTTCACAGGCTGTGCCTGCTAATACAACATATGCCCTTTTAGGTGAATGGAACTGAGCTGCAATACTTGACAAAGCCCATGGACAAGTGTGGAGCTGTTTGTGGCAAAAACCCGGACTCTTTTCCCAACCACGGAAAAACTCTTTAAAGTCAACTTCAAAGGAAATATTCTTGTTATAATGTGCTGCAAAGGGGGTATTCACAAAGCCATGAAAAGTCGGTAGTTTCCCAGTCTTACAGGCCAAATGTGTAATTTTATTCACAATATGCTAGAGAATAAGAATTGATTGAAGATATGACTGTCATCAGTGTATTAAAGAATTGTTGAACCTTTCAAAAACCCCATTGGTTGGACAAGAGAACCACCAATCCTGGAGTGGATATGAAAGGAGGGAATGGGACAACTTATTTTTATTCTTCCTTTTTTAATTAATATAATTTTCATTATATTTTCAACTAATAATTCATCACAAAAGAGCATATAAAATACAGTATTAAGCCTCATTATCCATGCTCCAATCAAAAAGAGAGAATAATTTATACTAAACTTGTCCATGACCAGCAAACATGTTTAAAGTTTTTAAAAGACCACATATGCATGGCCTCTGTGTGCTGTCCACACAGTGAATAAGTGAATAAGCCTTGCAGAAAAATGCGATATGGCAAGTTACTTGGCATGGATTATTGGTCCATGCAGAAAATGACTGTGAATTGAACCATTGACTTTAATAGATCACTATTCAGTTCAGGTGCTGTCCATTCTACACTAAGACGGCACCCAGAAAGATAAAATCATTCATCTGAATGAGCCTTTAATAATTGTACTTATAATTGTAATTCCGGACCTGGGACCTGTACTTTTTAGATTAGGTTTTACACACATAAACTTCATTAGCTAACTTATTATTTGTATTGATTATGCATCTTATACTGAAAAGATTGAACACCCCTTTAAAGGGGTTTTCTGGTAGAATAATTTTTTTTAAAAAGTTCCTACAGCATAGCCCCTGAAACAAAAGATTCATACTTACCTGCACCATGTATCTCCAGTTCTCCAAGCTGCCTCTGATTTCTCCATCTTCTGGTCCCGGGACTGTTGACATCTGGCTGATTATGGGCACCTTCACATGCACCACTCCAGCCAATGATGTGGCCACAAGCACCTGGTCATTGGTCTGAGCGGTGCATGCGACCATTCCCATAGCCAGCTGGATGTAAACAATGCAAGGACTGGAAGACGGAGATAGCTGAGGCAGCATGGGCCACTGGAGCGGGGTGGAGCAGGTATGTAGGAATCTTCTGTTTCAGGAGCCATGCTGTGGGAACTTGTTAATAAAATTATTTTTACTGGAAAATACCTTTAATTAAGGAGTTGGCTAAACATTACAGCCTTACTCTTAGAACTGCACATTTCACATGTGGAAGAATAGAGATAAAACATCAACTAGGCCGTTCAGCTTCCCTGTCATCAGCCTGTGTTTCGTGAATGGATTAGCATCCCTGCCTGTTTGAGATTATATTGATATGTTCTGCTGATGGACTGTCAGCGAATCTACTGCTTTTCTCTATCCTCGATGCAGAATACAGCAGAGAAAATCAAATTCCGTTACTTGACCTATGGTATTCATACATAGACGGTGATTCAGGAAAACACAAGTTTTATAGAATGTGTCTTCTTTAAATGGCAGGGATCGTTTTCTTTGGAGTCTAGGGTCATTATCTGTATGCTGGAATAATTAATGTTGAATTTATTTACCTCTGACCCTATAAAAGACAATAGATTACACATTGACTTGCACAAGCTAACAGAGTTGAGCCTGCTGCACTTGACAAACGTAGCTCTGCTACATCCATTCAGTGCCTTGAAATGCATTTCTACCTTTAAGATGCAATTCAGTAAGAGATGATGTGACATAGAGCGACTCCTTTAAGAGTCTTTCAGTTCCGCCTAACCTACATGAATTGTGCATTAGTAACCTGGAGTGCCAGGGTTGGTGGCTATAAATAACATAGAGATTTAATGAATACAGAAAGATGTATGATAACACTGTCATTTCTGACTAAATCCGGGCCTCTCTGCTCCCCAGAGGGTGTATGCTGTTCTGTGAATGACTTGATTCATGAAAGCGCATACTGTAAATGGCACATCCCCGTATGGTTGCTTGGAAAGGAATTGCGTTATTAGAAATGTGTTATTCACTAAATTTCTGGCACCTTGAGCATTCCTATCGGTGGATTGTGCTTAGGCAGGTTCTCCTGTGCTCTAGTCGTGAAATCTCAATGGAGCGGTAATACAGAACAGCTTGCTCTAAACCAGACTTCATTCATTCATTCAACATTGTATTTATGTTTGGTAAATTCACGTGCGTGGAAGGATTTGTAACAAACTGCTAAACATGGTGACAAAGCTCATAGAAGGCTATGCATCCCTATCTATCAATATTTTGAGTGGTTGCTGAGAATAAAAATCCAAGATAGTACTACACAAACCACCAGCAACCCCCCCCCAAAAAAAAAAAAAAAAAAAAAAACACAATAAGTAATATGTCCATAAACAGAGAATCTTACTCCAAACTCGGCTTCATGTTCATGTTCTCAATGAAGGGGTTGTCCCTTTAGACAATCTCTACATGTTAGAAAATCCCTTGACAATTAGCTGATCCCAAAGCGTCCTCCTGGTGGAACCATCAGGGATCATCTGCAATCTGTGAATAAAACTGACAGTAAGTGTTCAGTTTCCCTTGTGAGCCATAGCAGGAGAAATTATTATTCATTGATCAATGGTCTGTCTGTGTACTCCAGGACAGAATAAGTCTAAATCTAAGCATGAGATGCTCTTTGTGACTGCTCTCCACTCTGAGCAGTCGATGTGGGTCTTGAATGAGGATCTTGAATACTGTACCCCCAAGACAACCCCTTAATGAAGAAACTTGAAAGTCCTTCCTGGGAAGAGGAGGAGGGAACCATCTGGTCAACCCCTTTAACCACTTCACGTCCGCCCATAGGATATAAACGTCCGTGAAGTGGTTGTCTATTTCTGAATGGACGTTTCTGAACGTCCATTCAGAAATAGCAGCTGCATGCTAATCGTCAGTGACAGCAGAGTACCCCAAAGAGAAGGCAGGGACTGTTCCCAGGGGTCCCTGCCTTGTAGATTGCTGTATACACAGCGCTCACCGAGCGCTGTGTATACAGAGCAGGAAGCACTATTGCGCTTCCTGTTCCGGCCCGTCGGTCACATGATTGCCGGGCCGGGAGCGTGCAGGAGCTGCCAGGTCTCTCATAGACCAGATCAGCCATGTCAGCCCCAGTTACAGGAGAAATCAAGTGTAAAAAAAAAAAAAAAATAAGTGAAGTTAAATGTCCCCCTGAGGTCTTGTATGACCCTATGGGGTACACAAAGTGTAAAATAAAAAATAAAAAAAAATAGAGTATTATATAAAAAAAAAAATCACATATAAAAAAAAAATTTCCCCCAAACATGTCATTAAAAAATGTTACAAATAAAAATAAATAAAATAGACATATTTGGTATCACCGCATCCGAAATGACCGGCTCTATAAAAATATCACATGATCTACCCCATCAAGTGAACTACATAAAAAAATCTAATAAAAATTATGCCAAAACAGCTTTTTTTGTCGCCTCACCTACCAAAAAACATAATATCAAACAATCAAAAAGTCGTATGCATCCCAAAATGATATCAATAAAAACATCACCTCATCCCGCAAAAAATGAGCCCCCACACAAGATCATAGCCAGAAAAATGAAAAAAGATCACTCTTAAAAAATTGCAACATAAAAACACATGATTTTTTTTCTAAAAATGCTCTTATTATGTAAAAAGCAAAAAATATAAATAAAAAATAGACATATTTGGTATTGTTGCGTCCATAACAACTGGCTCTACAAAAATGTCACATGATCTACCCCATCAAGTGAACGGTGTAAAAAAAATATAGAAAAATGCCCCTAAACTGCTTTTTTTTTTGTTAACCTCCCAAAAATTAGATTAAAAAGTGATCAGAAAGCCGGATGTACCCCAAAATGGTGCCAATAAAAAGCACAGCTTGTCCCACAAAAAATAAGACCTCACGCAGCTCAGTCCACAAAGAAATTAAAAATTTATCGCTCCTAAAAACCATGATAAAAAATTCCATGTTAGAAAATGCAGATGCTGCTCCTCCCCTTCTGAGCCCTGGCGTATCCCGAAATAAAGCCCCTTTCACACGGGCGATTTTTCCGCGCGGGTGCAATGCGTGATGCGAACGCATAGCACCCACACTGAATCCTGACCCATTCATTTCTATGGGTCTGTGTACATGAGCGGTTTTTTTCACGCATCAGTTCTGCGTTGCGTGAAAAATGCAGCATGTTCTATATTCTGCATTTTTCACGCAGCCCTGGCTTCATAGAAGTGAATGGGGCTTCAGTGAAAAACGCATTGCATCCTGAAGCAAGTGTGGGTACAATGCGTTTTTCACTGATGGTTGCTAAGAGATGTTGTTTGTAAACCTTCAGTTTTTTATCCCGCGCGTGAAAAACGCATCAAAACGCATCACACCCGCGCTGAAAAAACTGAACAACTGAACGCAATCGCAGACAAAACTGACTGAACTTGCTTGCAAAATGGTGCGAGTTTTCCTGAACACACCCTGAACGCATCCGGACCTAATCCGTGACGCTCGTGTGAAAGAGGCCTAACAGTTTACGACCACATGTGGGGTGTTTCTGCAAACTACAGAATCGGGGTAATAAATATTGAGTTTTGTTTTGTTGTTAACTTTTGATGTGTTACAGGAAAAAAATGATTAAATTGGAAAATCTGCAAAAAAAGTGAAATTTCACATCTATTTTGCTTTAATTCCTGTGGAATACTTAAAGGGTTAACAACATTTCTAAAACCAGTTTTGAATAGTTTGAGGGGTGTAGTTTCTAAAATGGGGTAATTTATGGGTGGTTTTTATTATGTAAGCCTCACAAACTGACTTCAGAACTGAACTGGTCCTTAAAAAAGTTGATTTTGCAAATTTGCAAAAATTGCGTCTAAAATTCTAAACCTTCTACTGTCCTAAAAAAATAAAATGACACTACCAAAATGATGCCAACATAAAGTAGACATATGGGGAATGTAAATTAAAAAGGATTTTATGGGGTATCACTATCTATCTTAAAAGCAGAGAGATTCAAATTTAGAAAACAGTGAATTTTTTTATCCAAGCAGACTGCCCTAGCCCCTGAAGACGCCGATTCATCAGCGAAACATGTCAGTGGCAGCTACTGATTGATTTTTAGACAGGTCAGTAATACTGCCAACATGTAAGGCAGCAGGGATATTTAGACTGATTATCTAAGCAGACTCCTTTGTCAGTGCGCAAACACAGGCAGAGTGCAATAGCAGAAGATCACTTATGATAATACATGTGAATGTGGCAATACTGACCTTGATAATTTTAATTACTCTGCACATTTCATTTTCAGTATTTGTTTATGCAGTTATTAGTCAGTATGTAATAAAAGTGAAGTTTTAGTAAATTAGGGAGGTGGAGAGTGAAAAAGGCGTACTGAGGCGTATATACGCTTTGTATCTGACTGTAATTGTTAAAATACGCCGCACTCTCTACATGGGGTTTAATTATATTTAGTAGTAAGGGTAGTATTCCACACCAGCCATTTAGTCTATATATAACACGTATAGAGGCCAGAACCATCAGAGCGGGCGCTGCTTTTAAAGACTATATCATTTTTTTAAATTAGTATTATTGTAGTATACTCATTTTGGGCTAAAAAAAAACTCATTTTTTCAATTGGTCTTAATTTGCAGCATTTGCAGGCATTCCCTTCACAGTGAATCCCATGAAAGAGTTGTGCTGATGGCTTAGTCTGTAGCCCTTATGTCTGAACGCCTGACCAAGTTTTCACCTTCAGTAGAAGAGGAGATGATCCCAACTAAGACTAGGCCCCCTCTTGCCCTGGCCCCCATGGTCTGCCGCTATGGAAGCTACGCCCCTGGCAAAGTCCCATTACACATGTAGCCTTCCTAGTCTATAGTGGAAATCTTCCATATAGTGTTTTTTTACGGACCCATTAGAAATGAAAGAATAATGGGCCCCAAGATTCGGATAGGTTGACAGGCTCCTCATCTATATTAGTACTGACTGCAGTAATTGGATGATGCATCAAAAGTAATCTGGTATAGTTGTAACCTTTTTTAATAAACGAAAGAATAAGATGGTAAAGAGCTATTAAACCACATGTAGTCTAATTACAGTTCAATCATCTTCTACATGGAAGGCATTTTATTGTGAATATGCCTCCATAATTAATGTCCTAATATCAATCTTTAGTGTATTATGAAGTCTTTGAACTTGCAGCTAATGTAGAAATCTGTTGAAGCAGCATTCAGCGGCAGACTCATTGTATTAAGTGGGGGCTGGATGCATATAGCATATATTAACAACACTGTATATTAAATAACCATAGTCATGATGAAATTAAGCACTGGGTTCTATAATTGTTTGTACTGATTGTTAGAAATATTTTTATAGCATGTTTGGCTTTAAAGGGGTTTTATAGGACTTAAATTTTGATGACCTATACTCCGACAACCAGCACCCCCACTAATTGTTTGTTTCAGGCTGGCACTGAAAACTATACAGTGGACAGAAGGCTCTGTCCATTGTGTAGTTTCCAGCTCCAGCATACTGCAGCTCAGCTCCCAGTGCTCCACCCAGTGGCGTACATAGAGAAGTAAGGGCCTCATAGCAAGGATCAGACCAGGCCCCCCACACAGGACAGAGTAGTTTCTGCCTAAACCCTAAACCCTAGACCCTTAACATTTTTCCACTGCCTCATTTGCTAAAAGTTGTTCCTTTAGAGGGTAGAGTCATAACCAAGTCAACTCCAGTAGAAGAGGAGATAATCCCAACTACGACTGGAACCCTCTTGCCCTGGGCCCCACAGCAGTCGCCTGGTCTGCCACTGTGGTAGTTATGCCCCTGGCTCCACCACTGTTCCTACACACTGGACAGAGCCTTATGCTTACAGCATTGTCCACTGTATAGTTTTAGCTGGCTGAAAAAGCTGATCGGTGGAGGTACCCTATGTCTCTAAAATTCAGGGCAGCCTTGGACCCTGGGGTCCAAGGCTCGAATCAGACAAAGACAACATTTGCAGAGAGTTTGTATGTTCTCCCCATGTTTGTGTGCATTTCCTCTCCCAGGTTTGTGTGCATTGTGTGCATACTGACAGTGGATTTAGATTGCGAGCTCCACTGATGATGGCAAGTGATAATTTCTGTAAAAGCGCTGTGGAATGTGTTGGTGCTAAATATGCAAGTAAATTAATACAATAGCTTAGTCCTTACATATAATCTAATACACGTAGATAAAGGTAAGCTGCGTTTGTGGTGACTGTGGTCCTCCCTACAGTACCTACTGGGCCCATGTGCACAGGTTGCACGTATGGAATGTCCTCCCTTGGTCTCATCAACATACTGAATACATACATATGTGCAATCTGCCTGACTTGATTTTTTCTATTGATTCACCAGTAGTTTACCTGTTGAAAAACACTGCATGTCACATTTCTATTCCACACATTGGACAAAGGCTGTGCTTAAAAACACTTTCAGGAAAAATCCAGTGTCCAATGGAGACACAGAAACTTCTATAGAATATAAAAAATGATATATTATGGAAGATCCATACTAGAGATAAACAAACCGATTCGACCTGAAAATTGGCAATTCAATTTGGATGAATTTCTCATAAAAAAAGTTGCAACCGTTTTTCAGATCAGAAGACGGGAAAAATAAAGGAGGATCACATTTTTAACAACAGGTTCCTTACTCAATGGCGGACACATGGCGTCACATGTTTACATATACATCACATATATGCAACACACATACACATAAATACACCATATACATGCTAGACATACATAAATACACCCTATATACACTACACACACATAACAACCAACTTTTAAAAAGCCTAAGGAGATAAACTATGGAATGGAAGGGCTCATCTCCAGCTGCATCGGTAATTTTAACAATCGGATCTGTAGAACCTGTGGGAACTGGCTGAATCCCATGCCTGCCTGCTTTTAAAGGGAATCTGTCAGCTCTGAAACACCCTCCAAACTATAGTAAGCGGTGTATAGTGTAAGTGACGTCGAGTCTGGTTATGTAAGTTTTATCTTCATACTCACTTGCATTCTGACTCTATGTACACCGGCTGGCATTTTCCATCAAAAAGCAAACATTTTTGGACTTATATGCATATGTGAAAAATCCTACATTGCAGTGAGTTTTAAAAGAGGCTGTTTATTACCATCGTCTACCATCTGTTTACCCGTATACCATATATGTCGCTGTCACTTTGACATTTCAAATGCTGTCCCAGAATTAAAGAGCTTGATAGGAGTTGCAGAGTCCTAGGAGACCTTTGAATGTCACCCACAACTTGTCATGGCAATTGGGGCAAGTCGGGTCAAAGTTATTCTTACCCAAATGGAATCAGCCTACTGATTTGGGATTTGGCCAAATCAAAATCTGAATAGAATTTTAGAAAATTTGATAATTTCTAATCCATAATTTCAATGTGTAATGCAGTGGTGTGAATAATGGATGAATTAAAACAGCCTTTATTCCTCCAGAATATATATATATATATATATATATATATATATATATATAGAGAGAGAGAGAGAGCGGCATTACAACCAACCCAGGGGTCTTTCTCAGGAAAGACTATGAATGATAAAAAGATTCGTTTTCCATTCATTATCCTATATCTGTACCATTTTGTTTGTAACCATAGAAATAAAAACTGACTTTCGACATGAATTCTATAGATTTTCAGGATTCTTAACTAGATAATGGCTCGCCTTATACTTGCAGCTATGGCATGAAACATAATTGCAATGTTTCCAGCCAGGAATACAAATGTGTTAAAGTCTTTGAACAGCTGCGCCAAGCAACTCCAATAGTTCAGAAGCCTTTCTCACCATCCTTGTTATTTCTTTGGTGTCCCAGTATTTTTTTATTTTTTTTATTTTACATGTGCTCAGTGTAGCTTTTCTTCTCTGCTTGTGCTTTGTAATGAAGCCGGGGGAAGCGTGAGCTGTTGGTAATTCATTCCGTATCTGAAGCATACTAGTTACATTGTTTGTGTAGTTTGATAACCCAAGGAGGCCGTTTCTCGTAACCTTTTTTCGGCGATACGATCAATAAATATATATTGCTCTCATTATTATAACAACACAAAAAGAAATAACACGGATCTGATAGCGCAAGCGCCAACCTGGCTTTTAATGTGAGGTTTGCAAATGCGAAAGATTCCCTTTAGATCAGTGGTTCTCAACTCCAGTCCTCGGGACCCACCTGCCAGTCAGGATTTAGGAATATCCCACAGAATGAATACCTGTGGTAAGTCCTGATGGATGGACGCTAATTATATCAGCTGGTCTAAACTAAGGAAATCCTGAAAACCTGACTGGCAGGTGGGTCCCGAGGACTGGAGTTGAGAACCACTGCTTTAGATGTTGGCTATGAATTTTTTTAGAATATTTAGGAAATATGGTGAGAAATAACACCAATACCAGCAATTTGCTCACCTTACAGATGTGATTTTATTTCATACCCTGCAGCCATAACCATTTCATTTATTCGAAAAGTTATATTGTATTTAATATAAATATTAATATTATTAACTATATTATTTAAAAACTATAAAAACTACAGTGCAGACTTTAATACCATTGTAGCAAAAAGGGGTTTTCCAATTAAAAAAAAAAAATAAAGTTGGCAGAGGGCAGTATAAAATAAAGAATAAACTTTACTCTCCTGTAAAATGTCCTCCACTTCTGTGATGTCATTCTGGTTGTCACTTCTCCCCTGCTTGGTCAATCACTTACCCCAGCATTCATGTGTCCTTCAGGCAATGTGACCCCTGAAACCAGTGATTGTATTCAGTGGTTACATGAACGATCAATGGCATGTGACATTGATCCCCTTAGGTTTTACCTAATCTATCTATCTATCTATCTATCTATCTATCTATCTATCTATCTATCTATCTATCTCCTGTACCCACTTAAAACGTTGAGGGCATACAGTATCTTTAGTAAACAAGATCTTCCAAAGAAGCAGTGGCTGCTCATGTATTCTCCTGAAAAACCAGAGCTGACAGGAGCTGACCTGACACAAGGTTTTCCTAGCCCTGCTTACACTTTTTGTGCTGGTCTTGATATCCCCTGCGCTGCTGGAGGATGTGCCCAATTTATGATGAGGCCTCCGGCAGTCCATGTTCCTAAATGGAAGTCTACAGCAGCTCTGAGTTGCTTCATTTGCACCAGAAAACTGTTGTAAATGAAGATAAATTTGCCTCGCTGTTGGTCACAATCTTTTCGCACCCTTGTCACTTTTAAAAAGTAACAAACACACAGCTTGTGGCTTTTTAAAGCCACTTTTCTAGTGCAAGGGAGATGACAAATCTCCCTCTTTGTGCCTTTCATCTTTACCCAAAAGTGTGTTATTCCAACATCGGAAAAACTAGTCACACTGCAGAAATATCAGACAATTGGCCCTTGGTCCTGGTCTTGGAGTTGCATCCGGAGGAAATGACGGTGTGTCTTCTATTGGAAATTCCAGGATGGCTTCTACCTTTTTGTACTTCATACTCTATTTTAAGTGTAGGTCTTGAAGACCAAAGTCCCAAGCACTGACTTCAAGATCTATCTATCTATCTATCTATCTATCTATCTATCTATCTATCTATCTAATTATATGTTCCCTGTTCATTATATTTGGTGGCAGAAGCATAAAACACAGACAGCACATTCACTGATAAATTTATGGCCTGAATTTTTCATGTGTAAATATTTCCATGCATTCATCCAGTCTAGAGATAATAAATTACTTTGAAAATAAGTCAACTGGGAATGCTTGAGCATTTCTTATTAAGCGTGTCGGAAAAAGGAGTGACATAGTGTAGCGAGACCGGCCAAATCTTAACAGTTTACTATCTGTTATGCCGTTCTTCGATTATGCCATTCACATACAGTGTAAACAGTTCATATAAAATAGACTGCGCCAATTTATCTACTGAGCATGTGCTCCATGTAGACAACTTTCCATCTTAGTTTAAAGGGGTCATGCAGGATCCTAAAAAATGTCATTTAATTGTATAAACCTTGTTAAGTCTCCTTCAGAGCATGACTGTGTACTTGTCAACTTTTCCTGAGTCTTCAATCTCCATGCTCCCGCTGTGCTCCATAGTTTACAACCCAAACTTCCAAGTTGTGGACGTAGATGAGCTGCAGCCGCAACACTTCGCCTAGTGTTGTGTGATGCCAGATCAGCCAGAAATGTAAGCCCCTACAATACCCTTCTCTGGGCCAAAAATTCTGCCCACTATACTCCCCATCATCCCTTGCTGTCTTCTCCCACACAGTTTCGATATGACTCCTACCCTGCTTGTGGATTGAGCGTGTTGACCAGCCCGTTCCAAGACCACTTGGGTCTGACATGAAGACCAGTTGGCTGGGGATTCTGATGGAGGCCATCATGGGAGACCTGGTTGTGATGTCAGAGGAAATCAGTCTCCACAGAGGGTGCAGTCATGTGACCACTCTCCCGATCTCTGGAGTGAGACAGAAAAGTAGTGCAAGTACATTAGTAAATAGCAGGGCCTGGCAGTGGAAGCATAGAGATGACTAGGGCTTTTGTGACTTTTTGCACCTGTTTGCGTAAAAGTTAAGCTATTGCGCCAAATTTTGCAACTTTTTTGTACTGGCTTACAAAACACCGTGCAACTTTTTGCATCTCTACACTACTCACTCGAGTTTTTTTTAATGTGGGTGGAAAAGTGTTTCACTCCAGATTTATCATTGAGACTTTTTTAAAAAGCTGTAAAAAAGTTGCAATCCTACTCCAGCAGTACAGTGGAGTAGGAAAACTGGGGGCGCTTTTCTAGACAAAAGTGTTGGGTTTAAGGATAAGACAAATGTATCAAACAACATGAGACATTTGATAATGTGGAATAAAGTACTCCAACCCAGACTCAAGCAAAACTGACTTCCCCATTTTATGTACAACAGCCCGGAAAAAAAAGAATAAGAAATGCAGAAGACACACTGTAGTACATTTTACAATTCGGCTTTTTCCGATGATACACGGAATACGCTAACAAAGTAGAAACATGAAATGAGCTAATATTTACTTTTCCGCTTTGTAGCTAATCTTTCTAGGAGATTTTAATTGATCTGGATATTGTAATTCTGCTCATTCTCTTTTTATTGTTTCCCTTCTCAGTTTACTGTTGCATGTCATTTGGAAAGAAAGAGATCCTCGTACATTTATGTATTGGGCAATATCAGCATGTTATAATTGTGTCAGCCTTCACAGCTTAGTTGTGAAGGTGTATTATCATGAACCATGTTTGGTGCTGTCTGGCACATGCACAGTGCACAGGTAAGGCTGCGGCCAGCGCACCTCGCTTCACTGTGCTCGCCACTGGGTGTAGATTTATCCAATGTACATACTAATTAGAAATGAGTGAAGTTGACAAAACTTTGATTCGGTGCTTCGACGAATTTCACAAAGATATTTGCTTTATGACTAATTACTTAGTCACAAAGCGCATTTCTTTGTAAATAGCGAGCACAATGACAGGAAATAGCAATTGAACCCCTCATATGCCTGCAACAGCTGAGATTAAAGAATAGGGCTTTAAGGGGTTAATCGGTTAAAAAAATTAAAAAAAAATACTCACCTTATCCATTTGAGCGCAAAAAGGCCGTGGCAGCAATCTTGATTGAATATCCCGCGTGAAATTGCGCACAGTAAGAGATGGCGCCATCACGTTGGCCGGCGTGCTGATGTCATACGTCACTGCGCACAAGATTTTGTACGGGATCGTCAACCAAGATGGCCGCAGCGGCCACTTTGCGCTCAAAGAGATGAAGTGAGTATGATTTTTTTTTGTCTGTCATTTCAGGCAAAATTGAGGAGAGGAAATTCAGCTTTGCGGCAAATCGAATTTTCCCTGAAATTTCCCTGAAAAGTCCACTTCAGATACTTCGCTGAACACTAGTACTAATATGTTCTGACAATGGATTTGTGGAATACGTAGCCCATTTAATATCCTGTTTATGGTATGGTCACACGGTCAGGTTTCCTGATGCAATTTTGGAAGCAAAACCTGGAGTGAATTAAAAAATGAGGAGAAATCGTTCTTTTCTTTTATACGTTTGCTTCTTTTATGATGCACTGCTGATTTTGGCTGCCAAAACAGCATCACGGAAAAAATGCACTAAAACAATAGATGCAAACAATATATGGACTAAGCCCTTACTCTATAGATAAAATCTGAGACTCTTAGCCAATACATTTTGATCAAAATACATCTGTGCCCACCTACCCAGCGCCACGGTGGTCTCAGTTCAGGCAGGTCCTACGCTAAACCTAACTATGCGGTTGTGCATCTATGTTTAGGTGCGTAGACCCTGCACATATAGTGTGCTGCTCCTAGTTACCTCTATGTGCATCAGCAACCAATGAGAGGAGGAGCACACACACCTATATGTACCACCTTAATCAAGGTCGCCTCTTAGATAGGTGGGGCAAAAGTGCACATGAATGCTACTCCCCTGGTAACAGGAGCGCATTCACACCAGAAGGTGCCAATCCTTCCAGACACATCAAAAAAATATTTACGGAAAACAGATACAAACATCCTGCACCATGTGATAGTAAAATGTGCGGATGTACAAGGCTAAATTTAGAAATTCACGGAAAAAATGCACTAAAACAATAGATGCAAACAATATATGGACTAAGCCCTCACTCTATAGATAAAATCTGAGACTCTTAGCCAATACATTTTGATCAAAATACATCTGTGCCCACCTACCCAGCGCCACGGTGGTCTCAGTTCAACAAACAGCATCAACAAGTTCAAAACAGCATCAACAAACCTGTATGGCCATACCCTTAAATGGGTTGTGTCACAAAACATATTCTACATTTTTCAAACCAGCACCTGGATCAGAATACTTTTGTAATTGCATGTAATTAAACATTTAGTATAGCCAGTAAGGTATTCAGTAAGATGTATCTGTATAGCGCCACCTGTTGTTTGTTCTTTTCCTTATTCTTTTGTCCGTATCACTGAGCTGGTCGAACGTGCTCAGTTTAAATTTTCAGCTGCCACCAGCTATATGTTCTGTTAGTAGCTAACATAACTTTTCTATTATAAGAGGCAGGTAGATCTACCAGTGCAAAAAACAAAGTGAGACCAGCACCTCCAAACAATATGAAAAGGTGCAAAAAGGTGTAAAACCAAACAGGACTACAAGTAGCAGCACACTGCCATGCACAAAGACAGATAAATAAATGTAAATTGTATTACTGCTAAACTTACTATATAAACATCTTTTTGCACACATTTTTGATAAAAATTGTGTCGGGCCCATCTACCAGCGACAAGGTGGCTTCTAACAGATGGGACCTTACACTAACAGACTTGCCTCTCCCAGGTTTTTGGCCTACAAAATTTCAGGCAATGTTAAATCCAGCTATATAATACTCTGATTAGAAGCCCTGGGCAGGAAGTGTATGATCCAAAAGGGGGCAGCCACTCCCCGAAATGTACAAAGCAAAAATGTCTGTTAAAAGCCACCTTGTCACTGGTACATGAGTCCAACATAGTTTTGATAAAAAATGTGCACAAAGAGCTTCTAATTTTCATATAGTGAGTAAAGATGAGCGAAGTTTGGCTGCTTCACCGAATTTCACAAAGAAATTTCATGTGTGACGAAAGGCGATCATACGTCCCTGTTATTGAACCCCCTCAGATGCCACGTTCATCACTGATCGTGGCATCTGAGGCTGCAATTTAGGCCTTTCAGGGGTTAACAGGGTAAAAAAAACTCACCTTATCCATTTGCTCACTTAGAGGCCATCTTGTTTGAAGACAACGTGCAAAATCTCGTGCTGTGACATGATGACATTGTGCTGGCCTAGCGTGGTGATGTAATCACTGATGACGTCACTGTGCCTGGCCAGAGCGCTAGTGTGGTGACGCCAAACATCACCCTGTGCAAGATTTTGCATGGTTTGTGCAGTCAAGATGGCTGCAATCACCTCTTTGCATGCAAATGGATGAGGTGAGTATGTTTTTGGGGTTTTTTTGCCGCCATTTCAGGAAAAATTCATCCACTTTTTCCTGAAAGTCAATTCATTTGGCTTCGATTCGCTCAACACTAAGAGTGAGCATAGCAGTGACGCAGTTTATATTTATTTATGTTTCTCGTGTTTTCAGGTACCTTTGTGCATAGTAGTATGCTGCTACTTGTAGTCCTCGTTTGCTTGTAGAACTAGCTGTGACCTTACAATCTCTCTTTTTGTGTATTGGTGTTCAGTGTTTTGTCATAACCTCTATTCATACCTGGTATTTATTAATTATGGATTATCAACATAGTGGCAACAAATTCATGAGAACTGTGCAGAGAAGGCAATTAGATTGGTACCTAAGACCAATTTTATGAAAACCCAATTAAACTTCTAATACAAAAAAGAAATCCATTTAGGCAGTGGACGTGCTTGTAAATTCCATGCCTGTGTTCAGTAAATCTACCTTGCACCATCTGCAATTGCATTAAACATCTCGGATATCTTGTTTTAACATTTATGTTTCAGTTCTTTGTGTACATACTAGATCAGAGAAACTCTGAGAAATAAAAGGGTCTATATGTTCTATTGTTTGACATTAAAGGGACACTGCACATATTGATGACCTATCTTCAGGCGCTGTCAACACCCAGCACTCCCACTATCAGCTGTTTTAGGCATCTGTGGTGATGAAAACCATACAATTCAGACTGATGCAGAGGGCTCCAAACACAGTGCAGTTTCTTGTGCCTCATACTATAGCTCTGCTTCCATTCACTTGAATAGAAGTTCAATGGGTTGTCCCACGAAAAGTATTTTACGGTTTTCAAACCAGCACCTGGATCTGGAAATTGAGTTACTGCATGTAATTAAATATTCAGTATAGCCAGTGAGCTATTCAATAAAATGCATCTGTATTGTGCCACCTGCTGTTTTTTTCTTATTTCTTTGCCCAGCTCACTGAGATGGCTGCACATGCTCAGTTTCATCCTTCAACGTCCTCCTGAGCTGTGATAGGGAGAGTGCTGCAGCAGAATGGACACACTCCCTAAGCTGCAGCACAAAAGACACTCCCCTTGAGTGGTTAGCGTGATATAAATCTAGCAGAGCAATTAATGGGGAGATCTCTGGATCCATGTGAGGTACAAGGAGGGCTCTTGCTTTGCTAGAAAGGTATTGTCTTATACTATATATATATATATATGTATAATTTTCATTTTTTACATTAGTTATGGAATTACCCCTTTAAGCTGCAGTACCCGGCCTGCCATTACACAATATGCAGACTGTCCACTTCATCGCCTTGACGTTTGGCAGACGGGCCCAAATAATTTTGTACAAAATGATTTGCCAAGAATCTCAATTTTGCAAAATAAGCGTAACACTAGCACCAGAATGTTTTGTGTTTTTTTCCTTTGTGTCTCTAGCCATGGCAGCGTGCACCTGCACATTGGATGTGCTGACTGACCCCCTTTTTTTTGCACTTCCAGCTCAGTACACAGTACAGTTTCTGGCACCCCAAAAGAGCTGATTGGAGGGGTTGCCATGTGTCAGACCCCATCGATCTGATATTGATAACTTATACCCCTTTTAGATATAATAAATAAATAACGAAATACATAAAAAAAAATTATATATATATATATATATATTATAGGATAGGTCATCAGCATCTGTAGCCTGGAAACCCTTTTAAATATAGGGACATTGATGAGAAATTAAAATACCACCCTAGCCCCTGAGTTAAGGGTGGTTTCTGAATTCTTGGACACTTCTTTTGTTCATTTCAAACACTGATATTGTCATACACCCTGGCATTTGGGAATAAATACAGTGATCATTCTGTAGAAATTACAGGGATATTTATAGTGATTCAGTTACTGAAAGTGACCAGCATAGTGTCACATGGAGTTTATCATGGAAGAGTGCCAGAAGCCTTCTCGTCAGAGTGTTTACCAACTGTGCCACTCCTCCTCTCTTCACTCGCTGCAACAGTCCAAAAATAATCATCTAAATGGCAGTGCCAACAGAAAATGCCATGCTCTGACTGTGTAAGATACGTGAGACGGCAATACCATGCTTCGACATAAAAGAGGTCGCTGATTCATATAATACCTTTCTATGCAAAACAGTATACTGTATGCATATAGTGTAACAATAACAGAACTTATCATTTAAATAGAAAATATAAAGGGCTGTATGTTTTATTAGTCAATGTTAGTTTAATTTTATAGATATTTTGGAATAGACTACATTCAGTGATGTAGCAAAGAGGCATTGTTGAGGGCATGAACTGTGCTTGGCAGGTGTTTTTAGAAGACTGCTGGTATGGTAACATAGTAACTAGTGTTGAGAGAATCAAAGCCAAAGCGAATTGACTTCGATCTGAGTTTCAGGAAAAATTTGATTCCCATGAAGCCAAATTTCCTCGTGCTTCATGGTAACAAATCTATTTTTCCTGAAATGACGGTAAAAAAAAAAAAAACTCACTTCATCCATTTGCTCGTGGAGAGGCCGTCACGGCCATCCTGATTGTAGATACTGCCTGAAATCTTGTGCTGGGTGACGTGTGACATCACCACGCAAGTGCACTGGCCGGGCTTGGTGTGTCATCAGTGAGATTTTACACGGATTCTTCAATCAAGATGGCCGCGATGGTCTCTCCATGAGCAAATGGATAAGGTGAATATTTTTCTTAACCTGATTAACCCTTGAAAGACCTCAATTGTAGCATCAGATGTAATCACCTATGGATGCTGCATCTGAGGGGTTCAATGATGGGGGCAGCGCGATCGCCGTTCCCCATAATTGCGCCTGCTACATACAAGCGAATGTGAAGAAGTAATTTGTCACAAATCAAATTTCTTTGTGAAATTCGGCGAAGCAGCCGAATAAAAGTTTTCATAACTTCGCTCATCACTAATAGTAACATAGTATATGTCTATATAGCTTAGCCTATTATCCTGAAATGTTGACCCAGAGGATGGCAAAAACCTTCATGAGGCAGAAAGTATATTTTCCTCACGTTAGGGGAAAAAATCCTTCCCACATCAAATCCAACAATTAAAACAACTCCATGGATCATCGACCCTTCACCAGAAATCTATTAACTATAACATATAATATTATTACTCTCAAGAAAGACATTCAAGCCCCTCATTAACTCTTTTAGTGAGTTCATCATCACAACCTCCACGGGCAGAAAGATCCATAGTCTCACTGCTCTTACACTAAAGAATGCTCTTCTATGTTGATGAAGAAACCTTCTTTCTAGAGATGACCAAATTTCTTTAAATTTGTTTCGGGTGTAGTTCATGTAGTTCATTTGGAATCAGCCAAGAAATTCAATTCGGGTAAGAATCAATTCTACCTGAATCAAAATGCTTTAAATCTCTCCCTCTTTCTTCTTCTCTGAAAAAATTATCCAAAATTGAAGCTCAAGAAATTCCGATTCTAACCAATCAGAATTTTTGGAAAAAGCCCTATGGCTGCGCCCCTGATAATATCTGGGTGATAGAATTTCATGATTTGATGTAGTTTCTTTAGTCTCTTTCACTGTCCTTGAGCAGAAAATGGGTTGTGACCAGGTCTTAGGGAATAGTTAGTGTTGCTCGAGCACCAAGGTGCTCGCATGCTCTGGTGCTCGAATAGAACACTTTGGGATGCTCGGGTGCTCTACAGAGCACCAGAGAACAATGGAAGTCAATAGGAGAACCAGAGCATTAAACCAGGCACCCACCTGCTCTGAAGAGTGGAGGGTGTCTGGTTCACAGGAAAAAGTCAGAAATTGATGGAAACACCACTGAAATTGTTTGGGAACAGCATTGGGATGATGTCTGGATGCATCTTGGACTCCCAGGTTGCTGCTAGAGGAACAATGTTGTCCGAGTATTACGCCGCTTTTACAGACTGACAATACTACGCACAAAATCAAAGATAAAATCGATTTTAGATGAAAAATTGTTAGGAAACATTCTTTTCTGTATATTTACTTGTATATAAAGTGCAAGTGCTGGCAAAAATTACAAGGAATAGGCACTCCGATACAACCTGTATATCACATAAAGGAGGGCCTCATTCACATTGTGGTGCAATTGTTCAGGTAGTGGGACTCCTACACTCATAAAGCCTATGCACTAAGTGAAAGGGCTGCCAAAAATTACAAGGAACAGGCACTCCAATAAAAAAATTAAACTTACAAAAAATTACACTGAATGTCACAGGTATTTAGAATGCGCAAACGTTAAAAAACAGATGTAGTCAGGTAATGTCGCTTTCACCAGCGGCGGAAAAATTACAATAACTGTCACAGGTATTTAGGATGCGCAAACGTTATACAGAAGATGTAGCGCAGTTAATGTCGCTGTCACCAGCGGCGAAAAAATTACACTAAATGTCACAAATATTAGGATGCGCAAACGTTATACATCAGATGTTAAGCAGGTGATGTCGCTGTCACCAGCCGTGAAAAAAATTAAACTGAATGTCACAGGTATTTAGGAGAAACCACAGCACTCAGTGCTTCGTTATATGCAAAGATTTTTTTATTATTCCATCCAGAATTGTACAAGAGAATACTGGCCAACGTTTCTTTCACAAATAGACCTTATTCACGGCCTTAGTAGCAAGAGAATATGAGGAGAAGGAAGGACATCCATCCTTCCCCTCATATTCTCTTGCTACTAAGGCAGTGAATAAGGTCTATTTGTGACCGAAATGTTGGCCAGTATTTTTTTATACAATTCTGGATGGAATAGTAAAAAAATCTTTGCATATGATGAAGCACTGAGTGCCATGCTTTCTCCCAATGGATCTTTGTATATAACCTACCACAGAGCACCAGAAAACCTGACATAGGAGTGCCGACCAACCACCATAAACAGGTATTTTGGATGCGCAAATGTAACACAACAGAAGTAGCAGAGGATGTGTTACTGTCAGCAGCGGCCAAACAAATTGTGCACAATTTAGCGCAGGTTGCGCTAATAATATAAATAGGAGCCAGATAAAACAATAGTCCTTAAAAGGACTTTTGGGTCTCTAAGAGATTCAAACAATGAACCCTGCCTAACAAATAAAAATAATATAAAATAATTCTTATCCCTACACTATCTGTCTCTCCTTCTGCAGCTCTCCCTGACTAAGGGTACATTCACACGACCGTGTTGAGTCCTTTCCGTTTTGCGGTCCGCAAATAACTGAACCGTGTGTCTGCATTTTGCGGAAGAATGGCTTCCAAATGTGTTCCGCATGTCTTCCGTTTTTTACGGTCCGCAAAAAACGGAAGGTTTAAAAAAAAAAAAAAAAGAGAGAGAGAAAAAAAAATATTCATAGTTGTCAAGGCCTTCAATTATACGGATCCGCAAAAAACGGATAACATACGGAAACCATTCCGTATGTCATCCGCAAATTGCAGATCCATAGACTTGAATGGGGCTGCGGACCGATCTGTGCGGACAATAGTAGGACAAGCTTCATATTCTTGCGGACCAGAAATGCGGAAATATACGGATGCGGACAACATACTGAATGTTGTCCGCACATTTTATTCACCCATAGGAATGAATGGATCCGCATCTATTCCGCAAAATGCGGAACGGATGCGGATCGGACGCGGATAAAATTATACGGTCGTGTGAATGTACCCTGAGACTGAGCTGAACCATGTGTCATCAGGTGCTCTATAGCAGGGGTGGGATTCAAATTTTTAAGAACAGGTTCCCTACTAAACGGCGGACACGCGGCATCACGACACGTGTTTTCATATACATACACCATATATACACATACCACAAAATTTTTAAAAAGCCTAAGGAGCTAAACTACCAGCGTTGCGAGTTTTTGTAAAGCGCTGGCCCACACCTCTAACTCCACCCATTGTCTATCTGTACATGTTCCAATCCTGCCTAGTCTCCATTGTGCCCCCCACACAGTAGTTATGCCAGATTTGGGATGGTTGGGAGGTATTCATACATAAACAGACTATATAGACAGTACACTCACATAATCACATATACAATATACACCATACAGTATATAAATTACATCTAGGCTACACTTACAGTAGATTTACCTGCTCCATATACATTTTATACACATTTGTACCTAGCACTACAGACATGTTTGCATACACATTATATTCAGTGCTATCCCGCATACAGCGCACATACCTCTTAAATCCAGTAACTTCCCTGATGCAGACGTTCTCTTTTCTCATCTTCTCCTTCCAGACCAGGCACCATGATGATTTTTCACCCATCTCTCGTCTCTGCAGTTTGACAAAAAGACATCTTAGGTTCTTACTTTTCCATGATCCTGCCACCTTCAATACTTAAAATGAGCACCAGTACAAAGAATGTCCCTTATAATGTGTGCCAGTACAAAAGAAATCCCCATTAGTGCCCCCAGTTGAGCTAATGTCCCCATAGTGCCCTTATAATGTATGCAAGTATAAAATACCCCTAGTAAATGCCCACATAGTGCTCCTCTCCTCTTTCCGACAGTGCCCCCATAATGTGCCAGTACAAGATTCCCCCATAGTGTCCCCCAGAATGTGCCTATATAATATTCCCCCATAGTATTCTTCCCCCCTCCAACACCATAGTGTGCCCATAATATGCCAGTTTAAGATGCCCCCACAGTGTCCCCTATGATGTGCCAGTATAAATGCCCCCTGAAGATGCCCCCATAGTGTTCCCCATAATGTGCCAGTAATACCTCCATAATGTGCCAGCAGTGCCCCAAGTAGATGCCCCCATAGTGTTCTCCATATGCCAGCAATGCCCCCAGTTCACTGTCCCTCAGACCGTTGGACTATAAAAAAAAACTATGAACAAATCCCTATGAACAAATCCCTATGCACACTGCACATTTCTTATTTTAAAGTAAAAAACAAAACAAAACGGGAACAAATACAATACACTGTGCCCCCATTAGACCTCAGATCAGCCCACTGTGCCCCCATCAGACCTCAGTTCAGTCCACTGTGCCTCCATCAGACCTCAGATCAGTCCATTGTGCCCCATCAAACCTCAGATCAGTCCACTGTGCCCCCATCAGACCTTAGATCAGCCCACTGTGCCCCCATCAGACCTCAGATCAGCCCATTGTGCCCATCAGACCTCAGATAAGCCCATTGTGCCCCCATCAGACCTCAGATCAGCCCATTGTTCCCCCATCAGACCTCAGATCATCCCATTGTTCCCCCATCAGACCTCAGATCATCCCATTGTGCCCCCATCAGACCTCAGATCAGCCCATTGTGCCCCATCAGACCTCAGATCAGCCCATTGTGCCCCCATCATACCTCAGATCAGCCATTGTGCCCCATCAGACCTCAGATCAGCCCATTGTTCCCCCATCAGACCTCAGATCAGCCCATTGTTCCCCCATCAGACCTCATATCATCCCATTGTGCCCCCATCAGACCTCCGATCAGCCCATTGTGCCCCATCAGACCTCAGATCAGCCCACTGTGCCCCCATCAGACCTCAGATCAGCCCACTGTGCCCCCATCAGACCTCAGATCAGCCCATTGTGCCCTATCAGACCTCAGATCAGCCCACTGTTCCCCCATCAGAATAAAATAAAATAAAACTCTTACCTCTCCTGCGCCGCTTCTCCACTCCGGTTCCGGCGGTCCTCTCTGCCCGCACTGCACTGTCACCTGACTGCGTTGTACGAGGTCAGGCTAGTGCAGCGCGGGCAGAAAAAGCAGGAGATGAGCGCTTCTATTGTGGAAGAGTTCATCTCCCGCTACCGCACCAGATCGGGATTCAGGTGGTAACCCAGTTCTCCAATCCGGCTGTAATTTTAACAACCGGATCTGGAGAACCGGAGGGAACTGGCTGAATCCCATGTCTGCTCTATAGCACCCGATGACACATTCCGGTCAGCCATTCACTGTAATGCCAGTAGTCAACATGGGTATGGCATTACAGTGAATGCCAGTACTTCCCCGCCCGTTTATTGCCAACAAACGTGCGGGGAGGAGACTCAAGCATTGCAATGCTCAGCACATCTTGGTGTTCAGCCGAGCAAATATAGTAATAGTTGAAGATCAGGTCAGACATTGTTGTACCAACAGAAATCCAGCAAATTTGTAAAAAATAAATCAGTGATACTGATGATAACATCTAATTATATATATTTTATGAACATGGACTAAAACTTTTAAGGGACATCATCCAAAAAATATAGAGAGGGTATGTATACCTAGCTGTCAATCTTTCCAGAACAATATACATTCTGAATTACAACACATCCATATTGCCAATAATTGACCTTTCTCTGGATTCCCTAGACAACAATTAAACTATTTCAATCTGCATCCATTTATTATACCAGAGATATCCTTTTCATGATCCTTCCGTCCCTCTGCCCCTTTCCTGTCCAAAACATCCCAAAAAATCCAGATGGAATACAATGCGTCGAATATTGAGCCAGGTTTAATACCTAAAAATGAATGATTGACGTATACAAGAAAAAAAAGTTCTGCAATTCAGCTAATCAGCAAAGGGAAGGGGGTGGGGCTATATTGAATCCCCACCAATCTGCTACTGTTGACGTATCTTAAGCCTGGATCATCATTAACTATGTTCCAGAGAGTCCCTTTAACAATCTTTTGTCTTACTGTTAACAGGACAGAGAGAGAGAGAGAGTCTCCTGATGCAGACAGTTGTCTGACAGACAGTTACAGAACAGTGAAGAGAAGGTGGGGTCATAAATCATCTTCTTGCACACAAACCTATTTTTTTTATCATTATTTCTCAGCTTTAATTCAAATAGAGATAAAATAGGAGTGATATCAAGGCTGAAATTGCTCTGATTTTGATTACACTTTTTTTGCATGCAGTTTTCATGTTCAGTGTTCCTTTACGTTAATGACTAGACATTTTTTTGGTAAAATGCTGTTGGCTCTTTTGCATCATTAACATAGTTCTGGTCAACTTGAATATCAAAATAGTTGAAAAATGTGGTCCTATGGTATGCGATCTTTGATTGGCTCAGGCCTTCTGACTCTCTTCATTCTCTAGAATGAAGGAGCTGCCATCCTCCTCTGAGCACCATGTACTGTACTTTTGCTTTCCGGACTCAAAAATCTTTTGATCTTTGAGTGTGGCATCATCATTTTCATAATCACTACAATGGAACTGTAATGCAAGATGTAAGTTCCACATTCTTTAGTATGATGGGTAACAGGCTATTAACCCTTATTGATAAAAGTTCTCAATGGTATTGAGATCTTTGTTTTGGATCTGTCTTAGATCTAAGCCAAGAGGTAGCATTGAAAGAAAAGTCCTCGGCAGGGAAAAGTTTATAATTTCATGGTAAGATGTTTTCTGTCCATTCTAAGCTTCATTAGATATGGGTGATATACTATATGTGAAATATATTCTAGTAATAATTATGTTTTTGTCACAGAAAACCAAGCACCTAATTGCACTATCTTCCCTGACTGCACAGAAAACTGGCTTACGCAAGCCCTTTTCTTGTTTCCATGCTATTTTGGTTGAGTGTGTGTAATCAGAATTCCATTTTAAAATACGGTTTGCTTTCGATAAACATTTTTAGGAGCTCAGCCTAGATATCTGACTGAACATAAGGTGCCTGGGGGGATTAAACTAAGTGGGAGTCTGCCAAATGCTTGAATGGTTAGAGTCTTTGGGAAAGCTTAAGTAAAGGGGAAGCATATCTCTATATTGTAAGCATTGCTCGCTATCACTTCTGACAGCAAAACAAATGTATATCAACCTCTATAAAAGTATTTCCAACCAAAGGATCAGACTTTCAAAAGGTTTGCTATGCAGTGCTTTTCAACTGAATCGGTAGAAGAAAGAAAATAGGCTCTATGTCTGAAAACAAAACTTTCACGTAAGATGTCGTAGGTGTCTACAACATTCATAAAAACTATGCTAGTTCATAATGTCACGTGCTCCTATCTAACTTTTTGAACATTTTCTTTGTTCCCAGAAAATGTTAGTGTGATCCTTGAGTGTTCTGTCTCTTCCCGTTGTTGGCCAGTTTTGAAGAGTTTTGGTGGATGCCAACCATGATAATAAACACAGCTTGAGGTTGACTCATCTTCTCTTTGAGCAGACACCCAAGGTGTGGAAGGCATGCACAGATGTTTAGCTTGCTGTTATTGTTACATGTAGTTGGTATACTGTGCATTGACATTCAATGAATACTTTTTATGGCATTGAAAATTAATTTGGAAACCAGTAGGGCTACAGTGTATAGAACATGTACTCCTACTGTTAGACATGAACATCTCAGAAACAAGGTCCAACTCTCCCAACTGTGAGTCTAGGCTCTGAAAGAATAATAGGATCTAAAGGTCTGGCATGAGACAACACTGGAGGTACCTATGAATCCAACCACTTGCTATTAGAGTCTATTTAAAGGAGTTCTCCAGGATTTTCATATTGATGGCCTATCCTCAGTCATCAATATGAAATTGCCAAGGGTCTGACTCCCTGCACCCCCACTGATCAGCTGACTTAAGAAGCTGCAGTGCCCGCCAGAACTCTACTGAGCACTGAGGCCTCCTCACAGCCTACCAAGCACAGCACCACCCATTGCTTAGCAGCTGTGCTTCATATTTCAGCTCAGCCCCATTCATTTGAATAGGACTGAGCTGCGCCTAGGCCATGTGACAGATAAACATGAAGTCACATGGCCTAGGAAGAGGCATAAGCGCCCATGGAGCACAGCAACCTCTTTTTATAGCTGATCAGCCAGGGTGCCAGTAGTCGAACCCCCATAGATCAGATATTGATGACCTGTCCTTAGATAGGCCATCAATATCAATATCCCAGAGAGCCCCTTTATTACTGATTGAGTCCCAAACAACCTATTAGACCTCACTGACATGTGTCATGTGAATACAATGATAAAATTAGAAGGTCTTTCTTTTAGACAGTTTTGATAAATCTGCCCCAAAAGTTTTCATTGCTATGAAAAGTGGACACACATGTTTTCTGAATAAACAGAAGTTGAGCCCTCAGAATAATTTATAGAACCCCAGTCTAACCTCTCCGAGATAAGCTTCCTTGCCAACAATGAACAGACACAAGAATATGTGTACAGTACATGAGGATACAGTGTGAATCAATAACATCATTATATTTTTTCATGCTATGGTATTGTCAACTATTGTAGACTACCTAATGGTAGTAAATTATCTCCATGGGGAGAGTAGACGCTCTAAAACATACCGGAAATCAACTTTAAAATGAACAAAAAAGCATTATCTTTTACATTAATTACAGAAAATTGTGTTGCATAATGTTATATTTTGTGAGAGCTTTTGAGTGAGTCAGTTTACAAAATCAGACATCTTCACTGCAAAAGGAGAGTTCTTGTTCAGATTTATGCTTTTTGAGATGTAAGACTTCAGTGATCCAGAATATATATATATATATATTTATTGAGAGAGAAAGAGGATAGATAGATAGATAGATAGATAGATAGATAGATAGATAGATAGGCCGGGGTCGCGCAGGGAAATATCGCGCACCGCGCATGCGCGAGACTTGCGCGATCCCCGGCCCAACGGCAACATGTCAGTCAAGTTGACCAGGGGAGTGGTTTGCTTGACCTGAAGCAAGGAGGCCGCTGCCCCCTTGACTTCAAGCGGAGTCGAGACAGCGCGCTCAGGAGAATTAAAAGATCACTTTCTGCCACTTTGAGGAATCTCTTCTCCTTATGAAGATCTTATTCAGCATCACCCTGGCGCCTAAATTAAGGTACTACTAACAGTTTTTTTTGGCTACAGGAGGTGACAGGTTCCCTTTAAAGTCAATGGTCAATGATTACATTTTATTACTGTCATTAAAATGTAATTATATTTTCTAATAATGTGTCCTAACATAAAAGTAATTATCATTGTAATTATCTGAGTTCCCATTGCAGTATATCATAATGCCATATTGATGTTGGTTCATGTCATAAAAGTAATTCCCTAACCCACTACTGCCATAGCAATTATCTGATAGCAACCTCCAAGTCTGATGACCTCCAGGAGGGACATGGCTGATCATACTCCTTGCCAGTATTATGGGTTTGAAAGAACAATGTAAAAGTTTCCCTCCATGTATGGTTGGTGTACTGTACATATTGTTGTGGTTAGCTAGTATAACCATTGCATCACATTAGGGATCCTTCAAGTCAACATTGTAACTCCTTACCATAAAAACATCACCTCCAGTTTTTCTTTTCAAGTACTATCAATTGATGAACACCAACTGTATGGCAGATAAGGGATAACCTGGCCAGTGGACACACTGAAAATCCCTTCTGCTTGCATTATACCGTATACAAACTGCATATGCTCCTGAAAATGATCAGAACTGGAAGTATCTCAAGCTAGTCATTGTAGACAAATGTCTGGTAGGCAGTGTTGTACCCCAAATCCCCCACCAATATCTTTATTGATCTGGGCAGGTCAGGGTAATTTGTCAATAGTGGTGTGAGGAAAGCACATGATAGGGACTAGAGATGAGCGAGCACTAAAATGCTCGGGTGCTCATTATTCGAGTCGAATTTTCCCGATGCTCGGGTGCTCGTTTCGAATAATGAACCCCATTGAAGTCAATGGGAGACTCAAGCATTTTTTGCAGGGGACCAAAGCTCTGCACAGGGAAGGTTGCGTGAAAACCTGGAAAATTCAGAAAATGATGGAAACACCACGGAAATGGACAGGAAACAGCAGGGACAGCATGCATGGATGCCTCTGAGGCTGCCTAATCACACCATTACGCCAAATTCTGGGCAACAGCCTGGTGGTGACCCTCAAGACAATTGTGCTGACCCAGGCCAAGATAGGCAAGGCACATGTGCTGGCACATGTTAGGAAAGCACCCAACTAGGTGCAACGAAAGTCTATCACCGCCTGTGGGTTACACCACTGCCCATGCTGGCACTGCTGTCCTATCCCCCGCCCCAGGACGCAGGCATAAGCGTCTCCCTCCCCGCACCCACCCAGTAGTCCACAGCGTACACAAAGTTCTCCCAGCACAGTGCCCAGCTCTCCCCATCCCAGACGGGCAAACACGCACCCCACACCCACCCTGTCCACAGCAGACACAAAGACCTCCAAGCACAGTGCCCAGCTTTCCTAATTCCAGACGGGCTAAGACGCACACTGCACCCACCCATTAGTCTCCACAAGTGGGTGGGTGCAGAGCCTTTTAGTGCCCCTCAAGACAATGTTTGTGTGCCAGGGCTGGGTAGTAACCCTCCTTGAAGTTGTGGGGGAGAGGCCTCCAGTGACCCTCAAGACAATTTTGAGCGACAGTGTAGTGGCAAGCCTCCAAAAAATTGTGGGTGAGAGCCTGGAGGTGACCCTCAGAAACAATTGGTTTGAAAAAGCATGGTGGTGCACCCCTGAATGACAGTCTGTGACTGAGATTGCAGGTGACCCCGCTAAAATTGTAGTCTGGAACACCTTGGTGGTGAACCCCTAAATTACATAGTTTAACTGAGATTGCAGTTTACAACATGGGGGTGAAACCCATGATGACTTGTTAAGACTGAGATTGCAGTTTACAGCATGGCGGTGAACCCAGAGTGGCTTGGTTAGACTAAGATAGCAGCTGAACCACCCAAAAATTTAGCCTGACACTGCATGGTGGTGACAACAGAGTGACCAAGTTAGATGAGGTAGCAGGTGAGCCACGCAAAAATTTAGCCTGACACAGCATGGCGGTGACAACAGAGTGACCAAGTTAGATGAGGTAGCAGGTGAGCCACCCAAAAATTTAGCCTGATATAGCATGGCGGTGACAACAGAGTGACCAAGTTAGATGAGGTAGCAGGAGAGCCACCCAAAAATTTAGCCTGACACAGCATGGCGGTGACACCACCAAGTGACCAAGTTGGATGAGGTAGCAGGTGAGCCACCCAAAAATTTAGCCTGACACAGCATGGTGGTGACACCACCAAGTGCCCAAGTTAGATGAGGTAGTAGGTGAGCCACCCAAACATGTAGCCTGACACAGCATGGCGGTGACACCACCAAGTGACCAAGTTAGATGAGGTAGCAGGTGAGCCACCCAAACATGTAGCCTGACACAGCATGGTGGTGACACCACCAAGTAACCAAGTTAGATGAGGTAGCAGGTGAGCCACCCAAAAATTTACCCTGACACAGCATGGCGGTAACACCACCAAGTGACCAAGTTAGACTGAGGTAGCAGGTGAGCCACCTAAACATGTAGCCTGACACAGCATGGCGGTGACACCACCAAGTGACCAAGTTAGAAGAGGTGGCAGGTGAGCCACCCAAAAATTTAGCCTGACACAGCATGGTGGTGACACCACCAAGTGCCCAAGTTAGATGAGGTAGTAGGTGAGCCACCCAAACATGTAGCCTGACACAGCATGGCGGTGACACCACCAAGTGACCAAGTTAGACGAGGTAGCAGGTGAGCCACCCAAACATTTACCCTGATACAACATGGCGGTGACAACAGAGTGACCAAGTGAGACTGAGTTAGCAGGTGAAGCACATAAAATTTTACCCTGACACAGCATGGCGGGGACAACAGAGTGACCAAGTGAGACTGAGTTAACAGGTGAAGCACATAAAATTTTACCCTGACACAGCATGGCGGTGACAACAGAGTGACCAAGTGAGACTGAGTTAGCAGGTGAACCACATAAAACTTTACCCTGACACAGCATGACAGGGACAACAGAGTGACCAAGTGAGACTGAGTTAGCAGGTGAAGCACATAAAATTTTACCCTGACACAGCATGGCGGTGACAACAGAGTGACCAAGTGAGACTGAGGTAGCAGGTGAATCACATAAAATTTTACCCTGACACAGCATGGCGGTGACAACAGAGTGACCAAGTGAGACTGAGTTAGCAGGTGAAGCACATAAAATTTTACCCTGACACAGCATGGCGATGACAACAGAGTGAGATTTGAATTCCAGTGAAATCCAGGCTTTATTCATTTTAATAAGCGTCAGCCTGTCAGCGCTGTCAGTTGACAGGCGTGTACGCTTATCAGTGATGATACCACCAGCTGCACTGAAGACCCGCTCTGACAACACGCTAGCGGCAGGGCAGACCAGCACCTCCAAGGCGTACAGCGCTAGTTCGGGCCACGTGTCCAGCTTTGCAACCCAGTAGTTGTATGGAGCAGAGTGATCACGCAGGATGTTGGTATGGTCAGCTAAGTACTCCCTCACCATCTTTCTGAACAGCTCCCCCCTACTCTGCCTAGACTTGGGACGGGTGACATAGTCTTGCTGGGGTGATATAAAACTGGCAAGGGCCTTGGAGAGTGTTCCCCTGCCAGCGCTTGACAAGCTGCCTTCTCGCCTCCTCTCCCCCGCTAGTTGGCCCACAGAACCACGTCCTCTGCCGCTAGCGGTGTTAGATGGGAAGGATAGTTTCAGCTTGTGCACCAGGGCCTGTTGATATTGATTCACTCTCGTACTCCTTTCCTCTACAGGAATGAGAGTGGAAAAGTTCTGCTTGTACCGGGGGTCCAGGAGGGTGAACACTCAGTAATCGGTGTTGGCAAAAATGTTTTTAACGTGAGGGTCACGGGAAAGGCAGCCTAACATGAAGTCAGCCATGTGCGCAAGAGTCCCAACACGCAAGAATTCCCTTTCCTCAGTAGGCTGACTCTCCATTTCCTCCTCCCCCAACTCCTCCTCTTCAGCCCATACACGCTCAACAGATAAGAAGGAATGAGCATAGGTACCCTCATCAGTCTCGCCAACAGTCTCCTCCTCTTCCTCCTCTTCCTTCTCTTCCTCCTCTTCCTCCTCATCCTCCTCCTCCTCCTCCTCCTCCTCCAATACGCGCTGAGAAACAGACCTGAGGGTGCTGAGGGTGCTGAGGATCTGTGTTGACTCATCAAAGTGGCTTAACACCTGACAGATATCAGACATCCACGTCCACTCCTCATTGTAGACTTGAGGAAGCTGACTAACCTGACTACCAGTTCTCGTGGAAGTTGTCATCTGGCAGTCTACAATGGTTCTGCAGTGCTGGTAAACCCTGGCTAACATGTGTAATGTGGAATTCCATCGCATGGGCATGTCGCACAACAGTCGGTGAGCTGGCAGTTGTGAGCGCCGTTGCACTGCCCTGAGGGTGGCAGCATCTGTGGTTGACTTACGGAAATGCGCACAGATGCGTCGTACCTTGGTGAGCAATTCAGACAAATTGGGGTAGGTCTTGAGGAACCGCTGAACCACAAGATTGAACACGTGGGCCAGGAATGGCACATGTGTGAGTCTGCCGAGTTGCAGAGCCGCCACCAGGCTACGCCCGTTGTCACACACAACCATGCCTGGTTTGAGGTTCAGCGGCGCCAGCCAAAGATCGGTCTGCGCCGTGATGCCCTGTAACAGCTCTTGGGCGGTGTGCCTCTTGTCACCTAAGCTCAGCAGTTTCAGCACTGCCTGTTGGCGCTTCCCCACGGCAGTGCAACTGCGCCTAGAGCTACCGACTGAAGGTGCCGTGCTCACAGATGGTAATTGAGAGGAGGAGGAGGGGTTGGAGGAAGAGGCATAATAAGCCTGAGAAACTGTGACCGAGGCAGGCCCCGCAATCCTCGGTGTGGGCAGCACATGGTCAGACTCGGTCCCAGCCTCCACCAAGTTAACCCAATGTGCCGTCAGTGAGATATAGTGTCCCTGCCCGCCAGCACTTGTCCGTGGTTAGGTGGACCTTCTCAGTAACCGCGTTGGTCAGGGCACGGATGATGTTCTATGACACGTTCTGGTGTAGGGCTGGGATGGCACATGGGAAAAATAGTGGCGGCTGGGCACCAAGTACCGAGGGACAGCCACCGCCATCAGGTTGCGTCATCAGCCTCAGTCTCTACCAGTCTATAGGGCAGCATCTCCAGGCTCAACAATTTGGAGATGTGGACGTTTAGGGCTTGTGCATGTGGGTGGTGGCTGGAATTGTATTTGCGCTTGCGCTCAAATGTCTGCTGCAAAGACAGATGAACGCTGCGCTGGGACACATTGGTGGAGGTTGTGGAGGATCGTGGAGGTGAAGGGGTGGTTGTAGGGCGGGAGGCGCTCACCCCGGGGTCCTGGGCACGGGGGTTGACTCGCCGAGCAAGCATGTGACACAGGGGAAGGGGCAGTGGTGTGACCCGCAGGAGGTGAACGGCCTTGGTTCCACTGAGTCAGGTGTTTAGCACTCATATGCCTGCGCATGCTGGTAGTGGTTAGGCTGGTAGTGGTGGCTCCCCTGCTGATCCTGGTGTGGCACAGGTTGCACACCACAGTCCGTCGGTCATCCTCACTTTCTTTAAAAAACCTCCAGACTTGCGAACATCTAGGCCTCAAGATGGGAGCTTGACTCCGTGAAACAGTTGCTGATCTACCTGCTGTGGCCCTGCTTCTCCCTTTGGCCACCCCACTGCCTCTTCCAACCTGTTCTGGTGCTGCACTTGCCTCCCCCTCAGAAGCACTGTCTTGAGTTGGATTACCAACCCAGCTCGGGTCAGTCACCTCATCATCCACCAGCTCTTCCTCCGATTCCTCACTCTGCTCCCCCCCTCGGACTTACTGCCCTGACAACAACGTCACTGTCTGACAACCGTGTCTCATCATCATCATCATCATCATTATCATCTGACACCTCTTCACACACTACTTGCACTAAGTCCACACTCTCATCACCCACAGACTGTGAAAGTTCTAAATTTTGGGCATCGGGACAGAGCAACTGCTCAGGTTACTGTTGAGCAGTGGTTTGTGTCTCTGGGTAGGGTCCTGAAAAGAGTTCCTGTGAGTATGCCAGATCTGAATCCATACTTTCCATGGGGGGGGGCAGGCTGGGGGGAAGGAGGTTGAGCTGGAGGAGCCAGAGGTCTACTCCCTTGGCTAGCGTGGGTGGACTGCGTGGAAGACTGGGTGGTGGATAAATTACAGGACGCATTGTCCGCTGTCCACGTCATCACCTGTTCGCACTGTTGTGGTTTCAATAGTGGTGTACCACGTGAACCAGTAAGTTGCGAGATGAAGCTAGGGAACGAAACTCTGAGGCGTTCCACTGCTCCCTCATCAACATGTACTGTGTCACCCTGCCCAGGACCACGGCCTCTGCCCCTACACTACTTGAACGCCCACGCCCTTGTCCTCGACCCTTAGACCTTGGGTTCAACATTTTATATGTTCATTGCACTGTATGATATATAACTGAGAGAAAAAACTTAGTCTTTAGACGGCGGCTATTGTACCACAAACCACTCAATTTTTCACTGCAATGTATGATATATAACTGTGAGAAAAAACGTATATTTTCTACACTCCGGCTAGTGTGCAGCACACGACACACTTTTTCACTGCACTGTATAATATATAACTGAGAGAAAAAACGTATATTTTCTAAACTCCGGCTAGTGTGCAGCACACGACAGAATTTTGCACTGCACTGTATAATATATAACTGAGAGGAAAAACGTATATTTTCTACACTCCAGCTAGTGGTCAGCACACGACACAATTTCGCACTGCACTGTAGTATATATGACTGAGAGGAAAAACGTAGTCTTTAGACGGCGGCTATTGCACCGCAAACCACTCAATTTTTCACTGCACTGTAGGATATATAACTGAGAGGAAAAACGTATATTTTCTACACTCCGGCTAGTGTGCAGCACACGACAGAATTTTGCACTGCACTGTATAATATATAACTGAGAGAAAAAAACGTATATTTTCTACACTCCGGCTAGTGTGCAGCACACAACAGAATTTTGCACTGCACTGTATAATATATAACTGAGAGAAAAACGTATATTTTCTACACTCTGGCTAGTGTGCAGCACACAACAGAATTTTGCACTGCACTGTAGTATATATGACTGAGAGGAAAAACATATATTTTCTACACACTCCGGCTAGTGTGCAGCACACGACAGAAATTTGCACTGCAATGTAGTATATATGACTGAGAGGAAAAAAGTATATTTTCTACACTCCAGCTAGTGTGCAGCACACGACAGAATTTTGCACTGCACTGTATAATATATAACTGAGAGGAAAAACGTATATTTTCTACACTCCAGCAAGTGTGCAGCACACAACTGAATTTTTCACTGCACTGTATAATATATAACAGAAAAAAAACGTATATTTTCTACACTCCGGCTAGTGTGCAGCACACGACAGAATTTTGCACTGCACTGTATAATGTATAACTGAGAGGAAAAACGTATATTTTCTACACTCCGGCTAGTGTGAAGAACACGACAGAATTTTTCACTGCAATGTATAATATATAACTGAGAGAAAAAACGTATATTTTCTACACTCCGGCTAGTGTGCAGCACACGACAGAATTTTGCACTGCACTGTATAATGTATAACTGAGAGGAAAAACGTATATTTTCTACACTCCGGCTAGTGTGAAGAACACGACAGAATTTTTCACTGCACTGTATAATATATAACTGAGAGTAAAAACGTATATTTTGTACACTCCGGCTAGTGTGCAGCACACGACAGAATTTTGCACTGCACTGTAGTATATATGACTGAGAGGAAAAATGTATATTTTCTACACTCCGGCTAGTGTGCAGCACACGACAGAATTTTGCACTGCACTGTAGTATATATGACTGAGAGGAAAAACGTATATTTTCTACACTCCGGCTAGTGTGCAGCACATGACAGAATTTTGCACTGCACTGTATAATATATAACTGAGAGACAAAACGTATATTTTCTACACTCCGGCTAGTGTGCAGCACACGACATAATTTTTCACTGCACTGTATAATATATAACTGAGAGACAAAACATATATTTTCTACACTCCGGCTAGTGTGCAGCACACGACAGAATTTTGCACTGCACTGTATAATATATAACTGAGAGGAAAAACGTATATTTTCTACACTCCGGCTAGTGTGCAGCACACGACACAATTTCGCACTGCACTGTAGTATACAGTGCCTACAAGTAGTATTCAACCCCCTGCAGATTTAGCTGGTTTGATAAGATGCAAATAAGTTAGAGCCTTCAAACTTCAAACAAGAGCAGGATTTATTAACAGATGCATAAATCTTACAAACCAAAAAGTTATGTTGCTCAGTTAAATTTTAATAAATTTTAAACATAAAAGTGTGGGTCAATTATTATTCAACCCCTCAAACCACCAGAATTCTGTTTGGTTCCCCTAAAGTATTAAGAAGTAGTTCAGGCACAAAGAACAATGAGCTTCACATGTTTGGATTAATTATCTGTTTTTCCAGCCTTTTCTGACTATTTAAGACCCTTCCCAAACTAGTGAACAGCACTCATACATGGTCAACATGGGAAAGACAAAGGAGCATTCCAAGGCCATCAGAGACAAGATCGTGGAGGGTCACAAGGCTGGCAAGGGGTACAAAACCCTTTCCAAGGAGTTGGGTCTACCTGTCTCCACTGTTGGGAGCATCATCTGGAAGTGGAAGGCTTATGGAACTACTGTTAGCCTTCCACGGCCTGGACAGCCTTTGAAAGTTTCCTCCCGTGCCGAGGCCAGGCTTGTCCGAAGAGTCAAGGCTAACCCGAGGACAACAAGGAAGGAGCTCCGGGAAGATCTCATGGCAGTGGGGACATTGGTTTCAGTCAATACCATAAGTAACTTACTCCACCGCAATGGTCTCCGTTCCAGACGAGCCCGTAAGGTACCTTTACTTTCAAAGCGTCATGTCAAGGCTCGTTTACAGTTTGCTCATGATCACTTGGAGGACTCTGAGACAGACTGGTTCAAGGTTCTCTGGTCTGATGAGACCAAGATCGAGATCTTTGGTGCCAACCACACACGTGACGTTTGGAGACTGGATGGCACTGCATACGACCCCAAGAATACCATCCCTACAGTCAAGCATGGTGGTGGCAGCATCATGCTGTGGGGCTGCTTCTCAGCCAAGGGGCCTGGCCATCTGGTCCGCATCCATGGGAAGATGGATAGCACGGCCTACCTGGAGATTTTGGCCAAGAACCTCCGCTCCTCCATCAAGGATCTTAAGATGGGTCGTCATTTCATCTTCCAACAAGACAACGACCCAAAGCACACAGCCAAGAAAACCAAGGCCTGGTTCAAGAGGGAAAAAATCAAGGTGTTGCAGTGGCCTAGTCAGTCTCCTGATCTTAACCCAATTGAAAACTTGTGGAAGGAGCTCAAGATTAAAGTCCACATGAGACACCCAAAGAACCTAGATAACTTGGAGAAGATCTGCATGGAGGAGTGGGCCAAGATAACTCCAGAGACCTGTGCCGGCCTGATCAGGTCTTATAAAAGACGATTATTAGCTGTAATTGCAAACAAGGGTTATTCCACAAAATATTAAACCTAGGGGTTGAATAATAATTGACCCACACTTTTATGTTTAAAATTTATTAAAATTTAACTGAGCAACATAACTTTTTGGTTTGTAAGATTTATGCATCTGTTAATAAATCCTGCTCTTGTTTGAAGTTTGAAGGCTCTAACTTATTTGCATCTTATCAAACCAGCTAAATCTGCAGGGGGTTGAATACTACTTGTAGGCACTGTATATGACTGAGAGAAAAAAAACGTAGTCTTTAGACAGCGGCTATTGCACCGCAAACCACTCAATTTTTCACTGCACTGTAGGATATATAAAAAAACGTATTCCCTAGACTGACGCTACTGTACAGTACACTACATAATTGTTCTCTGGACTGTAGTGTATAGAAATGAGAGAAAAATGTATTCTCTAGACTGACGCTACTATACAGTACACTACATAATTGTTCACTGGACTGTAGTGTATAGAAATGAGAGAAAAAATGTATTCCCTAGACTGCACTACAGATCCCAGCAAGCCAAGGTACAGCAGCAGCAGCAGCAAAAATGAGTACTGAGAGGACTTTAGGCAAAATTCTTTTGGGTCTGTGAGGACCACGTGCTGTCCCTTCTGCCACCAGTCACCGTGTACAGTGTGCAGCCAAGATGGCAATAGCTGCACTACAAGTCCCAGCCAGCAGCCAGGAGGAGACCAAAAAAAAAAGGTGCTTGTAGCCCTTAGAAGGGCTGTTGGGTTCTTTGTGGGTGATTCCTGCCTAACCAACATCTAAATTCAGGCCCTAACACTCTCCCTGACAGACAGCAGCTCTATCCCTAATCTCATGCAGGCGGCGTCTGACGCAAGCAGCGCGGGACCAGATTCTTATATACCAGGTCATCTGATCTGGCCAGCCAATCCCTGCTATCAACTTGTAGGGGCCCCATGTGATGCTAGGAGGTACCAAAGACTCTCCTGCATGTTGATTGGCCGAGAAAAGGCGCCTAACATGCAGGAAGAGGAAGTTGCCATTTCCTCGAGGATCGCGATATGCACAAGCATGTTCACTCATCTCTAATAGAGACGTCTATAAAACCCCTCCATCCCTTGTTTTAGAGGATTAACTTGAAGCTCCAGCGCTGTAATGCAGAATCTATAACAGGGCCCCACTCCATCACATATACTATTTATCTTTCTAGTGTCTTCTTATGTGGCAGGTGTGAGGCTTGGGTGCAACTACTACCTCTTTACCCTCTATAGCTTTGCCTCTCTCTCTGAAGAAATAATGCTTATGGCTATCTTAAAACTGGCCATAAATGAACATTTTCTTCACTTGATTAAACAACCATTGATCTGAAGAACCAAAATGAATCTAATGCCTGCCATATTTTACAATATGACTGCCAGAAGCAACAAGAGGGTAGATAGTCACATACATACCGCTACCTACTGAATGTTTCTAATGATCTGGAACACATGAAGTAGACACAAGATTTTCTAGCGTGTAATTATGCTATGCTTATCCTTTCTTATAGAAAAGAGTGGGACTGCAACCCATTTTCTTTGTGGACAACCAGAATATTTGTTTAGGCTGGAACTCAGGAGAAAACTCATGTACCATTTTTTCATGGACACATTTCATTGTGTATGGCCAGTTTAGTTTTATTTGTTGTTTTTAAATTATTTTAGATTTTAGAGTTTACATCAAATTGAACCATATGTCAATTAAAAGGAAATCTTTCTGCACCAAAATGGCTCCTTAACTGCCCACAGTACCTTACGCTGATGCCTTTTGGTTTCTAATTGTGTGCTTGTCTAAGTTGTCTGATGCTCAAGATCATTCTAAAGCAAATTTTATTCTGCCTCCGGATGTATGCAAATGAGGATATTGAAATTAAGGGGCACCCTTTCAAATTTGATTATTGGGCTTTTTCATTTCCTTCATGCGTGATTCACTCTTGAGATCTCAAGAGGGAATCACGCATGAGGGACAAAAAAAATGGCCATCAATCAAACGCAAAGGGGTGGAAAGGGGGTGCGGCAAGCTTGGAAGCCACCGCCCCTTGATTTCAAGATCCTCATTTGCATACAGGCTGTGGCAGAATAAAAGTTGTTTTACAGTGATCATGCCCATCGGCCGACTTAGACAAGCACATCACTAGAAACCAGATGCCATCAGTTAGCTTAGTAAGAGAACAGTGATAGGAAAGAATAGATTGGATTCCATTGCAAAGCTAGATATGTTAGACCTCAGATTTAGGGTCCCTTTAAATTAAACTCTTCCAAATGAATGTACAGTAGGTGGTAAACAATGTATGCAGAATGGGAAGCAAGCAGTAGACCTTGCCTTCCTTTCCATAAATCTGCTTAGAGTGTTGAGTGGAGACATGTTTCATTAGCATTCTGACTGGAGAGAGATATTGATTGATTTGATGAGGTCTATCTATCACCACATTTTAAGCACTTTATCAAGGATGAGCTCCGTGGCCTCATGAATCGTTATACCTATGCATGTACCCTGCTGTGTAAAGTGACACTGGCCTCAAAATGTTTATCGAGGTAGAGGAATACTAATAGTTACAGTGCGTGCAATATTATTATAGGAGAATGTGATCAGTGATCTAATTTTGTGTCTTTCATTATTACATTAGTAGACGTGTGACAAAAAAATATACTTATGTGTTTCCTTGTTTTTCACCTACAGGTTGCAATGAAGAAAACAATTTAATTAGGTTTAGGGTATAAGGAGCATAATTCTGTTATTTAATTAATTGATTGTCTCTAAGCCTGTTCTAATCTGTACCCTCACTACCTTGATTAAGACAGAGGATCGTAGTCTTCCTGAAGTTGAACGGGATAAATGGTAATTAGTACTTTATAGTGGTATTTTAAAGAGGACCTCTCCCCACTCCTGACATGCCTGTTTTAATAGCTTCATGCATTCCCCATGTAATAACAAGTCTGGAACATCTATTCTTATGTCTCTATGTTGTGCCATTCTTTTCTTATTTCTACTAGGAGTTATGAATGAATTGCTATTTGCCTTCAGTAAGGGTACAGAGGGGCGGTAACAAGTTGGGGGGTGTACCTGCACAGTGTGAAAATTGCAGCACTGATTGGATAGAGTCCGTCTGTGCAGGTACACCCCCCCAACTGGTCACCTCCCCTCTGTTCCCTTACTGGAGGCAAATAGCAATTCATTCATAACTTCTAGTGCAAATAATAAAGGAATGGTTACCCATAAGTCTTGCACCCATTGGAGCATATACCTAATATGGCATCTTGGGGGTATGGTTTTATTTAAAGGGGTTGTACAGAATTAAAAAAAAACATGTATCTCTTCTTCCATTGCAATGCACCATACATGTCTGCAGGTTGCGATGGTATAACACCCCTTTGTACAACTCCTTTAGGCATTGATTGGCAGTATTGTGATGGCAGTGCTGCTGTGCTCTTCACTTCCTAGTTAACATTTACAGTGTATTGAGCTGAGACCAGGAAGTAGAAACCAGCAAGGAACCAGTAAGCATGGGAATAACAGTGGTGCGGGAGTGGTGAGGGTGGGGTAATGGTTCTTTTTTAACGTATTATGCCAATAAAAGATTTTCTGCTACTACATAACCTCTTTAAGAACCAAGAAATCTTTATAGTTCTTTCATTGCTGCATTTCTAAAGCCATTTTTGCATTGTTTTTTTCTATGGACGTGATTTTATATTCAATGGCAGCAATTTGGGACACATATAGCTTTTATTTATTTTTTGGAGGGTTAAAAAATAACAGCCATTCCACCATTATTTTTTCTTTGCGGTTAATATAGCAAGTTAACTTTATTCTATGGGTAGTTAAAGCTACTGCTGTACCAAATATACGTTTTTAATGATGGACTATTTAATAAAATAATGAATACACATATTTCCTTTTTTTGGTGATGAAGCTTTTTTCCTTTTAAAAACTTTATTAAACTTCGTTATACTTTTTTATGTCCTCCATTGGGACTTGAATTGTAAAAAGGCATCCCATCCGAAAAGGTTCACTGGACGATGGTCATAAAAACAGTGGTCAGTAAGGAGGTAATAAAGCCCTGAATTTGTAAAGGGAGGCATACTGATTTCCCACTTCCCAGGTCCCTGGTAGTCTCTGCTTCCTGGTTCACTTTCAAAATGCAGTAAACACTATGGTCTGTGAATGGCTGAGCTGGCATCTCCAGGCATTTGATGTGTGATGAGAGCAAACCAGACACCAGAGACCAACAGACATCTAGTAAACATCAAACTATTCTTTTAATTTTATATCCAACTTTGAGCCCTTTCTAGAGAATTTTCCCACCTCCTTGACAACCCGTTTAAATACTGCAGGCCAGTATGAATCCCCCACCTGCCATGGAGTTGGATTGCAGTAATTTTCAATATGGTAACTTCTCCCCTTGTGATTGACTCTAACATGTTCTGCTTGATTGTGCAGTCAAGACACTCTTTCTGGTTCAGTCTCCACTGTGCCCCACTTCTGGTTTCTAGCTCCAGTTTGTTTTCTGGCACCAATTTCTGGCTATATTTCTTGCTGTTGGTCCATTTGGGAATTAGCTATTTCAAGTTCTGGTCATAGCCTGATTTCCCTTTCTACCACAAATTGCCTGGCAGCAGATTACTCAACTCTACGTGTAACTATGGACTCCAAATCCCATTTTTGCAATGCTAAAAATGATTTAAAAAACATAACTGAAAATGAAACTGCTTCCCCATCTATTTTAATTCTGTTCTTCTATGGGAGTTGATATTTCATGGGATAATTGGTTGAACCTTCTGAGCATGTATAACTGCAAGTAGCAATGTTTTGAAATCCATCTGGATGTAATTTGACATTGTATAGATTTATCTTTAATTCATTGGTTTATTTCTCCAGCAAAGCTTTTGCTAAGCTTTCAAGTGATAGCTCTGGCCTCGAAACTGAAATGTATACACAGTAAAAAAACTAAACAAATGAAGGCATTCAAAATGTCACAGAAATTGATTTATTTTTCAGTCTTGTTTTATTAAATGTCATCAGAGCTTATTACAAATTATACCACCTGATAGATCATTGCTCACATCCTTTCATCCCAGTCCCGAGCATTAGATAAAGACACTAATATATTCAATGTGTCAACATGACGATAAAAAAATAATGAGTTTATTTACAGTATATTGTGCTCAAGCTAAAAAGTTAAGGAATATGGCACAAATGTGTCACTTACAATTCTAGCCACAGAATATACTTTCAATCTCTTTGAAACTATGTATCGGAAAGTTGGGGACCCAAATGGTGTAGCTTGAAACTTCTGAGGCCCAATACAATATCTATAACAGAACACCCTAATTAACATATCACTGACCTTTAACGGAACCCCCTCTGGCACGAGGGCTCAGAATCAACTGCAACTTCTGCACTCCAGATACTTACAAGACTGATATGACTTCAGACTGAATGCCTCTGTTGAAAATTTGGTAGTTGTAAGTTTATACTTATGTGCAAACTGAATATAAAAAATTCAATGTTTTTAAAGGAAATCTGTTACCAGGATTAATCACTATTGAAGTAAAGCCATAGTCCAATAGCACTTAGTAACTTATTTCCAGATGTGCCTTTGTTTCAGCAAATGTTTCTATCTTCTGAAAATCCAGTTTATTTGGTATGCAAATGAGTCAGTAAGGTGCCCAGAGGGGTGTCACTCTTGCAGAAAGGAGCCCAGGCACACCTCCTGCTAGTGCTCAAGCCGCCCTCATAGTGGGAGCAGTGAAAAGGGGGCAGAGTTATGGCTTGAATGTGATGTAGGAGGCATGCCTGGGCTCCTTCCTGCAAGAGTGACACCCCTCTGGGCACCTTACTGGCTCATTTACATACCAAATAAACTGGATTTTCAGAAGTTAGAAAACATCTATTGCTGAAACAAATGCACATCTGTAAACAAAGTATTAAGTGCTATTTGGCCATGGCTTTACTTCAATAGCAATTATCCTGATGATAGATTTCCTTTAACTATTTACTATGGGTACCATAGTACTTTCGTCTACATCATTGTCCCATATAGTGTTCAGGATAAGTTTCATACAGTGTTGTACATGGCTACCTGTCCCACAAACAGAACACAAACAGGACAGAAAAGGACAACTTGAGGATTTACTCTTAATACCCTATATTAGTCTTAGAGGAGTTGTCCAGTGCATAAACATTTATGAGAAAGGTTTCACAGCAAGATAAAAATATAAAAGAAGGCATAGTCACCGATCTGAAAATGTGTTCAAAATATTTGACCTTTTCCACATCTTGTCAAGTTACACCCACAAACTTAAATGCATTTTATTGGGATTATATGTGATAGACCAACACAAAGTAGCAAGTATGTGTAAAGTGAAAAGAAAATAATACATGTTTTTAAAAAATTTTAATAAATAAAAATCTGAAAAGTATGGTGTGCATTTCTATTCAGCCCTCCTAAGTCAATACTTTGTAGACCACTTTTTGATGCAATTGCAGCTGCATGTCTTTTGGGGTATGTCTCTACCAGCTTGTATTTCTAGAGGCTGGTATTTTTGCCCTTTCTTCTTTTCAAAATAGCTCAGTCAGATTGCATGGGGAGCATCTATGAACATACATATCCTCAATGGGATTTAGGTCTGGGCATTGACTGGGCCATTCTAACACATGAATATGCTTTGATCTAAAATATTCCATTGTAGTGCTGGATGAATGTTTAGGGTTGTTGTCCTGCTTGAAGGTAAACATCTGCCCCAGTCTCAAGTCTTTTGCAGCCTCTGCCAAGTTTTCCTTCAGGATTGTCCTGCATTTAGCCCCTTTCATCGTCCCATCAACTCTGATCAGCTTCCCCGTCCCTGATGAAGAAAAGCATCCTCACAGCATGATGCTGCCACCACCATGTTTCATGGTGGGGGTGGTGTGTTTCTGCCACACATAGGGTTTTACATTTAAGCCAAAAAGTTCTCATCTGACCAGAGCACCTTCTTTCATGTGTTTGCTATGTCCCCTATATGGCTTGTGGCAAACTGCAAATGGGACTCCTTATGGCTTGCTTTGAAAAATGGGTTTCTTCTTACCACTCTTCCATAAAGAGTTACAGATTTACAAAACTAATAGTTTTCCTAGGGACTGATTCTCCCACCTGAGCTCTGGATCTTTGTAGCTACTATAGATTGACCATAGGCCTCTTGGCTGCTTCTATAATTAGTGGTCTCCTTACCTGTGCTGTCAGTTTAGGTGGAGGGCCATGTCTTTGTAGGTTTGCAGTTATGCCATTGTCCTTCCATTTTCAGATTATGGATTGAACAGTGCTCCATAGGATGTTCAGAGCTTGAGATATTTTTTATAACCTAACCCTGCTTTACACTTCTCCACAAATTTATCCCTGACCTGTCTGTTTTGTTCCTTGGTTTTCACGATGCTGTTTGATCACTAACAAACTTATGAGGCTGTAGTTATAGTGAGAATAAAAAAATTACATACAAGTGGACTCTATTTACTAATTAGGTTACTTCTGAAGGCAGTTGGTCACACTGAATCTTATTTTGGGGTATCAGAGTACAGGGGACTGAATAGAAATTAAACCCACACTTTTCAGATTTGTATTTATTAAAAATTGGGAAACCATTAGTGTTGAGTGAGCACCTCTGTGCTCGTATGCTGGGTGCTCTGGCTGAGCATTCGGGTGTGCTCGAGTGCTCGGCTGAGCACCCGAGCATAATGTTAGTCAATGGGACTAAACCAGTCACCCCTCGCTCGGAAGAGGGGAGGGTGTCTGGTTAATAGAAAAAGGTCAGAATTGCGACTTCTCCTCTTCACCCGTAAAAGTATGCTGATTACCTTCATTTGTACGCATTAGCGCACAATGCGTAGCATTAGCATACAAATTTGTTAGCATTAGCGTACAATGCGTAGCATTAGCATACAAATTTGTACGCAATAGCGTCCAATGCGTAGCATTAGCATACAAATTTGTACGCATTAGCGTACAATGCGCAGCATTAGCATACAAATTTGTACGCATTAGCGTACAATGTGTAGCATTAGCGTACAATGCGTAGCATTAGCGTACAAATCAACATTACAGTGAATGCCAGTACTCTCCCGCACGTTTATTCATTGTGCTCGAGTACACTCGGTGTTCAGCTCAACACTAGAAACCATGTATAATTTTCTTCACACATATTAAAATCCCAATAAACACATTTAAGTTTGTGGGTGTAACATGATAAAAATGTGGAAAAGTTCAAGAGAAAACAATACTTAATACTATATATAGTATAGTATATATCACTTTGTTCTCATCTCTATATAAGAATATAATTGGGTCTAATCTGTGAGTTGATTTATATATTCAGGTCAGCATTAAGCAACATGCAGATATATATGCCAAGATTTTGTCATCTCATTGGCATTTGAGATAAGATTGTCACACAGGAGGAAGCCACTTAGGACCTTTAATAAAGGATTACAAGCAACAGCTGCCTATGATAAACTGAATACCAGGTTCAATGACTTACTTCTAAATGTAACTCCAACAAGCCACTTTAGTCAATGTTCTTGCAATATATTTTATGTTTTTTATCCCCATCCCCAATATTTCTAGTAAAAACACTGAACTTGTTGAATCTTGACCTTTGAAATCTTTGAAACCCTGATTTTGGGTGAAAGTGTCTTTGTAGTAAGATTGTTCTTTCCCTTTAATTCTTTGTAATGCAGTTGGTTAGTGGTTCTCGGTACCTGGCCACATTCCTGAAGTCTGAAGTAACTTTACAGGCTTACTGCACACCGCCCCATGAGTATCGGCCCACCAGGAAATTTCCCTGTGGGGGTCTATGTCCAGTCCGTCATAACTGCTAATCATGAAAACCCATGCAACTGATGGCAGTATCTTTATTTCATTAGGCCTCCCTGTTAATTCTAAAACATAAGCATATTGTTATATTATTATTGAATCTGCAATGCTGACTCTACTGTCTGCCAGTGCCACATGCGCTTTAAACCGATTGTACCATTTATCCCTGAACTGCATATGTCTTTTAGATGTTAATAAAGGCAGTATATTCCAGAAATACGCTGCTTCAACAGTTTCAGACATTAGCTAAAATTAAAAAACGGAATAGATTTACCGGGGTATTTTTAAACCAGTGAAAAGTATATCCGAGTGTGTTAGATAGCTTTAGCTTGCGGATATTTTCATTTTAAACTGCTAAAGGATATTTTTAAGAGCTTTCTGTGTAAAAATGCATAAGCCATAATGTCAAGCATAATAACTGAGCTATGTAAAGAGGGAAAGGATGGTAATAGTACAAAGCATGAGAACAGGCTGGTGTTAGGCTTGAGCATCGCTGCTATCTCAACTGTTTACATCTACGTCTGCTAAGAAATTGCCTCTCGATAGCTAACCAGATGGTGCAGTTTTACTTCATTCTATGTGCGTCAGCCTGTAGAAAAGTCTCCTGATTTGGTTGTTAACAAAACACAAGAACATAGCCAAGTTGCCGCCTTCACTGATCGCGATTATTATCATTTGTTTCCAAAGCAACAGATTTTATAATACTATAGAATGACTTTCCCATGAATGTCACCTTCTCACAAACTGAGATAACATTGGGGCAAGTATACAGGAGTCCCAATGCTTGTCCACTTTCTTCCCATTCCTTGTAGGACCTTTACAATGGTTCACTTCATCTACCATACGCGTTCCAATACTGTATTGCTTGTGGAAATTTGGAGTTCTTGCAGGTTTATTAACGGGCCCAGGAGATGAGCTCCTTGGAACAGGAACATCGCAGCCAAAGTGGTTGTTTATGAGCTGCACAAGACCCTGTCCATGACTTCCTAAATGCAGAATTTGATTTTTACGATGAACATAATTATGCCCCTTTCACTCTTAAGCCTCATTCGCACATCAGTGTTTTGTTCAGTGATTTCCATCAGTGATTGTGAGCCAAAACCAAGAGTGTAGGCAACACAGAGATCAGATGTAATGGAAAGATCTGCCACTGTTTGGTGTTTAGAGCCACACCTGGTTTTGGCTCCCAATCACTGATGGAAAGACTGACGTGTGAATGAGACATTACCTTTTGTTTTAATCATTATTATGTATCCAGTGGTATAGGAATATATTTCAGATGCTGCAAGAGCAGCTGGATCTCTATGCCTATCATACCTTTAAGTTATTGTTTCACAAAGGAAAATAGTCAACCTATAGGTGTAAAGTGTAGAGATTCCCAGCAAATCTTCATTTTGTGCAATCAATGGAGATGAGATGTTTTGAAAATGTGCCCTATCTCTACATAATCATCTTGAATTCATAACAAGTTTTAGTTCTGGGTTGAGAATTTTGAAGGACTATTTCCATTTCCTATCACTAGGAGATGGCATAACATTATGATCAGTAGTGGTCTCATTTCTCAGATCCTTCATGGTGGCACTGTAGAGATTTGTAACCAAATCCCATTCAAGCAACAATCAAGTGGTTGACCATGAGTGGTCAGGAGTGCAGAGAAAAACTGGAAAGCAGTTCTACGCTGTGATTCTGATCATCAGTGAGGGTCCCAGCATATCCTAGATATATCACTTACTTCCTTCTGGAATTCACATCCCCATCTATCCCTTGGTTGAACTTGATGGACTTATGTCTTTTTTTTAACTATTAACTATGTAACTATGTAACTATGTAACAGGAAAACCCTCAGGTTATGGCCATGTGTGGCATATATGATGCAAATTTCCGACAATTGGATTTCATGAGGTTAATTCAGCAGTGTTTGCAGTAGCTGTGAAGTGGATGAGATTCTGCAGATGCACAGGATTTTTTCCACTGTGGGAAATCCGGAGTGGAATCCACCCTTCCACTAACAGTAGGGACCAAGTCAAGATTTTCTGATGTATTCCTCCTATAATACCTGTGTACATACAAACATTTAGATTTAACTTTATTAATGACATCAATGTCATTTTAAGTCAAATACAACATTTTGGAATCATGCTTGTTTCCTACCAGGGGCCTTGGCATTTCTAACCTTAGGCTTGCCCTTTTGCTTCTGCTGAATCTATTAGACATGGTATGTCAAATCATATCGAGGTATATTATACTAGCATAAAAAATAATGCATTAGACAGGAAAGTCAGTTTCGATTGATATAAGAAAACCCACACAGTACAAGCATTTCAAAGGCAACAACACTATTTTAGAGAATTAATAAGAACCATAGGAAAGAGCCGTATCTTCAGCATTACCGTTATACCACTTTTATTTTGGCATGCTGTGATTTTGTCGTTTTAAGGCATCATATTTCAAATGCTCAGGAAGATAATGGCTATACACTTTACAATATTATGAGCATTCAGGTTTTTAGAACTTCCTACTTTCTATATGTACAAGTTTATAATTGTACAATAGTTGTATAATTTTCACATTTTAAAATAGAAACAATCAATCAGATATTAAATGGCCGTTTATGTATTTGTATTGTATTTGTTATACAGTATTTTCTACATTGTATAGTTTTCTGTCTTTTTTGTTGCAACTTTTTGGTTGTTTTTTGTAATAAAAGAAAACAAATTTATTACAAAATTATGTAAAATAGAAGAATATACGCTTTTATTAAAAAAAAATTTCTTTAGTCTGAAAGTCTTGTTTCTTTAGTTCTTCCATGAGTTGCAGTCAAATTTCTGGATTAGGGCTCATGCACACAACTGTATGTATTTTGTGATCCGCAAAAAAATACAGATGACATCAATGTGCATTCCGTATTTTGTGGAAAGGAACAGCTGGCCCCTAATAGAACAGTCCTATCCTTGTCTGTAATGCAGACAATAATATGACATGGTCTATTGTCTTGTGGAACGGACATACAGAAACAGAATGCACACGGAGTAACTTCCGTTTTTTTTGCGGACCCCTTGAAATGAATGGTTCCACATTTGGTCTGCAAAAAAAAATAAAAAATGAATGGACACGCAAAGTTCATGTGCATGAGCCCAAACTGTGCTGTCAGTCTATTCTATGTAGGAACGAAGCTGCACACAACTGTACATTTATTGCAAAAAATCTGACCACTTTGTTTTCGTAGGGAAGGAATGAGGTTTGCCTTTTCTCATAGTTTGCTTTACAGTGCTGTGAGTCCCAGTCTAGATTGTAGAGTCCATACACTTAGTGGACTATGACTGTGAATGTGGGTAAATCAGAGGTATAGATGGATGTTATAGTCTTCTTTCTATCCATAGCGTCTCCTATAATATTGTAGGTGGAGTGGATATTTTCACACAGTTATTCTTTTTAGTCACTATAATTAGTTGATATTATTATGAGGTTATTGTATTGTATAGTGACATTTGGCTGTTTTTTTATTTTTATTCCCCATGCAAAATGATTAGTTGCACATTTTGTGCAATTAACATGCAATTAATCAATAAACCCCAGCAAAGAGCAGATACTCAAAATACGGATAACTTCTGTGTGACCTCATTTTTCTCACCCCCATCAATACAAAAAACTATTCTTGTCTGCAATACAGGCAAGAATATGACACATTCTATACTTTCCAAAACAGCCACAAGGATCTGCAAAAAATAGTGATGTGTGCATGCCCCATAGAGGTGAATGGGTCAGGGTGCTATCCACAAAAAGTGTGCAATTTTTTGTTGTTTTATACTTTTTCTTGTCACATCAAGTAGCACTTCCAGAATAATTTTTATTCTATGTCCTGTTACATGTCTTAGGTACATGATATAGCTAGTAGTGAAGTTGATCTTTTTACTAAACATTGTATTTGTAAGTTATCCACTCCTTTATGATTGTCAGTTTTGTTATGCGATCAACACTGTGACCGACACAGTTTCTCTATTTATTATGAGTCTCAGGGTGAGTCCCATAGAAATTAAGCGATAAAATGACTTCCTGTCTACCCATAAGAAGCCATGTGGTTGGAGGGTCACAGTGTTAGTCACATGACAACTGAGAATCAGAAGGGAGAGGATAACTTACAAATACAGTCACCACTAAAAAGATCACCTTCACCATTAGTTACATCATGTATCTTCTAAGGGGCCAGAAAATAAAAACTTTTTGTTTGGAATTACTGTATGGCAAAAACTTAAACCTGCACATTACATACATGGATTTTGCTTTTCTAGCCTCCCAATAAATTTGGTTCATTCTTCTCCAAAATACTTTGGATTAAAATGAGCGTATAAAATGTCAGTCTTAGTAAATTCCCCGGATTGTATGTACTATCATAGATTTAATTTTATAGACTCCCCATCTTAATGTTTACACATCTTTACAGTATTAAGGCCAAATAAAGCAGTAGGCTGTGTTCCTAAGGTTAAGTGCTCATATAATTCATGTCACCTACACTTCCTTCTGACGTCCAGAAGAAAATTAAATGGAGTAAATTAAATTGCATAGGGTGAAAAGTGCATGGGGGAAGAAGGGAAAATGAATGGCCTTCCATCAGGTGATGGATGTCAAGCACATCATATTATTGTTATCATGCACATCACAAATTAAATAACTAAAACATTTAGAGGAAGAATAAAGATGCAACTGAAATGAAATCTGCAATTGCAAAAACATTTAAAAAAATGCAGTAAAATTAACTTAAAATTATATATATATATTAGAGTATTTATTAGAGTATTTATTTATTTTTTGTATTTTTGAATGTTTTTGAAACTGTTTTCATTTGATTGTTGTGTATGTAATCCATTGCCCTAATATGATGAATGTACACAATTAGTTTATAGCATTTAGGATTGACAATTATCCATAATTCTGGGCAGTCTGCAAAAATAGGTGACTTTTTTCCTGTATCTGTAGTAAACAATATTTGACGTATCACTGATTTTTGCAAAGCTGAAGGAGTTTGTACAGTTTATTGGGATTGTCATTTTACAACCCACAGTGTATGCCTCTAATGTGTTAATCAGTATTCTGACCTATACCCATTTGTCACGTATAACCTTTATGGCCTTTTATGGTTTTCTATTGTGTCCATAAAAAAAAATGTTGGATAAAATGTCCAGAAGAAAGAAAACACCAGGTTAGAGATCCTGATGGTATTCCATCATGAAAAGTAAGAATCTCATTGAAATAGAACTATAGTTATTTTATTATGTCTGCCTGTCTTCGCTGAGGCCAGTGGAGCAAATTTAGTAGGATGTCATATTGCACAATAGGTGGCAAATGTTAGGAAATGCGTCAGTGACAGGAAGTTTGCAGTAAAATGTAGGATTTAGGAGATGAGAGGCATACAAGAGCTTGCTGTAAGTAGAATAGAAGGATTCAAAGGCCACAGGGATATTAAAATTTAAGATTCATAAGAGCCAGGATGGAAACTGATTTTAAGAAGAGCTCTATGCCTCTCCAAACTCATAGTTTTATATATAGTTTTATTTCATTTCAGTAGGATCAGTCAATACTTCATTTTCCTGTGAATAATTACGAGCTATATGTCATGCTTTGCCATTTAGATGAGAAGAGTGTGCTGTACTTTGTCTGATTTATGGCAAAGAGATGAATCAGGTCCAGTTCATGGAAGAATATTATGCTTCAACTGCCAGACTGGGATTTTTTTTAGGTTTAATTGTAATAATTGTAACACAATGCAAGCTTGAGCCATGAATGCCTCATCCCATTGTTATGGTAATTACTTTAAAATTACAGATTAGGCTACTTTCACACTAGCGTTTTATAATTCCGGTATTGAGTTCCGTCATAGGGGCTCAATACCAGAATAAAACGCTTTTGTTTTGTCCCCATTCATTCTCTATGGAGACAAAACTGAACTGTAGACAACGGAATGCTCCTAAAAGCATTCCGTTCCATCTTCAGACCAGAGAGCAAACCGCAGCATGTGGTCCAGGCATCCGCACCAAGACGGATCCGTCATGACCTCCAATGAAAGTCAATGGGGACGGTCGTTTGGTGTGACACAATGGTGAACGGATCCGTCCTCCATTGACTTTCAATGGAGTTCATGACGGATCCATCACCTGCACACATACAGACATACACATAAACATACACAGACATATACACATACAAATACACATACATACTTACATGCTCCCGGCAGGTCTCCACAGCGCAGGAGGAGCAGGACGGCGCACACATAGGACGATTCCACCTGGCGCCTAGCAGAGGGCGCTGTGGGGAATCGTCCTATGTGGGTGCCATCCTGCTCCTCCTGCGCTGTAGAGACCTGCCGGGAGCATATAAGTATGTCTGTGTGTGTGTACTGTGTGACATGTGTGGGGCCGGAGCGCAGTTCCGGCCCCACACATGTCCCTGCGGCAGCACGGATTCACCTGCAGGATCCGTGCTGCCGCTAATGTGAAAGAGGCCTAAGTGAATTTCTTGACATTCTTTTCGGGACTGATTCTAACAAATTGGTTGTCAGATTCTATTCCAGTCAGTATAAATTTTGAACTAAATCAAAAGTGCCACAAAAAGTTGTGTATAACTCTCTGAGGTCTCCCAGGACTGTATCCGACCCCTTTCTTTTTCTTTATGACAGAATTAGTAAAGTCAAAGTGGCAGTGACATATATAGCTATGGGTAAACGGATGGCAGCTGGTGGTAACAAACAGCAGCTTAAAAAACACACAATACTGTTAAACTTTTTATTTTGTTTTCAATTAAAAAACAGTCCAAAAATTATCCCTTTTTGGTGGTAGATGCACTGTTAGTGGGGAGGGAATCTTAACAATCTTTGGCACAGGAGCCTCCATTAATGTTGAGCAAGCCCTGGGCATTTCATTTTCTATCTGTCATTGAGGCTTTTAAGTTGACCTTCATAGCCAATTACCTATAGAGTAACGGAACCTCTTAGAAATGTTTTCACTCCATAAGGGATAAGTTATAGACAGTAACAGGGAAATCCTTTCAAGGGAACAAGTTACAATGAAAATGTCTAATGTTATAGAGCAGGAGGAGCTGAGTGGATAGAGATATAGTTGTGTGGGAAACAATAAAGTATGACTTGTCATATTTTCATTTAACTCTCTGCTCATTCTGGGCTTAGGAGTCCTATCGGTGACTACCAGCAATCTTTCTGTGCACACTCATAAGTGGAGGCTGTCAGTCATTTATAAGACTGGCCACTGAACCCCTAGGCATAGCAAGAGCAAGGATTTCAATGAATAAAATACAGGTAATACTGACTCTTTCTCATATCAATCTGCTCAGCTCCTCCTGGTCTATAACCTGCCTATTGACCTGCAGATTGCACTGCATTTTCATGGTGACAGGTTCTCTTTAAATACTTCTTTTAATAACACTTTAATGAAAATTGAATGGTAACTGCTAATAATGATTCGTGGTTATATGTTGCATACCTCCCCACACTTGTAAGCACTTCTTCACCCAGTTAATACAACAATAATTAGCATTTTATGTGCCTGCTATCACATTACATTTATGTTAATATTTTTCCATTTCCTTGTTCTTGTGCATATCCTGTTATAAGTAGGATTCTTGACAATTCTAAAAATATGTGACATTATATACTAAAAACCCTATCCTGGAGGATTTGTCATAAAACGTAAATCATGAAGTACTGGCGCCCTCTAGGCTTAGCAAATGGGAAAGCAAAGAATAACTGCCAATGTAATAACTATCAATGTGATGGTAACTTTTTACTACAATCTTAATATTTTTTACTATTTACTTTTATCAATACTATGATTCATACACTTATATTAAATGATATTATTTCTACCATATGCTAACTTTTATTTATGCTAAGCATTCATTTAAAATAACAATATGGATAATGAGCAATTTATAAACCGGCCATGTCCCCCAATTTGCAATTGCTTGATGATCGATGGAACTCCTATGTCTGGGACCTCCATGGATATGGAGTATAAAGGGGTCACATCACTGGTGTAGCGCTTCATATGCAGGTGGCCAGGAGCGCCACTGTGCAAGAAATGCAGCCTGCCCCATTCAAGTGATGTTCCCTGCATGGTAAGTGTCTGGTGCATCATCAGGGAAATGCAGTGATGGGGCACAGCTCTAAGTTACTACTGCATCCCCTTCATTCTCTGGATCAATATTTATCCCAGAGGTCAAACAATTTCATTGACCGTTTTCTTTATAGTACCACTATGCTGTTTTCTGTAACTCTGCTCTTGGATTTCATTGAGTTGAAAGGCTTAAAGCAATATCCTCCCTACATTTGTTTTGGTGGTGCACCAGTTATGTATATATGCTATCTGGTGCCTCCACACAGAACTTCATTATAATAATATCATCTTAAAGAAGCAAAGAGCCATTTGATGGCTACTGTCACAATTTGTTATGCTTTTGTGTGAAATACAGTGTAGTCCCTTAGACTTCTATGGGTGTTGTGGTATGCTGATATGGAGCTTTAACAGAGGCCTGATACTGCTGTATGGAGGAGTCCTTAGAGAAATCATCAGCCATATAAACATTTTTTGGACACCATGTTCATAAATGTACTGAGTGACCATGAAACAGTCCAATATCTATAAAACTCTGAATGTGACAAAATAACTTCACTTTCACGTCAACTGAGATATGCAAAGTTCCCCAGCTGCTGAGCAGTTCTAGCTGGAAATTGTTGCCTTCCTTCCAAAACGTAGAATTATGAGAGATGTGTCCCCCTATGGTCTTTAATTATGTTTCTTTCTTCTTCAAATGTATGGGACCTTGAAAGCTGCCACCCACTGCTATGATCCTTTGCCATTTGTGGTCTTGTACTGATGGCATGCAAAATTTATTTAACGTAAACTGTTTTGTTCTAGTGCAGACATGGATGACAAAGTAAGATGATTAGATCTGTTAAACTGATGATAACATAGGTAGTATAAGTCACAGGATAACTATTACTTTAAAAAAAAAAAAAAAAGCTAGATGCATCTTTAAAGGGGTTGTCCACATTTTTTTTGCGTCACTGCACTCCTGGTCCCCTCATGTAAACTTCCTGCACAGTCACGTGCAGCACTGCAGCCAATGACCGGCCTAAGTGACACATGACCCAGCAGTGACATGTCACTTGGGGACATGTCACTACTGAAGTCAGATCTTGGCTGCAGAGGCACACTTGACACAGTCCCAGCAAGAAGTTTGGTTCCTGAGTGAAGTGCAGTGAAGACAGCCACAGAGCCAGAACCAAGCAGCAGGGAGCAGGTAAGTAAAGTTTCCTTCAGAAGTCATTCTCGGTAGGGGAGGTTTAAAAAAAAGTCAGGGACAACTCCTTTCAAGCTTTGTAAGGGAGGTTTATCGAAACTAGTGCAGTGAAAAGTGTTGGCTTTTTCTAGGGCAACCAGATTCCACCTCTCATTTTCAGTTGTACATTAGAATATAAAAGCAGCAACCTTATTGGATGCAAAAACTCCTTTAAAAATTTTTGAGAATTCTCCCTTGGAGTAATGCTGTCTCTGTGATGTCTTCTTCTCTACGTAGAAGTACAGATCTAGCAAGCACCAGCATCAGTTTGTAAACGGGTTCAGCCGACAGTAACAAATTTTGCACATTGGTAATCTAAGCCAGCTTGATAAGCTTGTATATTATCGCATCAGGAATTACTTTAACATCTGATACATCTGGACCATGAGAGCAAATGATGTGTCCAATTCATGCTGACCCACTGGTGGACGTCCATGGTTTTCAATAGTGTTTTATTGTCCAGTAGTTTATCTATCTGCTGAGAGACAATTTTAAAGCAGTATTTTGTAAATTCCTGTTTATATAGCACCAACATATTCTGCAGCTCTGCATAGAGAATGAATGGCATAAACCAATAATCATTATGTTTTTGGAGTTTGAGAAGAAGTGGCATCTAGAAGAAGTAAGCACAGGAAAGTCATACGAACTCCAGATTTCATCAAAGTCATTTTCAAAGCAAGACTAATGGCTACAAAACAAAAGACTTGCTGCAACATCATTATTAGTGTTGAGTGAATTGAGCTTCGGATCCTAGATCCAAAGTCGATTAATTCAAAACTTTGAATGATGTATTCAAATGTATGGACTCCGGCCTGGCGAATTCGTTATCAACGAAGTCTCCATACAGCATAAAAGTTTAGACTGGATTGACATAAAGATCTAGGATCCGAATCTCAATTTGCTCAACACTAGTCATTATGCTACCAATTATATTTCCTGATTTTGTACAATGTAAACGTTGATTGCATTTGCTGTCCTCTTGCAATGTGAATCTCTGGAATGAACAAATATGCAGGGGTGGAAAAAACAACTAGTCATCATCTTCCTTGCATGTGACCTTGGAGTACATGAATCTTAGGACCTTTCTCAATCTCTGGGACACAAAGCCTAACTGGAAACATAAATAGGTGTAAGGTCGGTTTCTGGAAACCTTATGAGCACCAGTAATGTTCTCAAAGAATTTATATGCAGTTTTCAAAAGTAGCTTTTAACCTGATTTTGTTATAATCCATTACAGTGGTTACAAGATTTGAGGGACTTAATTAAAAAGATCAAAATGCAGCCCCCTTCTGGTTAACACCACCACATTCTTACAGATGATCCCTTCTTTACATTTGCTCCTAGCTCAACATATCCTGAGGTGTTGTTTGAGAAACTTAAAGAAAAAACATGATTTTGTGATACTCTGTTGTATAGCATATAGATAAATATAGATCTGCATGTCTACATGTGGCCACCCAGTGGTTATGAGATGTATTGCTGCCTGTCAAGGGTTGTTCTAGCAGATCATCATATTATATCAAATTTGTCTCATGAGAAATTGAGATTCTTAACCAAATTAAAACTAAGGCAAGGACACATCTGTAATCACCTCTGAAGGAAGGGCTTTTTTGACCCTTCTTCTTTCTGTGATCCTTGCATTAATTCCCTAGACTCGTTTGTAGTATTTGTGGAGCAGGGATTATGCATGGATTCTCAAAACCTATTGAAATAAGAAACAAATGAGGAGAGTCCCTTCTCTCGAGGGGACCACATAGTAGCCACATGGTCTGCCCCTATGGTATGTGTGTCCATGATGCAATGCATTTTCTATTATGTATTTCAAGTATGTATGTATCCTCACAAAATTCTATTGTTGGATTGTGCAGCTAAAATCTAAATTTGTTTCCTGAACATAAGGAGATCTCACAGTCTGCAGACAAAATAGCCTAGTATTCATGATTGCCTTATGCTGCGTGGTTGTGTCATCAATTTACTCTCTCCGCTAGACATAATAGCACCTACACATCTTCCCTGCACACTAGCCTTCTGTCTGCTCTTTATTACGGCATTATCCCCGTGTCTAAAATGTAGCTGATGGCTATAAACAATTCATATGCAACATCCATCCAGGTAACACATGCAAGATCATTTAGATTTGATGACATACATTTCTAAAATGAACACTAAGATTTATAAAAAAAAATAGGTACATTTTATGATCCAGTAGATACAATGACACTGTATAGCAAGGATAGCATTCAACCATGTTTTTACTATATTCACTGTGGTTATATACTGTATATGATACCTTCCCAGACTCCTGTTATTAGCACAGCAGCAGTGGATGAGTGTGTTGATCTTACAGGAGGCAGTGACCTGGAGCCTGTGCAATAAATATTTAATAGCTGGAGTTATAAGTGGATTAGAAGAAAATACCTGATTTTACTAAAAACTTTGAGAGGGAAGAAGAGCACATCGATATGTTGGATTGATCACTGTTGCCATTTTGCATGCTTCTGTTAAAGTTGACTAATTTATTTTATCGATGTTGATCACGCCATTTATATTATGTTGGTATTTCTTTAGTTTCACTGTTTCTGTTTCAAGTGCATGCTTATTACATTTTCTTAAAGATATTTATGTTGTCTTTCTTGAGATGCATTATCAATGGTTCTGAACTATTTTTATTTCTTTTTTTTTTTTTTGTTATCCCCCCTTAAAAGAAAAAGACACTATATGATTCACATATGAACTCATGTAAATTCCCCATAGAATATTCCTTCCATCCATCTCAGATAGGAAACATATTGTGTATTTTGGCCATATGAATATATATTCCATGTGTCTTCAAACTTATCACCTAAGCAGTGAATGCAGCCATTTTTGGATTTCACCATTGCGCATACAATTAATTGGGCATAGTACATTTTTATGGACCTGACTTTTTAGGTTATGATACTTTGGGCTCAAGCACCCATCCATATTAGACCTCCAACTTTCATATGGCACACATAGAGTTCGAGCCATACTTCAATTCTAAATGGCTTAGATTTCATTGAACATGGACTTAGGGAAACTGTCTATACAATGTGGTGCTGTACAAAGCAGAAATACTTTCAGATGGTATGCACAGCAGTTCAATAGTTATAGTTATATATATTTGTGAACAACCAGGATGCATGGTGAAGAAAACTAGGTCACTCCACAAAATGGCTGCTTTCATTGTGTGATAACAGATACACTGTAAATATACTACATATATATAATGTACCATACACAGTACAGCATTATAAAATACACTGGGTGGAACACTTCTAGAATAGCCAAGCTGTAGATTGTTTTGGGCAGAAGTACTAAGAAGATAATATCTACAGATGTGTCCTACTTGATCATTTCTCTTGGCTAGTGATATATCAAGATGAGTGGTGTAAGATGGCCAACTTTAAGGTGGCCATACACATTAGATAGAACTAGGTTGATGGTTGAACATCAGTTAAACAACCATCTGGTGAACATTCTTTTCATAGACACGGCCATACATATTTTGTTCCATATTGGCCGTCACCATGACCAGACATGTCCAATGAAACCAGTAGATGGTCGAAAGATCTTTCTGGAAGATCTTTGGTCTTTCAAAGAAAGATATTTTGTTCTTTAACAATCTTTCTTTGAACTTTCAACTGGTGAAAATATTAAATACGGATTACTTATTTTCATACGATAATGGTCCAGCATTGATCAGCTAAAAAGATCATTTGTTGCTAATATTCACTCGACAAATGACTGTTTTGGTTGAAATCGTCTGTTTTGATCAACTTTAGACTAAAACAATAAAAGCTGGTCATTTTGCATCACTCATCTTGGGATACCTCTAGCCAAGACAACAGGTAAGAAAGAACACATCTGTATACAGATATTTTTTATAAATACCCAAAATAGTCCTACTTCTTGGTCCCAGTATGTTCCCCGACTGTCCTCTGTCCACTAATATTTTTCCACATTTCCACATTCTTCCCCTTCTTTTTTTTTTTTCTTCTTTTTTTTTTCTTAAACCTTTTAGGGTTGATGTTTGCAGTGGAAATAGCTTATCACATATTATCTAAGAAAGTATTAGCTTCTCATATTCAGCTCTAACTCCAGTTCATTTTGTTATGTGGTAACCACAGTTCTGGATGACGCTCCCCCTGGCACACAGGAGTACATTATGTTACGGCAAGATTCCATCCAGTCAGCGGATTTAAAGAAAAAAGAGTCCCCCTTTCGTGCTAAATGTCACGAAATCTTCTGCTGCCCTCTGAAGCAAGTGCACCTCAAAGAAAACACAGAGCCGGAAGGTTTGTGCACCATGGATCCATGTTATGTTCGTTTACCTTCCCCTTCCTCTCCCCCTTTTTTTTTCTTTCTACTGTTCGTGTCCCTATCCCGTGCTGTACATCCCCCCGGCCTGTGTCAGGAATGACACAGGGAACATAATGCGCTTCATATCATATCCCCCTGCTTGCCTGTTAGTGTCATATACAGTCTATCAAGGGACACTGTATGATATTAAGCATGTATACGCATTATACTGAAAGAATAGTAACAAGATACAATATGACTTGGCTTTTCCCAAATATAACTGTTTTTTTATCCATGCCGTCTGCATCATCACACTGCCCTTTTTGGCTGCTAAATTTGCTTGCTCTTTTATACGGCATTTACCCTCATGTTTTCTTCTAATATTTGAAGTTATGCAACATTTTTTTGGAAGTATGGCACTTGCAAACAAATGACCCTCCCCTCCCCATAAGGCTTCTGCACTTGCTATGGTAATTTTGAGATTAGCATTAGCTCCAAAAACAGCGAGAGGAATGTGTATGTAATGCACGCTGGACATGAATCAATTGCATGCAAAAGAACTGTGCATCTTAAAGGAGACTGTTCTTATTTGTTTCTTTTCAGGCACAATAAAGGTTTGGATTCATTTCTTACTTTTCAAAGTTTATGACATAGATTGCAACTGTTTATACCCCAAAGAGCTGTATACACATGACTTACCATGTAGACATTGCAATGGCTCGGTGAAAGTCTGAAGTACCTGCCTATAAGTGTGACCTGACTTTGCAGAATCTTCTCTAGTGTATTCTGCAGGTTGTGGTACATCAGGCTGCCTAGCAACGGCAACCTCTTGACTTTCTTTTTCTGGTTGTCACTCGCTTTATGTTTCAATGGTTTTTTATTAGCAAAGAATATGAATCATATTTTGACATAGTAATTAGGAAAGAATAGGGGGAAATTACATTACTCAGCCCAGAACGAGAAACAAATTGGAACATAAAACAGTAATTGAAATTATAATAATAGAAATATCTCTGCAAAACAACAAGAGAATAAAGGCCTTCACTAGAAACAATGCAAAATAAAGTAACAAAAAAAGGGAAAAAAAACAGAGAGGAAAATGAGTAGGGAAAAATCAATTCTCTGGGATCTCCACTACTCTATATCTAAGGTATAAGAGACCACCGCAGAAAGTATACAAACATTAATTTCCAATAAACAGTTAAATGGTTCTGGAAGTTCTTATGTCCTCAGAGTGTTGGGCCCAAAGGGACTAGATTTCTTGAATAGCTCAACCCAAAGGATCCTAGAAAGCTTTAAGTTACCATTAATCCATGATCTAAACATTGTCACTCACTTTAGTATATACTGTATGTACTAAAGTGATCCTAGGAAATTATAATTGTTATATAGTAGAATACCTCTCACTGTCGCACAGATGGGTCCCCTGTTCATCACTTGGGCAACAGAACGCATTAGAAGATTGCACAAGAAATCACGCAGAAATCGGGATAAAAAATATGCAAGACAATGGGGAAAATGGACAGGAACAAGAAGGATTGTAAAGACTGTAAGTTATGTTCTCTTTACAATGAGAAAGGCATGGCACATGTAAATATACACATTTAGCTTTGATTCCCAACAGGATGCTATACAACTGGTGAAATTCTATAGAGGTTTATAGCAGCAGAACGGAGAATGCTTAAAGGCATTGTCAGGGATTTTAATATCCTCAGGGTAGGTCATCAATATCTGATCAGTGGGGGTTCAACTCCTAGCACCACCTTCGATGAGCTGTTTGAAGAGGCCATGGCACTCTGGTGAGTTCTGCCACCTCTTCTTTGGCCAGTGATGTTGTGGTCATTTGTCACATGGACCGTGTGCAGCTGTCTCATTTAAGTGAAAGGGGCCTGAGCCAAAGTAGCAAGCACAACCACTATACAATGTATGGTACTTGGTAAGCTGAAGATGAGTATCAAAATCCTGGACTATTGCTTTTAAAGAGGTAAATAGAAGATGTCAAATTAAAGTCTATGGACATATTTAGGGGCAATTCAATTTATTATTTAATTCTACTTATTTTGAGCTAAAATTATTTATTTTTATAAAATAAAATGTCAACAGCTTGTCTTATTCAGTTTCACTGCATTGGCAGACTGTTGCTTTTCCTTCACAGTGACTCCGTCAGAACTGCACTGACTGCTTGATCTGTAGCCCTTATGTCTAGTTCCATGACAGCTCATAAACACTTATGTGTCCCATATTCATATCAGTTTGATAAGAATTTAGCTTAAAGGCTATGGATACTTTTGAAGGCATTTTTTATTATTGCATTGTACTCATTTTGAGCTAAAAAATATTTTTTCAATTAGTCTTTAAAAATGTTCAGCCTCTTTCTCTGTACAACCTTGAGATTCTCTAGTACCAGGATCTGTGATTATTCTGTTTCCCAAGAGGCAGCTCAGCTGAGCTCCGCTCCTTATCTCTGATCTTCTGACCTCATAAACACTCATTATAGCTCAATTCTTTTGTTATTGCTAAGAATATGGCTTAAATAAGTGTTTATAAGCTGTTAGTAGTTTAAATATAAAGGATAAACATAGCCAGCAGATAACAGCTCAGAATGAAAGTAAAAGTAAGATGCTCACAGCCTTTATGAGAAAAACTGCTGAATATTTTTAATAAAGACCAATTTGCTCAAAATTAGTAAAATGCAATCATAAACAAATGCCACTAAAGGTGTTCATAGCCTTTAAATGACTGTTTATGAGCTTTTAGGAAAGTAAAGATGATGGCTACAGATCAATCTGTCAGAGCAATAATCTCCATAATGAAGCAAAAACACTTAAAGGCTATGTACACCTTTGGAGTCAATTTTTTTAATGATTGCATTTAACTTATTTTTAGCTAAAAAACATATTTTCAATTGGTCTTTATTAAAAATATGAAGCTGTTCAGTCACAAAAGGTTAACTGTTTTTCTAAGTCTGTGACTGGTACTTTTACTTTCACTTTGTGCCGTCATCTAAGGCTACTTTCACACTAGCGTTATTGCTGGATCCTAGCCTAATAAACCTTATTCCTAAACTACTAAGAGGTCATAAACACTTATTTAAGCCTCATCCTTATCAGTAAGATAAGGGTTGAGCTTTAATGAGTGTTTATGAGGTCTTAGAGCCCAGATAAGAAGTCTGTCTGCTGCTCAGATGACGGAAAAGAGAAGAAATCCACAGGCAGCTAGTACAGCATGTCAGCTGTGTACACAAAGAAGGATTCCATATGGTTAATAAAGACCAATTGAAAAAATGATTTTTAGCTCAAAATAAGTATAATGCAATAATAAAAAAAATGCCCCCAAAGGTGTACATAGCATTTAATATTACATTTTATTGACAGCCACTAAAATAAAAAAATATAATGGCTCATGGGATGGAAGAATGTAAAACTGTAGCACCAAAAAATAAAAAATAGAACCCTACCCATGTAGTCTATGGGGCTAACCATTATTAGCATGCTAGTAAAAAATTTTCTTTGCCATTCTACTGAAACGAATACATTTTTAGATAAAGACTGTGAAAAAAGAGGCCTCCTAGGTATGCTTGTTCATAGTAAATGCTTATGTAAAGGTGCCGTTGATCACCTAATAAACAAGCCAAAGCTTATTTATTGGGTGATGGCAACATTAATGCAAGCAGCAAAATTATCGCGCGCCATGTAAACATTGATCTGCAGCCCAGAAACAGTGATTCTCATCTGCATACAGAGGATATGATTGCTGCATGTAAATGCAGCTCTCACCATCTCTGACAAGAAGGGAATTATTGGAAGCTAATAGTTAATTCTGATAATTCCCTGCTGAGTTGGCCTTTAAAAGACATTGATGATGTACTCAGGGCTGGCCAGGGATCTACTAGTAGATCTAGATATGCTGGTTAATCACTTAGACCTTTTAAAGTAACAAGGAGGATGCAGTATTATCCAAACTGTTCTGTGAGCCCAACATCGTAGGATCTATCATCATTAAAACAGTAAAAAAAATATTTCTCAAAACATATTGTTCAGAAACTGAATAGTACCAGAGACTATATTAAATGTAAACTCTACCCCAAACCACACTGTAGAAGTCTTATACTCCAGAGCAGCCTTTGCTGTCTCTGTACCTACAGAACTGATATGGAAGGTCAGATATCACCCCCTACTTGTGACTGGGATAGTAACCATGCAGCAACATCTTCTGGGCATCTTCCACTGCAGATACAATAATCACCCATTACACCTTTTTGCGTACTCCCGTAAAAGTTACACTTATTTTTTTAAAATGGCTGAAACATTAAAATGAACAACTAAAAATGTTCACTTCTGCTTGCCAGAATCCTGAAAGTATAACTGAAAGTGAACCTGTCATGTTGTACATGGCGTGCAATCTGCAGGCAGCATGTTCTAGATCAGGAGGAGCTGAGCAGATTGATGGAGTGGAAAGACTCAGTATATAACCTGTATTTCATTGATTTAAATTTCTGCTCATCCTGTGCTTTGTAGTCAAGGAGGCGGTCCTATCAGTGACCGAAAAGCATTCCCTGGATGACTGTACATAGATAAAAGATAGCTGAAGATACCGTACATAGAGGATAGCTGACGATCACTGATAGGACAGCCTGTTTGGCTCCAAAACCCAGAATGATCAGGAATTTCATTGAATGAAATACAAGTTATACTGAATCTTTTCCAACTTAACTATAAATCAATCTCCTCAGCTCCTCCTGCTCTGTAACATGCTGCCTGCAGATATCACTCCTAATCATTGTGCAATTTGTTAAAGGGAATTTGTCATAAAAAAATGACCCATTGTTTAAATCAAGTTTTTATGTTAAACATATGTCTTTGTAATGTTTGGCGATGTTTTTTCTAATTTTCCATGTTCCTATCTATATTTTAAAATCATCTTAAAATCTTGCAGTTTTCCTTCTGGCCACTAGGCTATAATCTCAGCTGAGATATCCTGTTTGTCAGTGTGTCAGCTGTAAAGTAATGCTGCTACCGTAAACAGTGTAATTGGAGACCAACTCACATCACAGACAATAGAACCTCCCTGTAGAATAAACAAAAACTTCAAAGGAAAAAGCCTCTCAATGCATTCTCAATAGGACTGGAGCTGTCTATTGCTGCCTATGGTCCATGGGGCTTGCTGTAAAGCAATCAACTAAATGCTGTTTAGAACAGCTCAGCCAAGATGGCAGCCCCCGTAAAAATGTTCTAGAATGAAATTTCAATTGAGTTGTAGAGTTGTACAGTATAGCCCCACAGACTGTTATGGATGCTTTATTATGCTGACCATAATCATTAGAAGCATGGCGGCCAAATCTGCTAGTTTTAATTACATCAGCCTATCATTTTATGTATATGAGAACCTCCTGACTTTGCCCAGGCAGGGTCGGACTTGAAACTTAAAGTGGTCCTGGAAAAAATACTAAAAGTGGCCCCGTTTTGTAGTCAGGAGTTTTTATCAAATTGATGAAAGGCAGAGCCAGCAATGCGATATTGTGGCACATTATACCACCCCAACAGAGCCAAATATCACAGTCCATCACAAAATACTGCCAGAAGCACAAAATACATCCCCAAAAACTTCCACTGACCGGCCGCGAGGAGGGCCCAGGCAGCCCCCAGGGCATCGGCCAACCAGGAAATTTCCCTGTAAGGTCTATGGCCAATCCGTCACTGTGCCCAGGAAATAGATGGTGACATAAAGATCGGGCATGTTGGATTTGGACTGCCTGATCCTCTTGCTTTCAAGGAGATAAATTGCTGCCAGAAGTGTCTGGCAGCTGCTTCCTTCCCCTGTTGCCTACATGTATGCTCGGCCAAGATGACTTGAGGAGATCAAGAGTGATAGCTATTGGACAAAAATGTGCTTGACCAACAGTTATCTTAAGTGTATCGGGGGCCTTACAACTTTTGGCAACTTAGGGCTTGCCCATAGCCATAATATCAACATGTGTATGAAGCCTTACAGTTGGCTTACAGATAAGGTGTTAAGACATTAAAGCAGGTATAGAACTTAGTTATTCCACATGCAGGGAGGTACTCTTCAATTCCTTACACTTGTGTTGAGTTCATAATTTTTATCATATGCCGTTTATCAAAAGCTTCTGTTATAATCAGTTTAACCTGTTGTTCTCTTTACAAAATGTAAAGACTATTATGAGAGTGCAAATCAATACTAGAGGTTAAGTGACTATATAATTTATTCAGTAGTCTAGAGACGACAGGGTTACACTTAATGGCATAGGTTACAAATTAATTTTAGAATGTCAATTGGCAACAGTTAGCATTAATATAAACTCTTAATATACTGATCAATAATGAGATTCAGATATTTAATTTCTGGCTAATGTTGGAAATAGCAATATCTTATTGTTTTATGGAAAAGTTCTTGACAAGGAAATTATGTCTTGGGTATATTTTAGATTAGTTGTAGGATTGGGCCTAATTTTCACCATTCAAATAATGGTGGTCCTCAATAACTTAGTTTAAAGGGGTTGACCACCTTTTTTTAATATTTCTGGAAACTGACTGGGACCTGATAAAATAGAAAGCACTTACACGGTCTTCCACAGGCTCCTCCGATCCTGCACTACCACTCCGTCCTCTCCTCAGGCTGCAGCCAATCACTGGCTCCAATGCTGTGAACACTAATGCTGGTGATTGGCTGCAGCAGTGTACAGGATGTCACGAAATGCTAAAATATAGAAATGTCTGATTTAAAATTTTATTTTAGTCAACATTTTACTTACTTGAAGTTCTTTGAAGTTCTTTAGTTTGGAAATCTTGTTGGTTTTCAATGACTCCTTCCTTTGAATCATGAAACAGCTTGTACAGTATTTGTTTAATAATACTATCCTGTAGTATTTCTGATTGTTTAGTTCTTAAAAGTTCTTAAATTTCAGCAGTTAAATTTTAGATTTCTGAGGGTCCAATTGTTGGGACCCTCACCCACAATCAGTAGAATAGGGAATTTCCATTCCTCTCCCACCAACTCGGTCACAGTGAGGAGAAGTTGGTATAGAACAGTGGTCTACTATGCAAATTATTTCAGAGTTAGAGGTGAGAGTGCAGGGATTCACACAGTAGATATATGCTAAATTTATATGCTGGTATACCTTTTTTATAATGATAGTTTCCAAGTGTCATGTGCTGTAGTGAAAGCCTGAGATCCCCCAAATTATCCAACTTTTGGTAAGAGTTGGAATCTTACTCTGTCAAAAAACTAATTTCCAGTTATTTCCCAGAGATATGTATTAATGCTTTCTGTATAATGCAGTTTGGAGTGATCAACTTTTCTTCATCATTGAGAATTAGAGTCACATCTACAGGTGAACAAGAACAAAAATCATCAATACATAGTATAAATAAGATAAAAAAATGATTTCTATAATATGTGCAATATTACACTTTTCTCGTTACTGATAATTTGAGCTTTATATCAGTCGACTTGTATTCGACATTCACAGTTCCTAGAGCAGGTCAGCTGCGTCCATGAGCACAAACACTGCATTGTTATGATTATGCCCTCAGAGATATTAAAACTCATTCATCTCCTGTCATTAGGACCATCTGGACTTTGTTTTCTTGCTCTGCTAAAGGGATAACCAGTTAGAAATTTTTGAAGGAGAAAAATAGTTAATCTAATCACATAGTATTCTGGATTCTTAGAATGTGCTCTTACATCATGAGTGTCATTACCAGTCTGTGGCTGGAAGGAGTGCAGCATGTTTATAGTCTGGTGTATTACTTGGATTTTCATATGCAGCCTTCCTTACAGCCACAGACGCATTGTTGTTAATGTCCCAATAGGACCAAGAAATTTTGGACCAAACATTTGGTATAGAGATGAGTCAATTTATTAAAAAAAATGTTCAGATTTGTCCAAATCAGCCAATAAATTTGATTTGGGTACAAATCAATTCTACCTGAATCAGAATTGCTTTACATGCCTGGAAAATCTCTCTCTGCAATAATAATACTGAGCCCTGCAGGAAGTGAATTTGTACTTTCTTGCAAAAAGTTATAATTTCTAATTTTTCATGCCCGTCGGAAAATACTATAGCTAAGGATCTGGCATTGAGACCCTAAAAGTACAGGGCTTCATTTTCTCTCACTGTCACCCAGGAGATACAGTGTTGGGCCATTATAGTCAGTTATAGACAGTTTCTCTTTCAATTAAAACTGGACCTGTGACCAATGGGAGCCAAAAGAGCATGGCGTTTGAACTTGTGCTGTAACCTCATCATTGCAGGTGGCCTTGACTCCTGACTTTGCTGTCCCTTAATTTTCATATCATGATGATACATCAGGCAATAGAATGTATGGATAAATATTAGGAACTTACATAAATTGCAATCCCCTTAAAAAAAAAAAATTATATATATATATATATATATATATATATATATATATATATAATCATAATCTCTTTAGAATTGATGTTGAATTATTTAAGATGTTCCCACACATAACATTTATGTCAGTAGAATCTGCCATTTTGGGCAGAATCGGCTGACCATCTAATATATATTGTTCCTCCTAACTCTCTCCCAAAAACAGATGTCTGGATTTTAACTACCCAATCCTTTTGTCCATGGGGAGTCTGGCAGCAGATTTCTCCATCTTGGAATAGACGATGAGCCAAGCAGTCATGTGTATGAGGAGATGGGGAATGATAGCTTATGTGGATGGAAGGTCAAGATTTCCATAGACCCTAAAGGATAGATAGCGCTGCGTTCGGAACAATTCTACATGGTATGAGGGATCCAATACAACATAGACCTGCCATATCCATCATGGATCCTTTAGGAAAGAAAAACATTTTAATAAAGCTCAGTGGTACTGCATTTTTAACTTACCTTGAAGCATTCGGGTAAGGATAAGAATACAAGAATATTTCCCTAATGCTGTTTTTGACTATCACAGCAATTTCTATAAATCATAAATTCAATTTTATTATCTGTCAAACCTGTGTGAAATGCAATATACATGCTGATTACATAAGTCTCTATAAACGTCCTGTTAGCCGGAAGGGCATCGAGAGCACGAACAGCTTTATCTCTGCTGTGGTGGTGCTGGTGTCCAAAGTGTCTCTCTGTCACCACATGAACATTATTCTCTGTGACAAATACAAGAACTGTCCTTTCAGAAATGAAGGTTATCTCATATTCAGAAATAAATGAAGGTCAAAATGTTTTCACAAGGCTTTCAAATGAGTACAGATAAAATTAACAGAACAGTGTACCCACTGCTGCCATATGAAGAAGAACAGGCCTAATATTTCTAGGTGCAAGCCACTCAGGAAATCACTTAGATGTCACCAGCTTTTATGTAAGAGTTGCACTGATCATAGAGAAGTCATGTTTTCCTGTTACACCCCGATGCAACACATGACCTGATTCTTTAGGATTTGATTTGACCCCCTTCATGATCATCAGCCCAGATTTCCACCGACGTTAAAATAGTTTCCACCAGCAGCTATACGTAAACAGCAGCAGTTGCAGAACCAAGGGTGTCACTGACAGCCTGAATATCAACAGAAAGGTTGAAGCAGTTTAACCCTTTGGCGACAAAAGCTATCTATATACTGTATTTGATGAGACATCTGAGAAGTTAAAGAGGTTGCCTTATCTTAGACATTGGTTGCAAATTTCTTTGTCTATGTCATCAATGTTAATTAGGTGCAGATACCACCTCTGGGACCTGCATTTATCTCCAGAACAGGCCCCTGAAAATGGAGTAGAGCACACTGCACATGCGAGGCATGCTCTCCATTAATTTCTAGAAGAGTTTAATTAATAACCAAGTGTGTTAGGCTATTTTCAGTCTCATAGAAATTAATGGAGAGCACAACAAGCAAGTGCAGGGACTGCTGCATTCACTTCTATGGGACTGCTGGAGATAGCCAAGCCATTGCTTGGCTATTTCATCAGTTCCATAGAAATGAATGGACGGCGACAGCCGCGCTCTGCTCACTTCTGGGGTCCCTCTCTGGGACCCACATCTATCTGACATTGGTTGCATACTCTAGAACATGAGAAAGTTGAGTTCAGCCTGTGCCACCAGCAGCTGGTGTCTTTGGTATATTACAGCTGACACTCCACAGCAATGGCAGGGATTGGAAATAACTATGACTCCTGGCTATTTGACTCCTTAGATTCTGTGGCCAATAGCAACCACGACATTTAAAGAGAATGGGCAATTTCTAAAAATCACAGCAGATATGTAGTAAAGTATTTCTTATGTGGCATACATCTGTTCGTCACGCAATATCTTATTCCAGCCGAGCTTTAGAAGGCCCTGAGGTCCCCATTTGTAAGCTGCATAAACATCAAGAACTTGTCTCCTTCCTGATCCATAGGGTGCAAGAAGATTCACTCATGTCAGCTCTGTCTTTGCTGCCCCTGGAAGAATTCTTTTCTGTACTTGCAGGGATTGGTTCATTTACTGTTCAGCACATGCACAAGAAGAGTATCTGTCCAGAGGCAGCAGACACAGCAGTGAGGTGGGTGAATGACATCAACGCCATCATCCTCACCCTATGAACTCAGCGAGGGAGGACAAATACTGATATTAATACAGCCTTCTATACACAAGTAATACATTAGGACATTTCTTCCATAATAATTAACCATCCCCTTTAAGTGGATAGAAAGATGGCGCTCTCTCTGTCACCCTCATCTCCCCTTTCCCCCGGGGATTGCCATTGCCACTGTGGCCTATTAATGAACCCCAGATCTGAGTCCACCTACAGATGTGTCCTTCTTTCCACCTCTTCTTGGCTTGACATATCCGAAATGATCAGCTTTGAAAAAAATCATAATATGGTAATACGCTGTTGGTAGTTGCTTTTATGCTATATGTGTCTACATGTGGCCACCCAGTGGTTGTAATGTAAATTGCAGCCTGCTGAGGGTTTGACAGCATGTTCTGACAATGCATTGAATTTGTATTGTGAGAAACTGGAGTACTTAAGTGTTTATCACATGAATTTAGAACTGTATACGTGAAAGGACTTGATTGCCTTTCTGCAAAGGATGCATATTAATTAGCTCTTGTTAACCCCTTCTTCCCCTGCATAGAAAATAATCTTTCATATTCATGTCATGCTCCGATGCGCTCCCTTGCCCTGCAGGCAGATCTGCATCAAAACCTTGTCCAAAAAAATCTCATAAGATGTCTGTATTACACAAAATACTGGGGTAGATTATATGGGCAATTACAAAATTAAAGGAGTTTTCCTGGAGTTAACTATTGATGACCTAGGTCATCAGTATCTGATTGGTGGGGGTCCGACACCCAGGACCCCTGCTGATCAGCTGTTTGAGAAGGTACCACTGCTCCTGTGAGCGCCAAGGTCTTCTCTCAGCTCACCAAGCACAGCGCCATACATTGTACAGTGGCTGTGCTTGGTATCGCGCTCAGCCCCATTCACATGTATGGGTCTGAGCTGCACCTAGGCCACATGATTGATGAATGTGACATCACTGGCCTAGGAAAAGCTGAGAGAAGGCCTCGGCGCTCACGGGAGTGCCGGTGCCTTCTCAAACAGCTGATCGGCGGGGTCCCGGGTGTCGGACCCCCACCGATCAGATACTGATGACCTATCCTGAGGATAGGTCATCAGTAGTTAACTCCCAGAAAACCCCTTTAAATGGCCATGTCCTAGTACAAAATATTTTAAAAAGTTTAATAAATAAAAAAGTATATAAAAATATTAAAGAAGAAAACACCCCCCCCCATTTTCCTCATTGAAATACTTTGTCAGAAAGTGAAAACAAACATAATTGGTATCGTAATGACCTGATGTATAAAATTATCACATGATTTTATCAGCACTGTGAACTCCACAAAAATACGAGAAGTGCCATACTTGCTATTGTTTTTCATCCTGCCTCCCAAAAATAAATAGAATAAAATGTAATGAAAAGCTGGATGTGTATTAAAAATGTGCCAATGAAAATGTCAACTAATTAATAAAATAAATACGCATTCAGACAACTCCATCAATGAAAAAATAAAAAGAGGTCCTAAAAGTGGAAGGAAAAGCATAAAAATAATGCTATAAAAATGATACAAGATACAGGCAACAATGGGTGCTCCTGGCCAAGATGCAATTAATGGTCTGAAAGCTGAGTTTTGGGCCCATGTGGAATGATTTATCAGGAGTGAAATTTCAGAGAAAGTCAGTTTTACAGGAGCCTGCATTGCCTTACGTTGCTCCAGATTTATCAAACGTCCTACAATGTTTGATAAATGTTGTGCACATGGGTACGTTCACATGGCCAGCAGGCAAATCTGGTAGTCTGTTCCATCATATGAACAGACCAGAGATCCTACATCTGGCATGGCTGGACACCACCACACACTGCATGCAATGGTATTTACAAATGATAATAGGATTTGGATTGACAAAGTAAATCGATTAATCTTTTATTTGTTTTAGGCTTCGTTCACATCATCGTTCAGCCTTTCCGTTCTCCTGCTCCATTTAAGAGCAGGAGAACCGATTCAGCACATAACTGAGCCAAACGGAACCTAAGGATCCCATAGACTATAATGGGGTCCCTTAGGTTTCCACTCAGAGGAAGATGCACTGCATGCACTACTTTTGTCTCCGCTCCAAAATCTTCTTCTAAGCGGAAACCTAACGGACCCCATTATAGTCTATGGAGTCCTTAGGTTCAGTTCGGCTCAGTTATGTGCCGAATCCGTCCTTTCCATTCTCCTGCTCCTAAACAGAGCAGTAGAACGGAAACGCTGAGCGGTGATATGAACGAAGCCTTACATGCATCATATCAACAGTCTTCAATGTCCGCTACAAGCTTCCTTTCCCGATGAGCCTTATCATCAAACGAGGTTAGGGCTGAAACACATCCCACTCTCCTTCACTTCCACATCTTTCCAGCACATAGGAGGTAATCCGCCTTGATGGTAGATGGAAGTTTTCAGCGATCCTCCTTTTTTCTTCTTACTGAAGGATTTTTCTGGGTGGAAATTCAGGAAATAGAGAGTGCAGACACCTTGTGTAATGCAGGTTGATAAGAACATTCCTCTTTTATTATGTCTACTTACAAAATACTGGATTAAAAAGGCCTTAACATAAAAACATGTTACAAATCACTGCCTGACCGGTTTTACCTCATGGATTCTTCAAGTGCTGTGGTTTCAGTATCATGCATTTATTTACTTTCTCACTCCGAGTCTTATTATCATTTGTATTTAACTGTTTTACCCTTGATCACAGGGAAGTTCTCTTTGGGGCTTGTTTTAGAGTATTCTATATCTAGTCTTTCCTTGTTATTATATGCAATAGTATTTGTCAGAAACCTGCCAGATCCTCATCAGATGCCATCATAGTCATAGCTATGTCCAGCTTTGCCGGATATGGTAACTTTAGTAGTCTGTTCGACTGCCGGAACAGACTACCGGATTTACCTGCTGTAGATGTACAGTGAATGTAGCCTAAATTTAAAAAAAATTCTTTGTTCACGTGTTTCTACTTTTACTCCCTTTTGCTAGGGTACGAAACGATAATTTTTGCATCTTTTTAAAAAGTCACAATGGATAAATCTGGCTTAATTCAGCTCAACAGTCTAACCATGTCCACTTTTTCACCCACTTTTCAAAACTGGAGAGGGTGATGTACAAAAGCAAAATGTTCCAAAAGTTTCGCACAAATAAGCCCAAAAAGTCGTAAAATATGACATTTGCATTTTTTAAGCCAGAATTCCAGAGTGCTGGGCTTAATAAATTCTACCCATGGAGTCTGGACCTCTGTTGGGGATAATGTAAGGGAGGCTTTGTGCCAAAAAAGTGGAGTGTGTTTTCCTTTGTGCAGTAAGAAATATTTACTGTATTTTTCTGACTATAAGACGAACCCGACTATAGGATGTACCCAAGTTTTAGGCCTCGTCCACATTTCCGTGTCAGTGACACATCCGTGAAAAAAAGCGTACGTGTTTCATCCATGAAGCTGTCCGTGAAGGATCCGTGGTTGGTCCGTGTGTTCGTTTCTACCATCCGTGTGGCATCCGTATTTCACTGACGTTGCTCAGCTGAAAATTGATTTCCAAAGAATCTCCTATTAGTCATCAGTGAAAAACGGACGCATCACGGACACAACACGGATGTGTGTCAGTGATTTTCACGGACCCATAGACTTCAATGGGCGTGCTTGGTCCGCATCATGGATCAAAGTAGTGCATGTCCCCGTGATTTTTTTACTGACCCACGCTCAGTAGAAAAATACTGAAATCTGAACAGATACATTTAAATCAATGGGTACGTGTGCTGTCCGTGAAAAATGCGGACAGCACACGTCAGTGAAAAATGGAAATGTGGACGAGGCCTTAAACAACAGAAAATAGTTTCCCACTAATTAAAACTTCCCTGTTGTTCTAAGGAAGTGGCCCTTTTAAACATGGGTGATAAAAAGCTGAACGAGTGTTCATATGAACGCTTGTTTGCTCCTATTGCCCTATTTAATTATGGCAGCACTTGTAGGCTGTTCACATGTTTTATGCTGGCCTAAAAAAAGGTCACAGGCTGAAGGCACTTGGCAAAAAGACTGTATTCCCAGAGAACCCCTTAGGATAGGGAATTCATATCCAATCCATTGGCGTCCAACACTCTACAACCCCAGAATAGATCTTCAATATCAGGAGCCTAGAACACCCCTAAAAATATATTACCACAAAGCCACTTTTATTTTCTGACCTTTTGGTGACATGAACTGTATATGACCATCATTCTCAAGGTTGGTAATGTTTTCACATTCATGCTTGCGTGTTGCTCTGAGGGGCTGAAACTGCTAAATACGAAAATACATTACTGCACTTAGCAAATTATCTCTTCGCTACTGTAAGTCACAAATGCTAAATGGTAGAGCTCTTGTCACTAGCCTGGAGCACCGAGTGCTGTACTATATCATCCTTTGTAGCAGTCCAAGCTGCACAGGGTAACACAGCAACTTTGGATTTATTGCTGGCCATAATGGCCTCCCCCTATTCTCCTTCACGTGTCACTGCTCAAACAAGCCCATTGGAGTGCAGAGCAGAACAGGCAGAGGAAGTGCAGTTCAGAGCAGGACAGGCAAGGGGAGTGGAGAGTAGAGCAGGACAGACAGGGAATAGAGCACAGGACAGACAGGGTTAGTCGAGGGCAGAGGAGGACAGGTAGGGGGAGTGGAGTGCAGAGCAAGACCAGCAAGGGGAGTGCAACGCAGAGCAGGACAGGCGGGGGAGTGGAGCATATGATTTTGGCTTCTAAAACTGCATGCAGAAACCTGACCATGTCGTCATACTCCTAGACTCTTAGCAGTCTTGTGGTTTGAAGAGCAGGGTACTAAGGTCTCCCTTTTTGGCAAACTGATCTAGCATCCAGTTGATTGGTGGCAATGCTTCAGACTAGAACATCCTATCAGATGCAAAAGTAAAGGGACTAGATTTGTTCATAGACAGACATTCAAACAAATTCAAGCAAATACATTTGCAAAGTTGAATGAAGACACTTAATGCCACTCTGACAAGGAAAGCAACTTGTTAATCTCTGGGAGGAAAGCTTCTTGGGTGGTATTTCACGAGCCCTTCCTGTACAGCTGTTTATCTTGGCAGCAAACACGTAGCTGATATAAAGTATTTTATTAACCCCTTAAAAATGTGAGAAGGGTCAGTTACGCACTGAGCTACAGTACAGACCAAAAGTTTGGACACACCTTCTCATTCAAAGAGTTTTCTGTATTTTCATGACTATGAAAATTGTAGATTCACACTGAAGGCATCAAAACTATGAATTAACACATGTGGAATTATATACTTAACAAAAAAGTGTGAAACAACTGAAAATATGTCTTATATTCTAGGTTCTTCAAAGTAGCCACCTTTTGCTTTGATTACTGCTTTGCACACTCTTGGCATTCTCTTGATGAGCTTCAAGATTCGGTCTTAATAAATTTTGTGAGAATCAAAAGTACCCACATTGCCCTGAAAAGTTATCTTATACCAGTTCAATACAGGTACTCTCACACTTCAAACTGTGCTGTATGTAAAGAGTACACCACACTTGGTTTCATGCTCCTTCCTTTTCCTCTCAGGTTCATGGTGTGACTACTGGCATTTCCCAAAATCAACTACAAGTTTCTTTCATTTTGGAAATAAAAAAGAAACTGAAAAATAAGATTTGGAATGCAGTCAGGGTAGAGATAAGTGAATTTCCCCAGTTCATCTCAGGTCTGATTCAGTTGAATGAACCGTCAGATTTGATTCGGTCTTAATAAATTTGGTGAGAATCAAAAGTGCTCACATTGCCCTGAAAAGTTATATATGACTCCCTGAGCTTCCATAGGCCTTTATGCAACCTCTTTCAAGCTTTTAATGCCAAGACAGCATTAGTGATGTAAAGGTGACTTGCAACATACTGTAGATGACGGAAGATAAATGGATGGTAGTAGGTGGTAACAAATAGCCTGTATAATAACGCACTGCAGTGAGTTTTTTTTTAATTAAAAATATTATCCCTTTCTGGTAGCAGATTCAGCAGCGTAGCTATAGGGAAAGCAGATGTAGCAGTCACTACTGGGCCCAGTAGCCACATATGAAGACACCGGTATTATAGAAAGTGCATGCAGGTCAAGTTTCACCTGTGGCTAAGGCTACGGATGACGTCCGTATGGCATCCGTTTTTTTTGCGGATCCATTGTAACAATGCCTATCCATGTCCGCAAAACAGACAAGAATATGACATGTTCTATTTTTTTTTGTGGGCTACGGAACGGACATATGGATGCGGACAGCACACAGTGTGCTGTCAGTATTTTTTGTGGACCCATAGAAATGAATGGGTCCGCATCTTATCAGCAAAAAATGCGGCTCGGAGCCCGCAAAATATACTGTCGTGTGAAAGAAGCCTAAAGGGAAGAGGTTAGGTCAAGAATTTGGTGTGGGGGTGCCATTTCAATTTTTGCCTAAAGCAGCATGAGGGCTATGTGCTTCCCTGGCCACAGAGCCCTGAGGGAATGGGGGCCCAAGCAGAACTCCTGCACCTGGGTCCATGAGACTTTAGCTACACCCCTGAGCAGATTCCTTCTTCTTTCTTCTTTATTCTGTAAAGTCACACAGATTCTTTGAAATTAGAATCTGTTTTGTTACAAAATTTGCAACAACTTTGATTTGTGTTGAATCGGTTGTTCATCTCTAGTTAGGGTATGTTCACACTGTGTTGAGAGTCTCTGTCAGGGGCAACAATATTGTAGTCTGCAGAGCAGAAATACTGCAAAGCTGAAAGAACCTGACAGGCTCCATTACAGGGCTGCTTTTGGATAAGTCAGACAAAAGATGATACAGCATTAAAGGGGTATTCTCATCTTAGACAATGAGGGCATATCGCTTGGATATGCCCCCATTGTCTTATAGGTGCGGGTCCCTGCTGGGACCCGCACCTATATCGAAATCGGAGGGGGGAGCGCTGCGCCTGGAGGACCCCAGGTTTCCCGGGGTCCGGCCACCACCAGGTGCAGCTACCCCGCTGCTCCCATAGAAATGAATGGGTGAGCACCGCGCATGCGCGGCCACCGCTCCCATTCATTTCTATATAGCCGACGGAAATAGCCGAGCCAGCGCTCGGCTATTTTCGCCGGCCCCATAGAAATTAATGGAGGGCGGCTGCGCATGCGCAGTACGTCCTCCTTTACTTTGGGGGCTCCGTTCTCGATATAGGTGCGGGTCCTAGCGATATGCTCCCATTGTCTAAGATGAGAATAACCCTTTAAGGCTTATAAATAGAGATGAGCAAATCCGAACTGCAAAGTTTGGGTTCGTACCGAATTTTGCGAGTTCGGGTACCTGGACCCAAACCCAGACTTTTTCACTAAAGTTCAGGTTCGGTGTTGATTTTAAATATTTTCTGTTATAACATGGTTATAATGGAAAATAATAGCATTCTTAAGACAGAATGTTAAATAAAATGGCCATTCAGAGGTTAAAAATAAAAAAAAAAACTAACCTCATACATTTAATCACGCAGCCGGTATTCTCTTCTTTCTTCTTTCTGCAGGACCTGCAAAAGGACCTGCGATGACGTCACTGCGCTCACCACGTGGTAAGTGCAGTGATGTCATCGCAGGTCCTGCTGAATGTAGATAGAAGGTCCTTAAACCCCTGAATGGCCATTTTATTTAGCATTCTGTCTTAAGAATGCTATTATTTTCCGTTATAACCATGTTATAATGGAAAATAATAAAGTGAAGTTTGGGTCCCCATTGACTTTAAACCCGAACTTTGACCTGAAATTCGGCCGAACCTGGAGAACCCAAACTTCCATGGGTTCACTCATCCCTACTTATAAATGAAGATGAGAATACAGCTTTGTCAATGTATGTTAAAAAAGTTTTCCAGTTCGAATCAACATCCTTAAAAATAAACATTTATGGAGGTTGTTGTAATTTTGCAATGTATTTCTTTTACCCTTATTGCTCCTAACGTAAGTTCTGGGCTGTGGTCATATGACCATGTCCATGCAGCTCTTTCTTATTCCCTCTGATGTTATGTCCATGGGCAGGGCAGTGTTAGAGGAGTGTCTATGTAAGTAGCTGGATGTAAGGAGCTATAAACTAGCAGGGTATTGTTAGGGGCGGTGATGGAGGTGTAGTAGAGAAAGGAGAAGTGCATCATGGTTTTGGAATGATTTATGGTGAAAATGGGTCCGGGGAGCCCAAATTGAGAAAAAAAGCATGGGGAAGATGTACATGAGGAAAGCAACTATATGAGCATATTTGTTAAAGTCCATAGACTTTAGTAATCCTGGAAAACCTGTTTAAGAAGAATAGAGTTAAATAAGTTATCATATATTGAGTTTCTTCGTAAACTATAATGATGACCTAGGAAGACTATACATATGAATAACTAGAAACCCAATGAAATCATTTCTAGAAAGCAAGGAACATAATAAAACTGAGCTAAGTAAAGATGGTCAAGTCCATGACTGCCCATTCATCTCCCATCTTCTAAACTCATTTAGTTCCAAACCAGAAATGTAAAGTTGGGCAAAACTAAGAAGATGGTTTTCTACAAGTCTTGATTTTTACTTCAGCTACACTACATCCTGTTACAGCTATGCATTTTACTAGAAAGTGAAGTTCCCCTTTAAGTAGCTATTGGGCAATAATTGCAGGTAGTAAAAAGCAGTCGATACCTTTTGCAAGGGGCAATTAATAAAATCTATAACCCATACCTACACATAGTAAGAAATGGTTTGAATATAATCTAGGATTTAGAAATATATCATACACATGGGATGCTCTGACCAGTGGCGTACATAGAGAACGGCCCCAAAGTAAGGATCAAACCAGGCCCCTCACACAGGTCAGAAGGGTTGTTACCTTAACCCTTTTCAATGACCCTTTGGTTATTTTTCCATTGCCTCATTTGCTAAAAGTTGTTCCTTCAGGGGGTAGAGTCCTGACCAAGTTTTCACCTCCAGTAGAAGAGGAGATAATCCAAACTAAGACTTGGCCCCCTCTTGCTCTGGGTCCCATAGCAGTCGCATGGTCTGCCGCTATGGTATTTACACCCCTGGCTCTGACTATGAGGACTGCCTTATGAAGAGCAGAGCAATGTGGTCAGTGTGATCAACTGGGGATTGCAAGTATGATGAAAGCATGAACTTGATGGACTAATACTGTGAAGTCATCATAAAGTCTGTACAATACTTGTATTTCTTACTTTATCCTGGAACTCTCCCACACTACCTTCCCCTCACCCATGAAAGCTAAAGGTATGACCACACTGTCAGGTTTCCTGATGCAGATTTGGAAGCCAAAGCCAGGAGTGAATTGAAAAAGTTATTAGAAGTCATATCTGTCCTTTTACTTTCTCTCCTTTTATCAGCCATGTGGGCTTCCAAAACTTCCTCAGGAAACCTGACCGTGTGGCCGTACCCTAGGACCTCACTTCTTTATGTATTATCAGAAGGTGCCAGCATATGTAAGTCAACAATCAGCCCAATTACGAAGGCAGGCAGCTGATGTAACCTCATCTGTTACTACAAAAAGACTTGGCTGACATCTTTTCTCATCTTCTATAAATATGACTGTCATATGGGAAATTCATTTCTCCATGATTATCGACCGCAACTGGTATTTCCTGTTGGGATCACATTTGGTGCTTTAACATAAATAACACCCTTATTGCAGCACTCCTGGTATTTTCCATAGATACTGAGCACCGAGGGATATATGTTACTAGATACACTGTTTATTTGCAGGTTAACGATTGCTTATTAAAGTAAAATTAGATAAACTAAAGAAGCTGTGATTAGGTTTCCCTAACCTACACGTACTGTGGGTCTGGATGATCACGCATATCTGTAGTGGTGCAGAACACCAGTACAGCACCACAAATCCATGGGATTTTACTACAGGGCAGCACATTTTATTTTTATTTTATTTTTTGTAAGAGGGGTTGTCTCATATATATATTCTTTTTTAAGCGTATGGATGATACCTCACAGTGCTGTAATACATTGTGAATTTTCCTCCTGCTATATCTCCTTAACGCATCATAAGACCCGAGACATATGTAATATGTCATCATGCCACTAGAGAGCACTAGATGCATGAAATACAATGACATCACCAGTCTTGTTTCTCTGCGTTTGTTGCTTTCCAATTCGATGACAGCTTTCAATATTAAAAGTCAACTATGTCTTTGTGACATGCTAATTTGATCCAGATTATTTATTAGCTATCAGTAAAGACATATAGCTAAGGGAAAGGTTGTGGCTTTTCCACATGATAGTATAATCTGGAAGACAGAAGATACTACAGTCTTTATTGAATTAGAACTCACACTGATAAAACGGTAAACCCTCACCTCTACAAATTAGTGACGCCACTCATTCATAAGAACAAAAAAAAACATATAAACAAAAGCAAAACTATGCTTGAGAATAATACGGTAAATATGAACAATACACATTAAGGCCACTAGATGACAATAGAGTTATATTGGTAACTGCAGTGTATAGCGCTTGCAGCTGATGCCTGCTAGACACAAAACTCCTCTGGTCTACATACATCATCACAAGCCTCTTTGTAGCACTAGATGGTACGATTAAGTCATACAGGATAAAGGTACCATAGATTTACCTGCGTATTACTGAAAAAAAAAAAAAACAACAACCTAATTTATGCTACAAGGATCAATCAAAATGAAAATCTTATCATGTAATACTGCACTGTACTGTATACTAGGATAACTGCCAAATGCTCCCTTTCATCCCATATTTCTTTCTAATATTCAAATCTACATATTTTAAAAAGTAGAATTGCATTCCTAAAGTGTCCCATCATTGTCTGTTTGTGAAATGTCTGCAAAAATAATGCTTCACTGGCATATGAACATGAATCATTTTTTGGTCTATGTGTACACTAACAAAATAAGTTACACTTTATATAATGAAAATCAATGAGCTAACATTTGCAAATATATGGGTTCCATTATCATACAAGACGAATCCTTTTTTCCTCCATATGTGATATCAAAAACAGCAAAAGAAAAAGAAAGATGTATATATATTTTTTATTGCAAAATGTATGAAAATGTGTGGCATTCTTTAGCATATTTTTTACAACAGGTGAACACCAATAGTTGAATTTTTTTGCTAAGGAATTTCATTACAGTCTCCAAATTTCATAGTTTAATTGGTCTACTCCTATCCCATATCCATTTGAGAAGTATGACTCAAGCAAATCATGTTAGTACTTCATTACTATAGCTTCTATTGTTGTTGGAAAGGTCTCAGGTTCAACAGACAGAGGCAGACCTTTAAAGGGGTTGTCCGAGTTATGAAAAAAAAAATATAGCACTGTAAATCTGATGGGCAGCAATATATAACTAAGTTAAGCAAGTTTTAGGCAAAAAAAAATCCATATTTCCTCATTTCCCTGGTTCTCTTCTGGCCTTTGTTTACATGCAATAACAACAATCTCAGCCCCTCCCCCTTCTCCCCCCTTCTCTGCAAAGGCAGTGAATACAAGTGCTGAGTGATATGTCTGCCTGCTGGAATACTCAGCAGCATGTTGTATGTGTAGGACTACAAGTCCCAGCTGTACAATGACAATGCTGATACACACAGGAAATTCTCCCTACCTGTTCTTGTACAATACAATTCCTCTACAGCTCTTGTGCCCAGCATTTGTCTCCTCTCACTGCTGCAGCTACTGTTTGTTCTAAAGCCTTGAGCTCTCAGTGTGTTCTGGCTGAAGGGGTTAATGTTTTATCTGAAGGAAACCAGGGAGACAGCAGATAGCAGGAGCTCGGCAAAGAAAGGGGGCGTGGCCAGTGACGTCTCGTGTACAGACTCTTATCTTAACTGAGGCTTGTGAACGAAACATCACAGAGCAGAGAGATAAGGTGACATCACAGGTCATGTGACCCTCAGTCAACTCTGAGAAACCAGCAGCTTTGGAAACACAAAGTATATGGGAAAGTTGTTATACCTGACAAGTTAGAAACATATAAAGAACAAAAAAATAACTCGGACAACCCCTTTAAGCTCCTGATGAAAAAAGCTACAATAGAACCCCCCCCTCCCCCAACCTCTCCTACTATCTACTATGTGCTATTTATAATACTGGTGTCTGGTGTCCCTGTTTCCCCTATGGCTATGCTTCTGGCCAGATATCATGTCCACACAGGAGGTCAGCAGCACATTATCATGCTTTAGGCTATATACTATATATAGAGTATTTCGCTGATCAGATGCAGTTACCGGCAGCATGCACAACATTTACATCCAGTGACTCAAAGGTGATGTCTTCTCTAATTTAAGTCATTCTTTCTTTTTCTTCTCCATCCAGCTTAAAGGGGTTGGCCCATCTGGGACATTCATGGCAAATCAGTTTGAGACCAGCTCCTGTCTCCATAATGGGGACCCGAAAGGGAACAGAGAACAACTGTGAATGTGTGGCCTCTTTCTATTCTCCACTATGGGAGTTTTGCAAATAGTAGAGCACAAACTTTACTATTTCCGGCAGTCCAATAGTGGTGAATGGAGAGGTGGTCCCACATGCGCAGTGTCCTCTCCTTCACTTCAGGGGCCCAGGAGATCTGGAGATTAGAGCGAGTCCCAGAGGTGGGACGTGTACCTATGTGACACGGATGACATGTCCTAGCCTTCAGTGTCCCAGATGGGATAAACCTTCTTCTTTAAACCTCTATGACTTCTCCTGATCACTGCAATGTTTTTTGCCTAGACATCTTTTGGCCCTTACTTCTTCCTCCCCACTCTATATAGTGCAACAAGCTGAGGAGGAGTCGGAGCGGAGGATGGGAGTGGTAGTGGCTCTGGCTGTCACAGTCAAACACAGGGGCTTTCCTTAGACAGTTGTTCCCTAGGACCACACACTAAAAGGAGAGCACACCCTTTCTTTCCTTGGGCACACCCTGATTCTGGGGATCCTGCCTGATAGTAGTTGGAGTGCCTGTGACGTTAACTGTCTATATGGGTTCTATAAGGCTAGATTTGTAGAGTGCAGTGGCCTGAGTATAAGAGTCAGAACACCATGCCAGAGTAGAAGAATAAACATTTCTTTATACTCAAGTGCAAAATGGGAGTTGTAGTACATCCAACTATAGCAGTCACAGTTCCAACTGTACACAGTGCAATTCTGTACCAGATAACAATGTATGGATTTAGGCAATAAGGGGAGTTATGGACCTTTTTGCTTATTATCTTCTTAAAGTCTCTCTCAGTAGAATCTATGGCTGGCAATGGTACGTCGGCAATAATGGCTGCAGTGTCCTCTGCAGGATACAGGGTTTTGAAGGCATGGCAATGTTTGAATGGCTGTATTAGCAGGCTACCTTGCTGACTCCTATGCTTGGCCATGAAAATTCTAAGTTCTCCAGTTCTCTCCTTTACCATTCTTCTCTCCTTCAGTAGATAATGTAGATATTGGTTAGTCCTTGTAGATTTCTGGGCCTGAGAAGAAGGAGGACAAAGATTCTGTCTCCTAACTCTCCCTAGATCAACCTCAAGCTAGGGGTGCAGCCAGGCAACATCTTGCCTCAGAAATGGGCTGAGCCATTATTGGTAACCCTGGCTGTGCCATCCATACATAACTATACAGGATAAAATACATAACATATCAATACATAGAGTCCAGATCAGAACACATTTTCAGACCCCCAAACCATGCCCCAGAATAAATGCAGACCCCAGACTAGAACCCAAGATATATGCAGATCCTAAACAAGATCCCATCATACATTTAGACCCCATAACAGACTCGTTAATAATCTTAGATCCCAGACCAGACCTCTAAGTTCAGACCTCAAACCAGATCCCTAAGTTAATTGAGACCTCAGAACAGACTGGTAAATTAACTGAGACCCCAAATCTGTGAATAAAGACCGAAGAGCAGACAAAGGAAAAATATTCAGCTCCCGGACCTAACTCATATACCACATTTTTGGACTATAAGACACACAATGACAAGGCATCTTATAGTTCGAATACTAATGACTGCTTCCATTATTGAAGTGGTCATTAGTATACAGGAGGCAGGGAGCAGTGAAGGAAGTGCTGGCGGGCTCTTCTCACCCTCCCTGGTTTTCTTCCAGGCCAACAGAGTCAGAGTAGACATGTACTATGACTTGACGCTGTGCAACATCAAGCGACAGTAAAGCATGGGCCTGGAAGAAGACCAGGGAGTGGTGAGTCCTGGATCTGCAGAGTGACAATGCAGTCTAATAGGGGTCTGATCTGAAGCTGATTGAGGCTTGGGGGGGAATCCTAATAGGGGTATGATCTGAGGCTGATGGTGCTTGGGGGTCTGATAAGCATCTGATCTGAGGTCTGATGAAGAATGGGGGTTGATTTTTGGGTCTGATGAGGACTGGGGGTCTGATCTGAGGTCTGATGATTTTTTTTAATTTTTCTCCTATAAATCCTAGTTGCGTCTTATTGTCCAGTTTGTCTTGTAGTCTGAAAAATATGGGTACTTGCCCCAGACTCCTCTTCTGCTCTGTCCCATGCTTTACAAAGGGTCCTAGTGGCAACAGTGTCAGAACACTGTCTGCACATGCCCAGGAATAAGGAGAGTAAGTATTATGGACCATTATCTATTAGAGTAATGCAACAGATAATGACTGGATAGAAACAAGGTGCACTTTTTCAAGGAAGGGGGCAGACTTCTTTCCTTTGCAAGCTCATTCATGGTTGCACACCCCAGCAGCTATAACTATTACACCACTGCCAACAGATGAAATTTTAAAGTGGTTCACTCACCAGTTATATTGAAGTTAAACATCTTCATCTACAGACATCACTAACCAACTGATTATAGTCGACCAACTACTAATTATACTAGCAAGTCTAATGACAGTGGCTGATGGGAGGCCAAGTGGATGTAATGTATTTTACGCTTTTTCCTGGGGTGTGTAGTAAAAAATGCAATGGGTCATATCATGGCTGTGATAGGAGTGCAGATGCTATTCCACAAGTTGGTGGGTCATTCTAATGCATTCATCTTCTCACATCTTGACTTTTGACCTGGACTCTCTTTTTTTTTTATTATACTATTAGTACCAGAAAATCATTACATGAAACACAATATGAAATGTGGTGCAATAGTGTTGATGTTAAGAACAGTAAAGTGACTAAGGAACGGGTAACAAAGGCATCAAGAATCAATCAAGGAAGGTAATATGGCAGTGTGGCATCAGAGAACAATTAGTATATCTTATAACTACATATATTGGAAAAAAACATCAAGTTCACCCTTTCACAATCAGTTATACATCATTAAAGGGGTTATCCAACCCCTGTATTGCACCCTCTAATGTCCGAGCCCCTCACACTGGTCATACTTACCTTGCTCCCAGGCACCCACGTCGCTTCTGATGCTCGTACTGCCGCCGCTGCATCTCCTCATCGCGCGGATCAAAACAAAAACATCCGGCGACGGGGTGGGGGGCAGCTAATAGCAGGCCGTGATGGGAACGAGCTTCCCTAGCATCCTGAGTGATGCTACGGAGACTTGCCCGTCATGGCATGCTATTGGCTGCCCCTCCGCTGTCACCAGACAGGGAGATGCAGTGGCATCCATGCGAGCATAAGAAGCGACATGGGTGCCCGGGAGCAGGGTAAGTATTACCCCTGTGAGGAGCCCAGGCATTAGAGGGGGCATTAAAGGGTTTGGATAACCCTTTTAATTTTTACATTAAAGGGATTGGCCCATCTCAGAGATTGATGGCATATTGCTAGGACCTGCTCCTATCTCTGGAATGGAGCCCCTAAAGTAAAAGGGAGCAAATTGTACATGACAGTCTCTTTGTAATAAAGCTAGAACCAGACTTGAACTTTACATAGCTCTCCCCATGTATTCTATAACTTGCTATGCTATATTTATTTTAAGGCATCTCATCTGGTGTGTCCTTTCTGCTGCAGCTCTCTCCCTGTAACTGTCACACATTCTAACAGTAGATATAACAAGTTTAATGTGAATGATGGAACTGAGCATGTGTGTCCATCCTTATCAATGTTACTGAGGTGGACAGAGAAATAAGGAATTGACTAACTCTGTTGCTATTCTAAGGGGGTCATTTATCAAAATGATTTAATGTAAAACTGGCTTAGTTGCCCATAGCCACCAATCAGATTCCACCTTTCATTTTGGACTGCTCCTTTGGAAAATGAAAGTAGGAAGCTGATTAGCTGCTATGGACAACTAAGCCAGTTCTACTTTATACTAGTTTGATAAATGACACCCTACATTTTTAGTTACATGCAATTACAAAAGTATTCAGATCCAGGTGCTGGTTTGAAAAATGTAGAATATTTTTCATGGGGCAACCCACTTTAACTAAAGTAGATCCAAGATATATCAAGGGTGAGCAACAGGTCCATGCCTCTAATCCCACATGGCTCATGGTTTGATGTGGTGTCATGTACCTCGCTAGCATCTCACAATGTCCACAAGACCCATACCATGGCATATCACATGCAAACAGGGTAGCATAGCACATACTAATCACATTGCTGGTGTACTCCACAGCAAATAGTCAAATTACAGTAGTACTTGGGCAGTATTGCCACTGTAAACAGGTCAATAGTAACCTATAGTAATGGAAATGTAGAGCATGTGTAGTCAAGGGATACCGTTTCTTCTAAAAGGTGTTTACAACTTTTTTTTATACTTCCTTGTTTTAGGGTGCCATTTTTGTCATTTGCTCAGAGGTCGGCTAGCCCAACCCCAGGGCGACAGCCACATTTGCAAGCGGCCATAAATACTACAATAATAAATACTACAGCAACAATGCAGAGAGGCAGCAGCCACTCTCCTCTCTTGCTATCCACCATCTGTTACCCTTATAGCCTGGTGACCAAACTTTACCATGTTGCCTTTGGCTCCTCAAATCACACACTGCTGTTCCTCCCCCAGTCAGTGCATAGCAAACTTGATCTCATAGTCAGGAGCTAGCTCCTGTACCATAAAGCCATCTTTAACCTTATCTTTCCAGTTAATTTGCCAACTAAACACCACCAACTCTCCACTTCAGACTCTACCATGCCTCTATCTGTTCTTCCCGCCAAACATCCTACTAAATCTGTCTTAAGGGCAGATCTTGCTAACTATGGCAGGATATAAGGGGGTCAAGAGACAATTAACTTAATGAATACAGTTCTTACAAGAGGCCACCAGCTTAGTGGTTATAGATAATTTCTTTAGAGGCAACAGGTTTGGTAGTATCAAGGTCTAAACTGTGGCAACACATTTAGGCTACTTTCACACTAGCGTTTTATAATTCCAGTATTGAGTTCCGTCATAGGGGCTTCAGTTTTGTCCCCATTCATTGTCAAAGGGGGCAAAACTGAACAGAAGACAACTGAATGCTCCTAGAAGCATTCCGTTCCGTCTTCAGACCGGAGAGCAAACCGCAGCATGCTGCGGTTTGCTTTCCGGTCCAGGCATCCGCACAAAGACGGATCCAGAATGACCCCCAATGAAAGTCAATGGGGACGGATCCGTTTGGTGTGATACAATGGTGAACGGATCCGTCCTCCATTGACTTTCAATGGAGTTCATGACGGATCCATCACCTGCACACATACACACATACAGACATACACATATACAGGCATATACATAAACATACACAGACATATACATATACAAATACACATACATACTCCTGGCAGGTCACCATAGCGCAGGAGGAGCAGGACGGCGCACACATAGGACGATTCCACCCGGCGCCCAGCAGAGGGTGCTGTGGGGAATCGTCCTATGTGCGCGCCGTCCTGCTCCTGTACTGTGCTGTGGAGACCTGCCGGGAGCATGTAAGTATGTATGTGTATTTGTACAGTACAGACCAAAAGTTTGGACACACCTTCTCATTCAAAGAGTTTTCTGTATTTTCATGACTATGAAAATTGTAGATTCACACTGAAGGCATCAAAACTATGAATTAACACATGTGGAATGATATACTTAACAAAAAGTGTGAAACAACTGTAAATATGTCTTATATTCTAGGTTCTTCAAAGTAGCCACCTTTTTCTTTGATTACTGCTTTGCACACTCTTGACATTCTCTTGATGAGCTTCAAGAGGTAGTCACCTGAAATGGTATTCCAACAGTCTTGAAGGAGTTCCCAGAGATGCTTAGCACTTGTTGGCCCTTTTGCCTTCACTCTGCGGTCCAGCTCACCCCAAACCATCTCGATTGGGTTCAGGTCTGGTGATTGTGGAGGCCAGGTCATCTGGTGTAGCACCCCATCACTCTCCTTCTTGGTCAAATAGCCCTTACACAGCCTGGACGTGTGTTTGGGGTCATTGTCCTGTTGATAAATGAATGATGGTCCCACTAAACGCAAACCGGATGGAATAGCATGCCGCTGCAAGATGCTGTGGTAGTCATGCTGGTTCAGTATGCCTTCAATTTTGAATAAATCCCCAACAGTGTCACCAGCAAAGCACCCCCACACATCACACCTCCTCCTCCATGCTTCACGGTGGGAACCAGGCATCCGTTCACCTTTTCTGCGTCGCACAAAGACACGATGGTTGGAACCAAAGATCTCAAATTTGGACTCATCAGACCAAAGCACAGATTTCCACTGGTCTAATGTCCATTCCTTGTGTTCTTTAGCCCAAACAAGTCTCTTCTGTTTGTTGCCTGTCCTTAGCAGTGGTTTCCTAGCAGCTATTTTACCATGAAGGCCTGCTGCACACAGTCTCCTCTTAACAGTTGTTGTAGAGATGTGTCTGCTGCTAGAACTCTGTGTGGCATTGACCTGGTCTCTAATCTGAACTGCTGTTAACCTGCGATTTCTGAGGCTGGTGACTCGGATGAACTTATCCTCTGCAGCAGAGGTGACTCTTGGTCTTCCTTTCCTGGGGCGGTCCTCATGTGAGCCAGTTTCTTTGTAGCACTTGATGGTTTTTGCGACTGCACTTGGGGACACTTTCAAAGTTTTCCCAATTTTTCGGACTGACTGACCTTCATTTCTTAAAGTAATGATGGCCACTCGTTTTTCTTTACTTAGCAGCTTTTTTCTTCCCATAATACAAATTCTAACAGTCTATTCAGTAGGACTATCAGCTGTGTATCCACCTGACTTCTGCCTAATACAACTCATGGTTCCAACCCCATTTATAAGGCACTAAATACCACTTATTAAACCTGACAGAGCACACCTGTGAAGTGAAAACCATTTCAAGTGACTACCTCTTGAATCTCATCAAGAGAATGCCAAGAGTGTGCAAAGCAGTAATCAAAGCAAAAGGAGGCTACTTTGAAGAACCTAGAATATAAGACATATTTTCAGTTGTTTCCCACTTTTTTGTTAAGTATATAATACCACATGTGTTAATTCATAGTTTTGATGCCTTTAGTGTGAATCTACAATTTTCATAGTCATGAAAATACAGAAAACTGTTTGAATGAGAAGGCGTGTCCAAACGTTTGGTCTGTACTGTATGTGTATATGTCTGTGTATGTGTGTATGTACTGTGGCAGCACGGATCCGGCAGCACCCTTCACCTGCCAGATCCGTGCTGCCGCTAATGTGAAAGAGGCCTAACGTGCTTTATCGTCAGTCATTGCACTCAACTCGATGGGCATCAGCAATTCTTTCTTGGTACAAGTGATTGAGATAGCTGATGCTGCTTTACAGGCTGTGGCTGCTCTCCACATGGCATAAACTCTTTTCAATGGTATGACCAAGGACACAGATCTTCTCCACATGACTTACTTACACACTTATAGTACACTCCAAATGTTTAATATTACAATCCTTCATGCTACTAACTACCTGGGGTTAGAACATTTTCAGATCTCTTACTCGTCTATAGTCCCAATGGAATGTGCTATATCCTTTAGTCACAATGCACTTTGGGGCATTTTCACAAATCATATAACTTTTTAGCTGGATCTCCTGAGTTCACTAATATATATTCTTGCTAATTATGACCCCTAGATCTTAACTGATTATAAGAGTTCTCTAGAAGGAATACATAAATGCACACACCCTGACATCATTGATTATTAAATGTTGTGCTGTATGTGCTTTATTGGTTTTAAGTGTAGATTTGTAATACGAATGCATTAGCCTACTTTTCACTTTTGCCCCTTTATACTGTCTATGAGAAGTTTCGTTTAGACATCATTACTATCATTATTACTGTACACTCTAGTTCTAATGCCGGAACTAGTGCATTATGATGCTTTCATTCTGGACACCTAATGAATTTTGAATGTTTACTGTTGGGCTTGACACATACAACTCAATTATTGCACATCAGCAGATTTCATAATGATCCTTATGATTCTTTTCATTTTACGTACTGCATTTTCTGGTTTATGGGTACAGGACTGAGGAAAATATACATGTTTACAGAGCAGGCTATAGGAGATGGGTGTAAAAGATCTTCCCTGTGTAGTTGGCAGATTTGGGGGATAATTTATAAAATCTTGTATTTCATAAGCCATGCTTAAATAGTTCAAGATTGGGCTGTTTATCTCCTCCCTGACCAGGCACATTTTCCAGTTTTTAGTATGTGTCATTGAACAACATTTGGGCATATGCTGTACACATTTTTTTATTTTTTTTTTACTATTGCTGCATTCTCCTGTAACTCAGACTGACATTATGGCCCCAGTTACAGGGGGAATACAGCCCCCAAAGATGATGTACAAGGTTGTTCAGCCTCACTGCAGAGCTGATCTGGGTCTGTTAAGACCCAGCATCCTGTGCAGATACCAAGCCCCTAGTAATCCCATGATCTCTAGGACCAAGCAGGAATCATGTTGTCGCTTCTTGATCTTGATCTAGAGAGAGGAGGGTAGGCAGCTGCCAAGTACCTACAGAAATACATGTCTCTCAGCTGAACTAAGATTTGTGTCAAACCTTGTTTTCCTCAACAGCAGATGCCATGGACTTGTACGCATTACATTGTTGTAGATTTCTATTGAGATTGGTAAAATCTGCTGACAGATCTCTAATCTTCATATAAAGGCCTATTTACACTGCACTGATTGGCAGATAATTATTGAGAAGAAAACATTCCATGGATGAGCGAACTTGTGTTTTTAAGTTCAGCGTACAAGGTTTGGGTTATCTAAGAATTCCGTTATGGATTCTGCTACCACAGACAATAAGTTATGGTCCATGGTAGCTGGATCCATAATGGAATTCTGAGATAACCCGAACCTTGTATGCTGAACTTCAAACACAAGTTTCCTCAACACTATGTCCATAACAAACATTACAAATACATTTTACTCAATAAGATGTCCTTGAAATATTTGCACTAATTTTGGCTGTTTAATATATTAATTATGCCACCTATCTGGCCAATCAGGTGAAACAGCCGACACTATAATGTGGCTACCTTAGCTGTAATTATATAGGCATAAGGCTGTACCAGGAGTGCATCCCATATAACCACTAGGGCTTATGATAATGATTAGGGTTGAGCGAAACCAAACCGTAAAGTTTGGGTTCATACTTTTTCACAAAAGTTCGGGTTCGAGTTCGGTGTTCAGGTAATTTTATTTTTTCCGTTATAACATGGTTATAACGGAAAATAATAGCATTCTTAAGGCAGAATGCTAAATAAAATGGCCTTCTAGGGGTTAAAAATAATAAAAAAAAACTCATCTTGTCCACTTGATCGCGCAGCCGGTGTCTTCCTTCTTCTTCTTCTTTCAGGACCTGCAAAAGGACCTGCGGTGACATCACCGCGCTCACCACGTGGTAAGCGCAATGACGTAGATCATAGGTCCTGACCTGCGATGACGTCATCACGCTTACCACGTGGTGAGCACAGTGATGTCACCGCAGGTCCTTTTCCAGGTCCTGAAAGAAGAAGAAGAAGAAGGAAGACTGCAAGATCAAGTGGACAAGGTGAGTTTTTTTATTATTTTTAACCCCTAGAAGGCCATTTTATTTAGCATTCTGCCTTAAGAATGCTATTATTTTCCATTATAACCATGTTATAACGGAAAATAATAAAGGGAAGTTCGGGTCCCCACTGATTTGAATGGGGTCCGGGTTCGGGATGAAGTTCGGGTCAAGTTCGGGTCCCGAACCCGAACTTTGACCTGAAGATCGGCCGAACCCGGTAAACCCAAACTTCCTTGGGTTCGCTCATCCCTAATAATGATACTATTTGGGTACTGATATTGCTGGAATATTAAGTCTTATATTACTGTTTATGGGCACTATAACTGATATAGATAACTGTCATCTGCACATTCTTGTAAATCAGTTTAATTGTGATGTGTATGGCAGTATTTTGTTTAATCACTGTATGGTGCAATTAGGGGCACTTTTTACCTGTTAATTTTCCTCTATAAAGGACTATTATTTTGCCCTGTATGTAGCTGTGATATGTGCAATATAGAGTTCATTGGGGGACATTTGCTATTGAAAATGTTCAACAAATTTATTATTAGAAGTTCTCCGAGAGTTGATGGCATATGCTCAGGAACCACCACTGATCAGAGGCTGGCCCGTCCCAGTGAGCTTTGTGGTCTCTTCTTAGGCCAGTGCTGTCATGGTCATTAGTCACGTGGCCTAGTTGCAGCTCTGTCCCATTCAAATGAATGGGCCTGGGCTGCAAAACCAAGCCCAGTCGCTATACAGTGTATTGTGCTGTGCTTGGTATGCTGTGAAGAGGCTGCAGCACTCAGGAGATGGTCACCAGAGCACCAGCTAGCTTATGGCTGGTTGTTCCTAGCAATAAAGGCAGACTAAGAATGAATCACATTATTTGATAATTCTAGTTCGAATTGACTAAAACCTATGTAATCAGTGCAACATTTTGCAAGAAAAAGTATTTTCAAATGCTTCCTTTAACTGTGGTTTCTAATGACCATGAATAATTGATCCTCTCGAAAAGTAAACAGCATCGTTCTCATGTAGCTCTGATCGAATTGCTGAAGATCTAGCTGAATCCTCCAGCCAGGGCCTGCGCACTTCGAAGGCTATTTCAATGTGAAGTGGTGTCCGGTTACAAGCCATTTATGTTTCTCTTTTTTTTTCTCTGTAATTCTAGAAGCCAGGCGAAATATTTTGTCTTTAAAAACCGACATGTTTAAGCTCTGAATCAAAGGACAGGACGACATTCAGATCCAAGAAATCGTCAGATATTTGCCAGAACAATTCTGCTATGTGATGAATCATTAATGAACTCTGAAAGTCATAATGGTCTGTCATTAATGCCCATTAATGATCTCTGTTTACCACTAGTAGGGGCTTGATGGTTCTGGCCAATACCTTAGAGAATACTTTAAATATGCCTTAAACTTTCCCCTGTCTGTTTGCCTGCTGCAAATGTAGACTGCAGCTGGGATTGTTCACTTCAGCTCAAAAGAAAGATGGCTTTGGGTTTAAGAAAGTCTAATTCAGGTAAGACCTTCTCGTTTCACTTGCTTCCAGAAAACGCCCCTTTTAGTAATCGTGAAGGGAACCTTTTTTTCCTTTTTATATATAGTTTCTTTAATAACAGCTGATGTCTGAGCAAATTCCTGATGTTATAGCTTAGTCTTTGAACCTATCCCTCAATGATTTAATACAATGGCTGTACCGCGTGGACTCGTATTTTCTATTTTTGCTATATTTATGTGGTCCATGTTAAAACAGTGATTGATAGAGATGTAGTTTATTCATGATGGGCTGTAGACCTCTAGATTATATGGATATAGGGATAGTGAATATGATGGAGTGGGTTAATTGTGCTGTTCGTATATAGAATTGTGTCAATCCTAATGCCTTTACTTAAGCATTGGACCGGTCAAAGAAGTAACGTGATTTGCAATTTACTAAATGAATTTGTTTGACTTGTCACCGTTACACTGCTACCTTTGTCTATACAGCATAGGATTCACTGTATGAACCAACGCCCACAAATCTGAATATTAGCCAAGACATCCTGTTTCTTTGTTATTCACGGCAGTACAGAATTCACTTAGACATTTACTAATAGCTTCCTGCCATTTGTAGTGTTCAACTAGAAACTGGTTAAAATGGATTTGTGGGACAGATACCATAGAGTCGAGATATCTCAGGTAGATCATTGTCCATAGCCCATCTGTTCGTGTTCTATAGGAAACTGAGATATAGAGGTTCTGAGGATGGGGAAATTCTCCATCAATAGCCTTGTTTTTATGTTAACCATCTATGATTGTTAAGTGCAAAGCTCTAGGTTATAAATCGCTCAGTCCATCTGGCGTGTTCCTGAAGAATTGTCTATGTTGCATCCTGTTTTGTTAAAGCGCTGATGAAGATTGAGTAGCACTAATGCTTAGAACCGGCATTGATAGTGTCAGCACCATGGTAGCTATTGACTCCATTCTCCCTATGGCTCCCCGGTTTTGAAAAGTTGCCAGATTTGGTTAACCTGGGTCTTAACCTACAGCTAATCTGCACCATTTATGGGGAAAAAATGCTAAATTATTTTTCAGGTTGACGTTCCAATCGAGCAAGCTCTTCTGTATGAGACTGATATAACTGGAGGATGATGAGTATATAATGCAGCTATGAAAGTATTGATGAAGCCCATACTGTGTGTGTTATGTAGTATCCTATATAGACAACGCTACCATACATTAGCTCCTTATTACATTATTTCAATTCTGGCTTATTGTCGTTTTCTTAGACACCATGACAGCTATTGATTGTCCCTTTTTTAATGCAGAGAAAGCTTCCAACATTTCTCCATAAAATATGCATCCCTTGAACTTAAAGGGCACTTTTCTTGCAGATTTCTTTGCTCACTATGTGATTTAATGGACAGTACATTTTGGCCTTGACTATATAAAAACAGTCTATAAAACTACAGTGCCATTTATAGCTGTTATTTGAAAAGATGATTAACCTATTCTGCCTATTTAGTTAAGTAAGGATGATGTCTGATTTTCAAAAAATGTAGTTTTATGCATAATCTCCTACTATAATCTGTGCAATTATGCTATAATGGTGCTAAAAGTCACCTGAAATGACCCCAGGGAATGTCTAAGGTTAATGTATTTGACTTGAATGCTTAATAAATATAGGGAATATTTTCAACATGAACTGATTAATTATAACATGAGCAGCTATATCATGGTTAATGATACATTTATTGGTCCACAGCCCCAATATGGTGGCCTGTCAGGGGCTCGGTTCAGCTTTTTTCTGTGGGATAATGGCTCTTATATTATGCTGACAACCCTGTTGGCTATTAAACCAGGCATAGAGATTTATTGACTGCAGGTCCACCTTGAGAAACCCTAACGATTATCTGTCATGGGGGGAATCTACTGTGAGATAGACATTTCTCCATTACAATTGTACCATATTGTGGGAATTCATATGCATACATAGAGGAGCTGGGTCCACCAGAGCTTATAGAAGGATCCTGAACCGTATCCTCTATTATAACTACATGCCCTTATAAAGGACATATGTCTTAGTATCATAGTAATTTTAGCAGATATTCACTCTGGATGCCCTGTGGCTTTTTCTGTGATTTTGGTGGCATAAAATCTGCAGTGCACCAAAGTTTTACCAAATCTCATCCATGTTCTGTAGAAAGAAAAAAAAAATCATAAATTGACATGAAGTGTGTATTTTAAATCCAAAGCATATTCATTATTTCTGCAGATTTATACCCCATAGTCTACCCTTTGTATAGGTTAAAATAAAAAAAAAAATTAAAAACATGAAAAATCCACAAGTAAATCCACATGCAATGCATGCATATTTGGCCACAACAGGGTTTTTGTGTCCTGTGTGGATGCATCCTTAAAATGCCATTATGTTCTTCTCCTGATGAATGGAATCTCTTAATTTTCGCATCAGACCAAATGGTCTCAGTTTTCTCATTACTCATCATTTGCTATTATGTTGCCATTAAATCTACATTTATGGGATCAATAATAGTTGTTATTATTGACCTCTTGAAAAAAGTTCAACCCTAGAAAGACAGAAAGTACAGGAACAAAATAGCCAAAAACAGAACTTGGAAGGACACCACTGATGGCTTGCAGAGATATAGTGATTGGTTTCTGTCACTCTGCCATAATATTCTTCCTTCCCATAATACATTACAAGGGTCTGATTTATTTGTCACTGTAGAAAAATAGTTATTTACTGTGCCGTCTGACCGGCACCAAAATTATTCTATTTCCATTATTAGCCAGAGTCACCAGACAAGACAGTCTCAAAGTTAAGGTGATGAGGAACCATTTCAAGGTGACCAGGCTAACTGCAATTACTGATCAATATTCATGTGAAACTGTGATACCAAAACCACCCTTGCTAATGAGCAAACCTTCTAGAATTTTCAAGTGTTATGTCTATGGATAGTAACATAGTAACATAGATGATAAGGTGGAAAATACAGGTCCATCATGTCCAACCTATAATCTTATTTGATCCAGACATGTCTCATATTGGGGAGGATGTTCCCAGCTCCAAGGATGTCATAAGAATAAAGCTCTGGAGAGAAACAAAAAATACAACTGTAAACCTGGCTTGAGGACCCCTTAAGTGATTGTGGTGCCGTCGGCAGGGCAAACATGGCATGTATCAGTCCTGTCCATGGCAAGAAAAAGAGATTTTGACTCTACAGGGTTTTGGAGGCTTGTAGTTATTCTTGAACCTTGTATTGTCTACATTCCAGGGATTTCACAGGGAGCAGGGCTGATGTACTCATTCTCTGTCATGGTCCTGCTACAAGCACAAGGAACAGCCCAGAGCAATTGGAAACCATGAGTGAAATGGACTCCTGCACATCCATACAACATGCAACCCTATAGGAAATCACTTAAACTCCTGCCAAAACAGAATTTCCATTAAATGCAGCTAGCAGTATTAATATAATTCAGTGAACTGTCTCTCAATCTTTAAATAAATTATTTAGGCCAGAACTATAGATTTGTAATTTGTATATGCATTTCACTAGCTCCGAACCCTTTTAACTGACTCATAAAGGTTCTTGAATGTCAGATTATTCCCCCTTTCTCTGTTTTCTGCCCTCCTGCCAGTCAGCGTCATGCTTACATTGAGTACTAGATGGAGAATATTGTGATTTGCTTAAAGGAACATTCCCACCTTAGAAGCTATTGGCACATCTACAGGAAATGCAGATCACATCTCCAACACTTGTTCCTTTCTCGAGAACCGGGATGTCCTGACTCCATTCCTGCCTGGTGCTGTAACATCCAGGCAGACAATGGATGTGGATACGCACATCCATGGATCTCTCCTTTCACTTCTATGAGAGCTTTGAAAACAAGCCACCTCTCCATTTAGGCCATACTGTCCTGTCTATTGACTAATTGATTCAGGAGACTAGGTAATATTGCCAGCAATGGGTAATGGTGGCCATTTGTTTCACATGAATGGACGACCATGGAACACATGGCCCATTTAAGCTGACACAAGGGTTTGCTATGGCTGACAACTATTGCTCATAAGTGGATTCGATAGCAGGGGACCCTACTCTATGATATCCAGATACTGTCAATGAGTATATGGACATGGATTGTGCAGCTGCACACCATGCTCTTGAATATTGTGAGCAGTTATGGAGAAGGGTGGTAATGCAATTGGATGAGGTGGGTGGCCATCTGAAAACCGGGATGAGTTTTCTAGTTATATTACATGGCGGACAATCGTATATTAGTACATGCGTAATAATAAAACAATATACTGCAGATAATATAAGAATTGTATGGAATAGTGTATTGCTTGGACTACCAGAAGGTCTGTTGGCAGATTGACCAGGTTACCCTACTGGCAGGTTAGAATTTTTTCTTGAAGCCCTGGCTTCTTTGACTATTCCTACTTATCTCTATACATGTTACAATGTGATGTATCATAGTTTTTTTCTTTTTGCAAAAAAGCTGTACATTGTTCCTGAGTGTCAAATGAATTACCCAGAGGATTTCTAAATGCACATGATCTAGTATCTCACAAAGTAAGACAATTGGATTACATGTGAATGCATTTACAGTATCAGGTTAAGTGCATCTGGTAAGTTAGGAAGGTTAATATTAAGTACATTTGCAGAAGACTAGAGTGTGAAACCCTTCAGATTAAATGCATTAGTCATAGTCAAGAGCAGTCCGGATTTCAGGTAGAAGACGGTGTAATTGCGTTAAATGGAAAGCTTTTGAAATGATTTCCGTGATACACAAAAATGCGTCTTTATGTTACAGCACAGAGAAGGTAATGGTGATTAGATCGGGAATGTTATGTTGTGCTTGGATTTTGCAGCAGGAGACTAAGTCTTTTTCAACCATCATCCTCTAGATGTCCCTCCAGTTCCAAACATTCTACATTTTCCGTGGAAAATGTTAGTTAAGCATGCAGATAGCCGCGTGAAGAATATGACTCTGCTTCCATCTCCTGCATCACAATAGTATAACTGTGTATGTTGTAGAATAGCTCCTGTCATCTACAGACATTCAGGGGCTGACGTACCATATCTGCAGCCAAGGTCTCTGCAAGGAAGGGGGTCAATTGATATTCGAAAATAAATATGTTCCCCAGTCCCTACTAATAGATCACATGTTAAAGGGGTATTACCATCAAAGACAATGGGGGCATATCGCTAGGATATGCCCCCATTGTCTGATAGGTGTGGGTCCTACCTCTGGGACCTGCACCTACAACGAAAACAGAGCGGGGAGAGTTGTGGCTGGAGGACCCTGGGTTTCCACCACCAAGCGATGCTGCTCCGATAAAAGTAAATGGGAGCACACCGTGCATGTGAGGCCCCTGCTCCCATTCATTTCTATGGGGCTGACGGAAATAGCCGAGCCAGCACTCGGCTATTTTCGGTGGCCCCATAGAAATGAATGGAGGGTGGCTGCACATGTGCAGTGCGCCCTCCTCAACTTTCACAGCTCCGTTCTCTGTGTAGATGCAGGTTCAAGAGGTGGGACCAGCACCTATCAGACACTGGGGGCATATCCTAGCGATATGCCCCCAGTGTCTGTGATGACAAAACCCCTTTAAGGGGACTATGGTCAGTTCCAACCAGGTTTCATAATCTGGTTCACAGTGCATTTGAAGCTTACATTAGAGCTATATGTCAGGAGTATTTTTCTATGTATACCTTTGATTCACAGAAAAATTCACAGAAAATGGAGCACTACAACGGTAAATGCAATTGACAATATATGGCAAAACCCTCACACTGATATTAAAATGAGACTTTCGCCAATATATTCTTATATCAAGAACATACCGGAGCCTGCGCACCCCGTCAAGGTATCTCAAGTGGCACGGGACCTAACACTAACCCTGCATGCCGTTGGGCATTTTCAGATAGGGGCATAAAGTACGACACACAGCGAACAGCTCCTAGTTACCTCCAGCGTGAAATCACACATACAATGGGGGGGGGGGAGACTGTGAGTCCCACCTATCCCTGACGCCATATGACTCAGGCTGCACAGGTGCACCTGAATGTTACCCATTAGTCAAACCTAGGCACATTCAACCTGGAGTTGCCACACCTCCAGGTATAAATGTACAAACAAAATCACGGAAAAAAAGTGGTCTAAAATGGCAGAAAATGCTCAAAACCCCAAATACTGTTGTGCATTTCTAACCAGGGGAGCAAATCCTGCACATGTGGTCCACTGCTGAACGTAATCCCCAGCAAAAATGCATACAATGGAAATAAATAATGTTTAAAAAAATAAATTAATTAAAAAAACATAAAAGTTCAAATCACCCTCCTTTTCCCCCCAAAAAAATAAAAGTAGTAAAAAAATAAAAAAATACAAATTGTGGATATCGCTGCGTGCGAAAACGCCCATACTATAAAAATATAAAAATTTATTTCCCGTATCGAAAACAGCGGAATGGAAAAAAGCGTCAAAATGGCCGATTCACAATTTTTTGTAGCTTTTTTTTCTAAAAAAAATTAAATAGAAAAAAAAGTCATATACACCCCAGAATGGTATCAATAAAAAGTTCAGATCGCCCTGCAAAAAATGAGACCACATACAGCTCCGTACACATAAATACCAAAAAGTTATAGGGGTCAAGAAAAATTTCCAACATTATAATTATTTTATCACTATCAAAACACAAGAAAAACTATACATATTAGGTATTGCCAGATTCGTACTAACCAGTAGAATGAAAGTAACTGGTCAGTTTTAATTAACATCGAACGCCGTAAATAAAAAAAAGTAAAACTGTAGCGAAATTGGGGTTTTTTTGCAATTTCACCCGATTTGGATTTTTTTTACCGCTTCCCACTACACCATATGCAATATTAAATGGTGGCGTTGGAAAGTGCAACTTGTCCCGCAAAAAACAAGCCCTCATACAGCTATGTGAACAGAAAAATAAAAAAGTTATGGCTGTATGAAGGCAGGGTGCGCAGAACGAAAACGGGGGGAAAAAAAACCCTGCAGGGTAGAAAGGGTAAAATACCATTCATTCCATGGCGCTGTACATGTGAAATTCAATGTATTGCTGTAGATACGTTCCACTTACAGCATGTACTGGGAGCATTCCTGCCTCATATGCTGGACCTAGATAAAAAATGCTATGTGAACAGAATCTTAATGATGATTGGCATACCACTGAGGGATTTTTTTTGACAGCCATGAATGAGATAGTCAATGACTAATACAATGCTGACATAAAATTATCAGTTAGAAAACTAGGTGTCCATATGCTGTTCTTGCACAGGGATCCTCTATTTTTTTTCCACCTCTGCTGCAGAATGATAGTGAGGAATCACACGTCAGAACAGATTGACTTATTATTCTAAAGAGATTATCTGAAACCTTATGTGTCTTGTTTGAGATAAGACAACCCTTTTGGTTATGTCCATCTTTGCAACCATTTTTTATTGCTCTAAAAAAATGTAGGTGTAAAAAGGAGATTTATTTTGTGTCTGCATATACAGACCTATATGTTTCCATGGTAAAAGACAACAAGCAAGTCCTGTATAGTCTGATCCTGCACTCAGGGGCAGATTAGGAACTTAAATGGCTGCACGTTTTAAATGGGGCTAACATATAGTGCTGCACAAAATATCACCCAAGTAAAACCAAATACCACAGTGCAGCACAATACACTGCTCCAGCAGAATCAAATACTACAGTGCAGCACAATATACTGCTCCAGCAGAATCAAATACTACAGTGCAGCACAATATACTGCTCCAGCAGAACCAAATACTACAGTGCAGCACAATATACTGCTCCAGCAGAACCAAATACTACAGTGCAGCACAATATACTGCTCCAGCAGAACCAAATACTACAGTGCAGCACAATATACTGCTCCAGCAGAACCAAATACTACAGTGCAGCACAATATACTGCTCCAGCAGGACCAAATACCACAGTGCAGAACAATATACTGCCTCATCAGAACCAATTACCACAGGGCAACACAATACACTGCCCCAGCAGCACCAAATACCTCCCCAGAAGCTATGATGGGCAGCACTAGCTGCCATGTTCTGTCCTCCTGCTTCTCCAGTTGTCTCTAATTAAGATTTGGAGAAGGGGACAGAGGAGGTGAGACATGAGCCACAGCATAAAGCCAGCCCTACCTGCAGAAGCCTGCCTGGTCTTTCAGCATTACCAAACATACAGGGGAGTGCAGCACTACATACTTATTACATACAAAGATGTCTCCTCTAATGTAGATATCGCCTTTGCAGAGTTTGTCTTGCAGATATGTCACATTTCCATCTTCCTCCCCTCCTGCACAACACAAAATTCCCATTCTGATGCCACCACCCATGCTGTATCATCTGTGCTTCCCAATGTACCCAAATACTATACTGCAGAAAAAAATGTTCCCCACAATGGTAATAATACTCCTATAGTGCCCCCAGTTTTAATAATACCCTATAATGCCACCAGTATCAATAATGCTCCCTATAATGCTACCACCAATAATGATGCTTATTGTACCCCCGAGCAATATTAATGCCCTATGTAGTGCCCCAAGTGATAAAAATGCCTCCAGTAATAATAATGCCCCACTATAGCGACCCCAGTAATAATGTATCCTAAAATACCCCCTTTATTAAAAATGCCCCCATTAACACTTCCCTGAAGGTCTTTCAGTGCTTCTTTTTTTTCTCCATCACTGGTAGTGGGGGGCAAGGCTTAGCTGAGCCGGGGGCTTAGCTACAGTGTCTGGATTTTGGGATGAAGGAAGTGGCCACCCTATCCCCACCCATCTTCATTGTGACCCTTGATTGTTGTTACCTCATTTTCCTACAAAAATTCAGTGGGGAAGGGAATGTAAAACTGTGGAGATTTACTGGAGCTTCAATAAATAACCATTGTGAAGACTGTCAGGAGACAGAACCCCTTGGAATCTGCTGGGGAAGGGAGGATGGCATGGACACTCTAAGATGGTGGTCTGAAGTAGAAAGGTGGTTGGGGCTGCTCATGGGCTGATTAGCCTGGTAAGGTAGAAACAGTATTGAGGCCATTTCCTGAGATATCGTTGGTATTGGATTAGAAATAAAACAATATACCTGGATTGTCTGTCTGCTGTATTAAGGACCCTCAAGTCGTTTCGCCTCATAACATTTTGATTTTAGAAAAGAGGCATAATAAGTTACAATAAAAGAAGCATTACTCACCTCACGTCAATGGCATTCTGATGCTTGCTACTGTTTTTTTGCTTTGAAAACTGAGTTGAAATTTCTAAATCTGACACCAGCAGGCTGCACACTGGCTGTATCCTTAGCTCAGCCAATAGCCAACTTATTACTAACATATTTGATTCTTCTTCATTGTGGTGAAATGTACAGTAGTTAAACATTAAATATACCTGTATATATATTTTTACACATTTCAGGCCCCAAAGCTATGACTAGGACCCTATGGGATCTGAAATACGTAAGCTGTAAATTTATGTTATTGATGTAGTATATGGAAGTTGTTCATTAAAGTCTGAAGATTTTCTCAATACTTAGGTTTGATGCTGGATTTTCTTTTTCTGCCCATCTGGGGGGCTTACTCAGCATGTCCATGGTTGAGCTAGATTTTCTTATATTGAATATATTCTGTGTTTAGTTCTTTTCGAAAAAATGGGGAGGCATTCGCAAGAGATTGACTATAATGTTTTGCCTATAGGCTTCTGCTAAAATTGATCTGCCTTACCTTTCCCTCTCCCATCAGTGAAGTTCCTTTTTATAACTTGAAGTTTTCTATATTACGGTGTGTTCAAATACAGTTTCCCCCTGGCATGGCTGACTGCAGTATTTTTCGATCCGGCATGTTAACAGGTCCAGTAAGGTCCATTGTCATGCCCTATTGTGAGGCAATGGTCCACCAGATATAGCACCAATTTTCAACAGTTACATCCAGTTCAGAATTAATACTACTGGATGAACACTACTGATATATGAACCCAGGCTTAGTCTGATGAGTTACTCTACTGTATTGCCATGTACCACAAAAAACACCCTTCACAAAAACATACTGGTTCAGTCTCAAAAGGAAAAAAAAATATATCACTACAGATGCTTCATAAAACTGTCTTAAATCCAAACATTCATTAGTTTTCACTAGGCCATAACATTACAGATCAATGTGTATTTTAATTTAGTGTACAGTATGTCAATCTTTGTGAATCTTTGCTTGATATTGGGCAAATAATTTGTTGTGGCAGTGCTCCATGCCCGCTGCTGTCCTGCTATCCAGGCCAGGCACAGGCCCTGCATCTCTTAACCACCTTCTGCCACTGCTGGAGTTCCAAGGCTCCAGTCCCTCTGGTCCTCTGCTCCCTCTTCCTGCAGACCTCACCCTGCTCCTGCTGACTAGGTCACTCCTTCCTTGATTGCATCTCCCTGCCTCATTGTGGATTCCTAAGTCTTTTCATGTCTCTCTCCTCAAGCCCGTGGTACTTGATCAGTACTCCAGATGTTTGGGTCCTGCTGCTTCCCCACTCAGCTATGACGTTCTGTATAAGGTAAAGAGCATCCTGGATATGAAGATTAGAGGAAAAACCGTCTTGATTGACTGGAGAGTCTTGGTCCTGAGTAGAGATCATTTGGAAAACATTTTCATGCCCCAGCCCTCCTAACGATCTTTTTGCAAAGCAAAAAGAAGAGAAGGAGTAAGCTGTGGGGTATACTGTCCCATTATCCGGTGCATGAACAGGTGCAGTATCTTTCACCCTCCTACTGCTACTGGGGTCCCAAGGCTCCAGTCCTGCCGGTCCTCTATGTCTTCCTCTTCCAGCACGCTGAGACCTGTTGCTGCTGACTAGGTCCCTGCTTCATCTGTTCTGATAGCACACACACACTGATCTATTCCAGCCTATGGCTGGTCACCTGTGGCTATTTAAGGCACCTTCCACTAGAGAAGGGTGCCTGAGAAATACATGTATCTAGCTTGATAGTCCCCATGTAATGTGGGCTGTTCTGTTTGTCTGCCCATTTATCGATTTTAACCACTGCTTCCTGGCCTGACTACTGACTGTATTGACCTTTTGCTGCATGCCCAGACCTCGGACCTGTTTCATGTATATGCATGTATTACGCATGTATGCCTGACTACGAGTATTGCCTGATCCCATGGTGCTTCGCATTGGTGTCTTTGATCCTTGTGGGTCACCTGCCAACCATACTAGGACTATTCCAAGAGGTCAAGAGGTAGCAGCCTGGTGACTCCCCTGCAGCGAAGTCCAGATCCCTGTATAGGGTTTAAAGGGTGAAAACCAGAGGACAGCCAGGATAATGGCATTATGTCTAGCCCAAGGTCAAATCGGTTGGTTGTTGTGGTGATTTCACCCCCACTGCCTGCGACAGAAGTCACAATAATAAAAGGTATCTATGTAAAGAGGAGCTTATAATATGTATTCCTTATTTGGAGTGTGGGAGGAAACCAGAGTACCCAGAGGAAATCCATGCAAGGAGGAGGAGAACATACAAACTGCATGCAGATGTTATCCATGGTCAGATTCAAACCCAGAACTGCAAGGTACCAGTGCTAACCATTGTGTGAGAATTTTATGGTGACAGACTCCCTTTAAAGGGGTTCTCTGGGATTTTCATATTGATGGCCTATTCTCAACATAGATCATCAACATGAGATCATCGACGTCTGACTCCTGGCACCCCCACCGATTAGCTGAGGAAGCTGCAGCATTCACCAGAGCTCTGGTGAGTGCCACGGCCTTCTCACAGCTTACCAAACACAACTCTATCCATTGCATAGTGGCTGTCTTTGGTATTTCAGCTCAGCCCCTTTACTTGAATGGGACTGAGCTGCACCTAGGCCATGTGACCGATGAATGTGACATCACATAGCCTATGGAACACCATGGCCTTTTCATATAGTTGATCGGTGAGGGCACTGGGTGTCTGACCCTCACCGGTCTGATATTTATGACCTATCCTGAGAAAACCTTTAACCCCTTTGCGCCCAGCGCCATACTAGTACGGCGCTGTGCGCGTGTTTAAAGATGGCCGCGGGTGAACTGCTGATTTATACAGCAGACACCCACGGCTCATGTCCGCGACTGGCAGTAATGCCGATCGCGGACATTTAACCCTTCGGATGCCGAGGACAATCCTGACCATGGCATCCGAGGGCTTAAAACACTGGAAGCGTGCGCTTCCGGTGTTACTCCGGCTCCAGCGTGGCAATCGGGGGAACCGGAGTATGTATGCAGCAGGCCCTGTCATAGTCAATGACAGGAGGCTGCTGCATAGACTTTCCTATGGAGCCCTTCTGTGTAATAGGGCTCCATAGGAAAGCAGTAAAATCATCATAGACACCAATGCTAATGCATTATAGTCTATGATATAAGCAATCAGATGATTGCTTGTAATAGTTCCCTATGGGGACTATAAAAAAGTGTAAAAAAATGAAATAAATAAAGGGTTAAGGTAAGGATCAAAACCCAGACCTTTCATGGTACTGATAAATGGTACTACACATTCTATTACATAAAGACCCTGCAATGACTATGGGTGTGGTTACCCTTTCTTTGGTCTCCTAACACTGCAGTCCTAATGGACCATCACTCTCTGGAAGTAGAGTGGTGCTAACTTTTCCTGGGCAGTTCTCCAATTCATGGGGTTCATAGCAGCAACATAGGCTAATTAAAAGCCATGCACAACTTCTATCCACCCATTTACAGGTTATTCTAGTGTGGCTTTATTAGGTAGATGCATTCTGTCTTGGTAAAAGTATTCTTTTAGACTATGGGTCTACAGACTCTACAGTGATAGTGTTATTCACTATAAAATTGTAGCATTATCAAGATTTCAGGCAAACCTCAATTTTTCCTTATGGGGAAAAGTTGCTGATGACTTGCTAGAATTTTTGTAATTGTAGCAAAACTTTTTCTCCTTAGTGAAACATTGGGGAGATTTATAATTCCTCCCTTTATCAGGGGCGTAACTACCATAGCGGCAGACCATGTGACTGCTATGGGGTTCATGGCAAAAGGGGGCCCAGTTGGGATAATCTCCTCTTCTACTGGGGGTGAAAATTTGGTCAGGACTCTACCCTCTAAAGGAACAACTTTTAGCAAATGAAAGAAACAACTTTTAACAAATGAGGCAGTGGAAAAAATAGCCCAAGGGTTATTGAAAGGGGTTTAGGCGAAAACCCCTCTGTCCTGTGTGGGGGCCTGGTTTGATCCTTGCTATGGGGCCCTAGCAAGTTGTGGCTGGTGTGATATGTCCGTTTATAATAAATTCTGCCCCTTGAGTTTATACATGAGTTTTCGTGATGGTCTAATTTTGCTACAAATCATGGGCAATCCTGTGCTAAGATGAACCTCTAGCCTAAATTACAGTTTTCCTTATAGCTTTGCTAACATATGCATTTCTGCATGGCACTGAAAACCTGTTGTTACCACGTAACCTTGCCGAAAAAAAAACCACTTATGTCTGTGCTCTACTGTAACACAGCATTTAGACAAGTGCTTATCCTGTATGACCCACTTTTACTGAGCCTTGTTTTCATCCTATTATGGCTCAGATGATGTGAAGAAGAGAAGTGTGGGAGTCATTTTGCTCTTCTGGCAGTAAGCTTCCTCATTGTTATGTGGCAGCAGGAGTTTAAGTTGAATAAAGCAGCGAAACCACTGGGATTTCTGCATATCATAATGTATTTACTGTAGGGCATGCTCTTAGCCCTAGACTCACAGACGGCATGGCGGCAGATAGTTATGAAGAGTCATGTTGTAAATCTATGGCTACTACTACTGTTTGGTTTTAGCCCCTGTACTTGTTAGAGCAGTCATTTGCTCTGTTTCTCATGAAGGCACATGGCATTTCTCATTTAGAGTGTATGGTGACAGATTGCTCCAGTCTGCATTGACGTGAAGAGTTCTTATTGCCTTTCTCTGTTCTCAAGCAGATAATGAATTGCATTATCAAGAGCCTGACTTCTGCTCTCAGACCACCATAAACACCCACACAGCAATGCTGATTAGATCCTGGTGGAATCACTCAGAGGATAGAAGATGCCATTTCTAGCTGTGTGCATCTGCCTAATCCGTTCCTCCTTAGACATGAAACGACTGGGCTCTAGAGATCAAACTTCTGGTGAAAACATCTATTGACTGCTCAGTGTTAATAGTATCATTTTCTTAGTGTCATGTAGCCAGCTGCTCTTTTATTAGTCCATGGATACAGTATATAACAATACATCTTCATATTAGACTAACTTTACCAAGTCATTAGCTCTGAAGACCCCACCTGAGAAATCCTGCCCTTCAGAATGGATGAAAATCTAGAGATGAGCGAGTAGATTCTAATGAAACTAATTCAACCTGAATTTTGTAATAAAATTTTGGTCATTTAGTTGGGGCAAATTTTGAAGAGAGAGAGAAAGAGTGAGAAAAGAAAAAACTAAGAACTTGCCCTCAAAAGACAAGGGGGCACTGCCTTCGACTGGAGAAGAAAAAGTTCAGCCTCCAGAAGTGGCAAAGCTTCTTTACTGTAAGAACTCTGAATCTGTGGAATAGACTTCCTCAGGACGTGGTCACAGCAGGAACAGTGGACAGTTTTATAAAGGGTTTAGATGAATTCTTAAAAGTTAATGCTTATGAAAACGTGTAGAAATCTGAGTCTCATTTCCTACTGGGATTCAGCACTAGGGTTCACCTTGTGCTGTGCTTGAGTCTAGGGAAGTCATCCCTATTCTACTTGTGTACAAACAGACGGCACTGGCTCCATGCAGTTCAACGCTTTGTTACCGCCTAAGTGTAAATACATGTGACACGTTTCGGCACAAGCCTTTAGTCCATATAGTCTACCTGTTGTGATGATATATAATCATATGTTGTGATATCAGAGCCTACTTGGCAACCTCCTTCATATGCCAGATTGTTAAATCATGGGAAACATATCCTTATCTGGATGCATTATATTTGTTTTCATGTTTCTCCACTGAGAAAACCAATTGGCCAGTGTTATAGGCAGATAAAGCAAACCACATATTTATATACCGTTATTTTACAGGTTTACATCATGGGTGAACATTTCTGTTCTCTGTACAGAGCAGCAATCAGGGTGGTGATAAATGAACAGGACTGGATTATAAACAGTATAAAAGCAGCATATATTAGCTCCCCCTTCCATCAAGCCTTGTCGACACACCATTAGCAGTAAGACATAATAGTTGGCACTCCTTTGTCTTTGCTCTTAAGCTGATAACTAGAAGAAGTACAGAGACTGAACATTCATGTTAATTACCATTGGAGATAGAGGATAATCAGCCAGACAGAATTGCTTACTTCCGATGGAACAAAGGATCAGACATGATAAAGTGCAATATGCCTGACCCTTACTTTCCTTATCTGTGACAGATGAGCAACATCCATACATATTAGAGTATTGTGGGTTGTGTAAGTGTTTGCAGGATTTGCAGGCATTCATGTACATATATGGCTAGTTTCAAGAGTACCTTTAAAAAACTTTTAATATGTCATAGTAAGGCTACTTTCACACTAGCGGCAGCACGGATCCGGCACCTAAAGGGTGCCGATGGATCCGTACTGCCGCTGATACATGTCTGGAGCCGGAGCAGCGCTCCGGCCCCACACATGTACACACACATGGGAACAAGACACAGACAGACATACAGACATACATACATACATACACACACACATACATACTCACATACTCCAGGGACGCCGGCAGAACGTCTTCACGCGCCTCCTGCGCGCCGTGATGACGATTCCCCACAGCGCCCTCTGCTGGGTGCAGTGGGGAAACGTCATAGCTGCGCGCAGGAGGCGCATGAAGACATGCTGCCGGCGTCCCTGGAGTATGTGAGTATGTATGTGTGTATGTATGTATGTATGTATGTATGTCTGTATGTATGTCTGTATGTATGTATCTATGTATGTAGCCGGATCCGGAATGATCCCCCATTGCAAATCAATGGAGGACAGATCCGGATTACTGGTGTGTCCACACCAAACGGATCCGTCCCCATTGACTTGCATTGGGGGTCATTCCGGATCCGTCTTGGTGCGGATACCTGGACCAGAGAGCAAACCGCAGCATGCTGCGGTTTGTTCTCCGGTCTGAAGACGGAACAGAATACTTTCAGGAGCATTCCGTTGTCTTCAGTTCAGTTTTGTCCCCATTGACAATGAATGGGGACAAAACTATAGCGTTTTTTCCGGTATTGAGCCCCTATAACGGAACTCAGTACCGGAATTTAAAAACGCTAGTGTGAAAGTAGCCTAACTGTAAGGGGTAGTGGATGTGGACTAACTGTGCCAACTAAATTGTTTGACTTTGGGCTAAACCTATGGGCACCTCCTGGCAGTTCCTTAGTATTCATCGTTTTACTCCTGTACAGGCATCTGGACTTTGCTGCAGTGAACCAACAAGGCCACTACCTCCTGGAGTAGTCCTGGAATTGATGGCAGCCGACCTACAGTGGTCAGAGACACCAGTGATATGTACTGAGGGAATATGCAAAATACATAATCTGAACACAGTCCAAGGTCAGGGCAGACTAAGTACTTGCGCATTCTAGATAGCAATTCCAAGGTCAGGGCAGGTTGAGACCGTGCAAAATCTGTAGTCAGGCAACGTAAGGTACATGGGTAGTCAGACAAGAAATTACACTTTTTATGGACACTAGAAAACCCAAAACTCAGGCAAGGAAGTGGATCCATAACACGGTAAAATATGAAGGCTGATTGGCACCTTAATTAGCACCAGGACGGGATTAACTCTCATAGTGCTGAAAGGAAGTTAATTGACAATGGTTCCAATACACATAGGGATAGAGGAGAGCTCAGAACAGCTGAACAGCTGTGGGCATGGACCGCCGGTAACAGTAACATATCAAAAGTTTTAATTGGTGAAAGTCCGAGTGCTGAGACCCCCCACTGATCACTGAAGTGAGAAGATAGTGCTCACAGCCTCACAATGAGCACTGTCTCTCCTCACTGCTGAAGATGGTCTCAATAGAAAGTTTATGAGTCCAACCTGAGGCCATCTCCAGCAGTGAGGAGAAGCACTGCTCCGTTTGAGTGCTTCTTTCTTCTTATTTTAGCAACTGGCATGGGTGTCAGCACTCGGGCATCCACATATCAAAAACTTTGATGTATCACTAAAGTAGAGGTACCCTTGAAAGCTTGCAATATAGTTCCTCCACCAAGCTTGAGTTCATGAAGGATCTACATCAGTATCAGTTTTCTAATTTAAAGTATTTTCATTATTAACAAATTATGCCATTCTTGGTCAAATTGTGCCAACATTTTTCCTTTTTTTGTCATAATTAGGAAGTGTAGAAAAAACATATTTTCAGAATGCATTTATACCATTGATACAGGGCACCCAAAGGATAGGAGATAGCCAATTCCTGTGTATTTTGTGTTCTCTAACATTTTGTGATGTACAATGTAGAGAAAAACTGTGATTTTCCACAATTAAATGTGTTTTGACCATAGTATTAATTATTCAGCAATATTTGACTATTCAGGAAAGTTTATAAAATGCATTCAATAGATTTGTTTTATTATTACATTTCTATTGCAGATGAGATTATGTATTATCATCCAGCAAAGCTCTAGATAACAAATGCTGGGTTAAATCTACTAGCTACGAACAAGGATACTAAGGAGAATCTGTATGCACATGATTGTTATTTGTATTTTTTTCCAGCTTCTGAAATTTCATAACTCGTGCACATACCATGTGAGTCGTGTTCTGCTTCAGGCATTTCTATAAGAGTATGCAGTACCCAAAGCATGAGAAAACTCATGGGAGCTGCACAGAGTGTACGCAGGAAAAGCAGAAGAAAGTAGCATGGGTTTTAGCTGCCAAGTATCACATCTCCAATGAGACAGTTATTCACTAAGGCTACTGGCACACAGGTGTGGGTGAAGCACATAAGAGCTGCACAAATTTCAGTGTGGATTTATGTGTGTTTCTGCAGCATATCTGCACCAAAACCTGCATTTTTGGTGCAGATTAGATGCAGTTTGGGCCCGAATAGATCTGATCAGATTGAAAAGTGTTTTTATTGCCGTGAAAAGCTGTGGATGGCCTTCTAGTTCTCTCTCTTTCCAAAATTCTGGTAAATAGAATAAATTACAATTCTGATTCTACAGAATGCAAATTTTTGGAAAAATTCAGATGGACTATAACTTAGCCTGTCACAGGTATAAGAGCAGATGCCCACGTCATACCCTATCAATGATCCTCAAAATTAAGGGGCTCATTTTTTTAAGACCGGTGTTTTTTACACCTTTCTTACATCTGTATGTGCTTCTGGTGGAAGCACCAAAGTTATGCGGAGGCCTCTACATAACTGTAGCGCATCCTCCAGCAGGACGGGTAACAGCTCTCTTGATACTGTAGATTTAAGCCATTTCCTATGCCAAAATTGTGCGTAGAAATTGATGAATGAGACAGGCCGGCCAACCCACCCCCTTCCCCGCCCACTTTTCTTGATCTGTCAGAAAAGTGGCGTGAGTGGGGAAAAGTCGCAGATTTTACTGCAAAATGGTGTGTGACAAATTATGTGACTGATATACACCACAGAAGTGGCTAATATCAATTCATAAATGAGCCCCTAAATTCCTAATGTATGTGCATCTGTATGAAAGCATTATTAGGAACTATTTGGCGCTATATGGAAGCATTATTTGGACACCATATGACACTGTATAGAACCATTATTGGAGTGCAGTATGATGCTATTTCTGTAGTAGATTTTGCTTCTGTTATAACTGTTGGCTTTATTTAAGACTTACTAGTTTGGACATTTCTGAACTTTTTTTTACATAAAAGGAGGGCGGCCTATGTACAATGTTTTCTCCCAGAGCCTCCACAAATTGTGATCCAGCTCTGGACTGAGTTGAGACAACTCCTTTAAAGGGAATCTATCTCCAGTGACCTCCCTATCCTGCTGTTTGTATAGACACCTAGCTGTAGTTCACCTGATTAAAAAGCTGTTTTTATTTTGATGATCCAAGGCTCCGTTCCCGAGTTATGATAGTTGTTCTTAATATGCCAGTTAGGCCTTTGGTGCAATGAGGAAGTCACCATTGCAAGCAGTTGGATAGGGAGGTCACTTGTGACAGATTATGAGACTAGGGATGTGCAAAGCAAGCTTTGGATCCTATATCCGAAGTCGCTTCGTTCAAAACTTCAGTTTAAAGATCCATCTCAGTGCAGCATTAAAATGTACGGCCTCCGACGAGGCAAAGTCAGTTATTCCTGAAGTTTTCTGAGTTCGGATCCAAGTTTTAAAATTTTTTTTTTTTTCAGTTTAAAAACCAAGTACGGAAGTTATTCACAGAAGTCTCGCAAGACTTCAGGAATAACTGACTTTGCCTTGTCAGAGATGGTACATTTTAATGCTGTACAGAGATGGATCTCTATACAGCGTTAAACCGAAGTTTTAAGCGAAGTGACTTCGGATCTAGGATCCAAAGCTGGCTGCGCTCATCACTACCTGAGACCTCTGGTCAATTCAGCTGTTGGGATTGGTGGGCTATGCATGCATTAAATGTCAGAAGCTTGTCTCTTTTTCTCATGAGGTCTATATGGGATACAGACAGGGGAGTGCTACTATAATGTGTGGTTTACAAGGACATGTACACTATAGGGCAAGGATGTCACACTCGTGGCACTACAGCTGTTGCAAAACTACAACTTCCAGCATTTCCTGATAGCTTTAGGCTGTCCGGGTATGACGGAAATGTAAGTTTTGCAATAGCTGGAGGGTGATGAGTTTGACATCCCTACTATAGCGTGTGGTCTAGTATTGTAGCACTAGCTGGCTTTACTGCTGGGGTTGTGCAGCATGCAGTCTGAGATTGCTGAAGTTGTAGTCACTGTAGCAAAGGATGTACTGGCCATAGACCCTACTGGGAAATTTTCAGGATGATGATACAGTTTCATACTCTGGAACGGGCTGCAGTATTTTGTGATGCACTGTGGTATTTGGTGCTGCTGAGGGGGTATTTTGTTGCTGGCCCCACCTACGTTTGTTGTCCCTTCCTACTTGTCAATTTGGACCCACCAAAAACATGAGCCCGCTTTAGACTTTTTTGCAGGGACACTTTAAGTAAAAATATTCTGTTGTCTATCATTTCCTGCAGGGGCATATCCCATATGTGAAGCATCACACGTTGTTTTGCCTTTAAAACACGTGAATAAAATTCACCTTTGCATCATATTTGGATACGGTCTATCATTAAATTCCCTGAAAGAGTTAGGCCCCTTTCACACGGGCGAGATTTCCGCACGGGTGCAATGCGTGATGCGAACGCATTGCACCCGCACTGAATCCTGACTCATTCATTTCAATGGGTCTTTTCACATGAGCGATGTTTTTCACGCATCAGTTCGCCGTTGCGTGAAAATCGCAGCATGTTCTATATTCTGCATTTTTCACACAGCCCTGGCCCCATTGAAGTGAATGGGTCTGCGTGAATCACTGATGGTTGCTTAAAGATGTTGTTTTTAAACATTCAGTTTTTTTATCACGTGCGTGAAAAACGCATCAAAACGCTTCGCACCCGCGCGGAAAAAACTGAACGAACGTACGCAATCGCAGTCAAAACTGACTGCGATTGCGTGCGGATTGGTGTGGATTTTCCGGAACGCATCCAGACTGAATCTGTGACGCCCGTGTGAAAGAGGCCTTACAGTACACTTTAACACCACCACTTTTAACAGTCAGCCTGACCCACTTTAGGGAGAGTCAGGACTTCTGTGGAATAGAACATCATATTGGAAATAATATAATGCAGATAATAATATTATGTCTAATCTTCAATATATATTTTACGTATATAAAGTTAAAAAGAAAAAGTAAATATAAAGTAAATTGTAAAGCCCTTTCATCATTTGTAACATGGAAATTATGGGATATTTGCATTTCGGGCAGTAAGGCATGCTGCACTCTGGAAATAAAGTGCTCAATCATGTGCAATCGATACTGTCCAATGTGATAATGCTGCCATAACAGGGAATTAAAATGGCCTCTTTATGAGTAAGTAACCCTCTGCAGAAATGTTATTAACCAGTTAAGTAATTGAAACACTTTACCTATTGCTGTGTCATGAAAATCCAGAGTCAGATGTAATAGCAAAGCGAACCTCACGAGACAAGATATGAAAGAAAATAAATGTACACAGAATCAATATTTGAACTCTGTCTTTTACTAAATAACATGAGTTGTATTTCCAAGAAAGTGTAAGTGAATTTCTAGGAAAGTGTCAGTCTGTGATTTTGTGTAACCTGTGTGACCTAGGCTCAGAAATTCCTACAATGTAATGATAGTTGTAACCAGGGGCGGATTGGGAACCTAAAGTGGCCCTACAAAAAAAAATACTTGAAAGTTGCCCCATATTGGACGGGTCTAAATTGACAGGAGGCAGGGCTACAAAAGTAGGTGGGTCAGCAATACCAGAGCGCAAAATACCACATACCACAGCACGGCAGAATACCTTGTCCCAAAAGCTGTCCCTCTGTGGTGGCCATCAATAGAGGCCATTTTCTCTCGTCATCTTCCAGTTGTCTCTGATTAAGATATGAAGCAGGGGGCTTAGGAGGTGAGATGCGGGACATAGTTGAATTCAGGAGGGCATATCGCTGGCCGGGTACATGAGTACCTGATTCTAACAGATTTAGTTACCACTGATTACAGCTTATTATGTACCAGGCCAGCGGCAGAGATGGGGCTTGGTTGGCCCCCTGGGCATCGTCCCCCCCCCCCGGGAAATTTCCCTGTAAGATCTATGGCTAATCCGCCCCTGGTTGTAACTATAACCAATCACTGACTTCATTTTTATGACCTCCTTCATGTTTTGGCTTATACTATACTAGATTTTCAGGACGATTATCAGGAACGAACATTCATACCGACACACGCTCCCGATAATCAGCCCATGTAAAGGTGCCGCAGATCAACCGATGAATGAGTAAAATGCTCACTCATTGGATGAAATATTCATTCGTGCAAAAACCTAAATCATAATTTCTCGGTAGCAGATTGTGCTGGTAGAATAGCGATCTACTGCCCAGAAACAATGAACTTGTATGAGGACAAGAGGTGGCGGTAGCTATTGCTCATCCCCATAGAGTGGAGGTGATCGTTACATGTAAAATCATACCTGTTAATACACCTTTAGTTGTGGAGAAAAGCTTTTTGTCATGATTAAAGCATACCTGCCTGCTTCAAATGAGAGTTGAAAAGTAGTATGATAAGCAGCAGGCAAAGGATATGACCTGACCCTTCATAAAGGCTATTCCCCTAAATGCTCCAACCTGATGTGTTTGGATAGTAGGCTGTACATACGATTAGTGTTAAGTGAATCAAATTCAATCAATTTGATCTGAATTTCAGGAGAAATTCAATCTGTCAAATTTTCTCGCCTTTCGTGGTAACAAATCAATTTTCCTTGAAATGGCGGTTAAAAAAAAAAAAAAACATACTCACCTCATCCATTTGCACACCTATTGCAGAAACTGCTTCTCATCTCAGGGATGACGTTACCGCGCCCGGCCAGTGTGATGACGTCAGGGTCGCGACAGACTCAAAAGTGAGAAACTGGATAAGGTGCATATTCATTTACTTTTTTTTTATTTTTACCCTGGTTAACCCCTGAAAGGTCTAAATGGTAGCCTCAGATCCAGCATCCAATGATGAACGTGGCATCTGAGGTGTTCAATGACGGGGAGGGGTGGGGTGATTGCCATTCCCCGTTATTGCACCTGCTACATACAAAGAAATGTGCTTTGCGGCAAAGTAATTTGTCACAAATCAAATTTCTCTGTGAAATTCGAAGCAGCCGAATCAAGTTTTTCCTTTCAACTTTGCTCATCTCTACATATGATCCTTTTAATATATCCCAAAAAGTATACTGACCCCATGACTTACATGAGGTGATCTCCTCCACAGTATGGGGAGGAGCGATCACTCATGGCATCACAGTTTGCTGGCAGCAGATTGTGATTAGACAGCACGATCTGCCGCCACCAAATTATGATTTTTAAACCTGCTGAAAGTTTCCAATAACCTGATGCTCATTCATCAGGTAATCAGCGGCAGTATTACACTGCCAGATCATCGTTAACGAGCATTCATATGAGCTCCTGTTAGGAATGATCTGCACAGTTATCTGACCATCTGATATAAACACTCATTGGTTAAAAAAGCATTGAAAAATAGCATAAAAAATAGTGGGAAAATGTGCAAAAATGCATTAAAAACAAAAACACGCACAGGCAGGGGCGTAGCTAAAGGCTCATGGGCCCTGGTGCAAGAGTTCAGCTTGGGCCCCCCCCTTCCCCCAGCGCTGGTGCACCTAGCATTTCTGCCGGCCAAGTCAAAAACTGAACCGCTCCCCCCCCCCCAATGCCAAATTCTCACCCTAACCTTTTCCCTCCTAACATTACATATATCACTACAGAACATACAGGGTAAGGCTACATTCACACGTTGTTTTTGCGGCCTCCGATCTGCAGATTTTGTGGCTCAGATGCGGACCCATTCACTTATATGAACACTGTGTGCTGTCCGCATCTGTATGTCCATTCCTATTTTTGTCCGTTTTGCGGACAAGGATAGGCATTGTTACAGTGGATCTGCAAAAAAAATGGATGCCATACGGAACATCATCCTTTTTTTGCGGATCCGCAATTTGCAGACTGCAAAACACAACGTTCGTGTGAATGTAGCCTAATACAGTGCCCCATACCTCGTACATCCAGTGACGTCTCCTCTGATGTAGATCTTCTCTTTCCTCATCTTCTCCTTTCAGACCAGACACCATTTTTCAGCCATTTCTCATCTCTGCAGTTAGACAGAAAAAAAATCTTAGTTTACTACTTTTCCATCATCCTCCCGTCTTCTGGACAAATCATCCTACCACCCCCAGTACTGTGCCACTAGTACCACACAAATAGTGCCCTTCAATAATTATTGGCACATAGTGTCCAAAAATAACTGCGCCCAGCAAATAGTGTCCCGTAATAGTGTAAACATAACGTGCCCCAGAAATAACTGCGCCCCCAGTGCCAGTAAAAATGCCCCCAGTGCCCCCATGTGCCAGTAAAAAAAGCCCCCAGTGCCAGTGAAAATACCCCCAGTGCTTCCGTGCCATTAAGAAATGCCCCCAAGTGCCAGTAACAAATGCCCCCAGTGCTCCCATGCCATTAAGAAATGCCCCCAAGTGCCATTGAGAAATGCCCCCAGTGCCAGTAAGAAATGCCCCCAGTGCCCCCATGTGCCAGTATCAAGTGCCCCCATGTGCCAGTAACAAGTGCCCCCATGTGCCAGTAACAAGTGCCCCCATGTGCCAGTAACAAATGCCCCCATGTGCCAGTAAAAATGGCCCCAGTGCCTGTAATAATGCCCCCAGTGCCCCAAAAAATGCCCCCAGTGCCCCCTTTTGCCAGTAAAATTGCCCCCAGTGCCAGTAAAATTGCCCCAGTGCCCCTATTTGCCGGTAAAAATGCCCCCAGTGCCCTCCATGTGCCAGTAAAAATGCCCCCATGTGCCCCCAATAGAGCTCCGGTCCAAGACTACAACAATAAAAAAAAATAAACACTTATACTTACCTCCGTGGAGCTGGCAGCGATGCGATGCAGGCCTCTTCCGGCCTGTGTCCCGCGCTGTACGTCTCAGGCCGGCATCGCGCGCCTGAGCCGGCCTCTGATAGGCTGCAGGCGGAATGGGCAGTACAGGCATCTGTATCGCCGTCCTGAGGACGGCGATACAGATGACTATGGAGATGAGCACTTCCACAATGGAAGCGCTCATCTCCCTCAGCCCCGCCGCCGCCTGCAACTATGTGCAGGGCCGCGCCGCACCTGCCTAATTGGCGGTGCAGCCCTGCAAGTGGCAAGGGGGGCCCTCGGGGCCCCCCTGGCTTAGGGGCCCGGTCGCAACTGCGACCGCTGCGACCCCTATAGCTACGCCACTGCGCACAGGTTACTGACTAAATTTTGTAGGTTGATTTTCCAAATCCATTGTGTGAACATACCCTAATTGAGCATTCCTAAGGAGAGTCTTTAGTCTTCCTCCTTTTACCGAGCACTGAAGATGCCTGTGTGTAACAAATCATATAGGCAGCTGACGGGCAGTGATAGGGCAAATACATAGTTAGGGACTAGGGTAGTGACAAGAGGCAGCTGGAAGCCTCTATATCTTGCACACAGGTGTATTCAGCACTTCAGCACAGAACTGAAGACTGAAGACAGAATCTCCCTATTAGGCTCCATTCACACGTCCTGTTTTTCTTTCCTGATTTGATCCTGATTTTTTCAGGACCCATTGAAATGAATGGATCCAGATCAGGATCAGGATCAAATCAGGAAAGAAAAACAGGACGTGTGAATGGAGCATTAGAGTTCTGCTAAGAAGACTCTTATACCCTCTACAAAATTGTTAACTCCCCTTTCCTTATACTATATTAAAAATAAGCTTAGACAGTTAAGTTGGAAGATTACAGTTCACCAATATTCCCAAGTCTTTTCCTGTGGCAGTGTTACACATTGTTTTACTATTTAGTTCCTAGAATGTGTTTCTTCATGTAAATGTATATGCCTCAATTATTATTCCGCTATCCTCCTCCATGGACGAAGTAAACATATGGTATAGTCTGGAGAAGCTGCATTAGGAACGTGTTATTCTCCTCCACTGTAGAATCAGTGGGTCATTGTACTTGAGAAAAACCATATCAGCCTTCCTCAGATGTCTACTAAATTTATTCAGTAGGGTTTAAGATTTTGAGGGGTGTAATATACAATACAGTGGCTATTACCATTACAGGGTCTAGATATTTTACATACAATTTAATAAAATGTTATTTTTTCTTAAATCTCCTTTTTTTTTCTTAAATCTCCTTGTTTGCGAGTTCCAGTGCACCCGAATGCACATATGCTGCACACACCATTGACTTCTATGAAATGAGGAGCTGAAATCCCTGGCATGCAGAAACTTCCTCGCTTATGGCTGTATGATGTCATCACTGAAATACACTGAGCAGTTTCCTAGCAGTTTACTGAGGCCTGTCGATGATTTTTTACATCAGTTTATCTTTTCAATTTACAGTGGCATTTTGTATATAAACTATATATAAATATATATATATATATATATATATATATATATATATATATATTGTAAGGGATCGCTCTCTCACAGGGGGTTGGCAGTGACAATCTTCTCAACAAACAGGGGGTTTTCAAGCTCAAACCATGCTTTATTTGTCACATAGCACATCACACTTCCAAGTTTGGCATCACTCGGCATCATGAAGTCGCAGCTTCACATCACGTGTTACATCAACACAAAACAAGAAATCCTTGCCAGGCTAGGTGCTCATTATACAGAGGTTTTCCCTAACTCACTTCTAGATCAGTGTTTACACTGCGGTATATGGCTTCATTTAGCCATGCGGTAAGACAGCTTCAATACAACCCATTGGGGTCTCTGTCCACCAGTCCTCCTGATGGTGACCATGCAATACCTTGGGGGGAAATGGTCCAGAAGTCTTCCCGACTCTGACCGTGCGACACCTCATTTCTTCAGGCGTCGCGGGGCCCCCCTACAACTCAGGCTTCTTCAGCGTTGTGCCCGCCCAGGCTGGAACCACACAGAGCCTCTGCAGGATTCTTTTTCAATTCTCCCCTTCTTTACACTCTGTGGATTGCTGTATCCCCAAGTGATTATCGCACTTGGCTTCACCTCAGGCCAGGTGAACACCTGTAGTGGACTAGGGGTGTGGACTGAGATATACACACCCACCACACATCTACCATTCACTTTATCACAATATATATATATATATATATGTATTATGCACTTATATAGCGCTGCTATATTACACAACGTTTTACAGACATTGGCATCAGTGGGGCTCACAATCTGAGTTCCCTATCAGTATGTCCTTGGAGTGTGGGAGAAAACCGGAGAACCCGGAGGAAACCCACACAAACATAAGGAGAACATACAAACTCCATAAAGATGTTTTCCTTGGTCGGATTTGAATCTAGGATCCCAGCACTTCAAGGCACCAGTGCTTACTACTGAGTGTATATGTATACAGTATATATATATATATATATATATATCATCAAAAAAATGGCAGCACACTCACAATACTCACAAAAAGTGCAAGTGCAAACTTATCAAACAATAATTAATTCATCATGTGTCATTAGTGATAAAAAAGCCATAATATACATATTTCTTAATTAACAGACAGTGACATAGTATAACACAGTGTAAAAAACTCCATATTAATTAAAAAAGTGAATTCATGTAATCCCAAATACATAATTTACCGTATTTTTCGCCCTATAAGACGCACTTTTTTCCCCCAAAAGTAGGGGGGGAAATGCGGTGCGTCTTATAGGGCGAATTCAAGTGATCGCTTCCATAAGGAAGCGCTCACTTGTACGTAGGGACCCACATCAGACCTCAGTTCAGCCCACCCAGCCACTTAAAGACCATACTTACCTGTCCTGCGCTGCTGCCGCTGCCCTCCGGTCCCGCGCTCCGCACTCCACTATCTTCCCTGCCGGCGCGCACTATAACCTGACGCTGCTGGGAGCACATTCTGCTGATCTGAGGTCTGATGGGGGCACATTCTGCTGATCTGAGGTCTGGTGGGCGCACAGTGAGATGGTATGGGGGCACAGTGGGCTGATATGGGGCCATAGTGGGCTGATCTGAGGTCTGGTGGGGGGCTGACATGGAGGGCTGATGAAGTTCTGACATGGAGTGCTGATATGGGGGTCTGATGTGATGTCCTGAAATTTATGGGCAGTCTGATAAGAGGATCTGATGAAAAATAATTTTTTCTTATTTTCCTACACTAAAACCTAGGTGCGTCTTATGGGCCGGTGCGTCTTATAGGGCGAAAAATACGGTATCTTCTTTTGCATTAATTAATAGATAATACTCCAGGTGCTCTTGATATTTCTTAATTATTATTATCACACTGGCCTGATCCATGTGGCTATCCAGGACGCTATGGCGGCACTGTCATGGAGTATACCGATGTCCGCGTTCCCCAAGTGTTACTGCGCATGTCAGAGAACATCCAGAACTATTACATGACGCTGTTGACGCTCTGTGAAGTCAGCACATGCGCAGTGCGCCCTATGTCAGTTCAATTCTCATGTTAGGTATTGGCAAGCACTCCGGGTATGTAGCGCATGCGTAGTTGAAAACCATGACCGAGGCAGCCATATTACTAGTGGTCAATCGGCAGACTCTTGCCCTTATGACCCTCAAGGTTCTCCAGTGATTTCAAAGCAGATCGGGGGAATATGGACTATACAGTGGGGGCTATAGGATGCAGACCTCTATAGAGGAATAACCATCCCAGCACCATGCCCCTACAGCCACAGCGCCATCTTATTGAAATAAACTTAAAAAATAAATAAAGAATAAAACCACAAGGGGGCATCATCTCTATCTGTTGATGCAATTCTCATCGTACATTGCTCCACAGCAGACCAGATGATACGTGCAATCGCCAAACGACCTTCATAGCCGCATGGAACCTGTCAGAGAAAAGAAAAAGGAAAAAAGAAAAATATAAATAAAGTAACAAATACCTATAATAGGATAATACTTCTATTACAGAAAAACCACTTAATACACAGGAAGATGTACAAAGGTACACCACAGAGAAAATAAGGGATCAAGACAAACGTACCTACAACCGCGCAGGTTGGGTTGTTACCCCTGCTTATCGTGTGTGAACTGTAGGCTTATGGTGAAGGGGGGTCAGTTCACACACCCGAGCACGGGTAAAACCTACTCTATTCGACACTACTTGACATGTAACTCTGACTTCGTCAGTATATTTACTGATTTGTCCATGTCAACTCTTATATGTGGGCGAAACCACGCTGGATTTGAAAACCAGATTGAATTTTCACCGGTACACCATCCGGTAAAAAAAGGTTAGACTTACCTGTTTCTAGACATTTCACTGAACAGAAGCATACTGAACATCAGTTGAGATTCATGATTATTGATCATGTACCCCTATTGCGACGAGGGGGAGATCGTACCAAGTTGCTGTTAAGCAAAGAATTACAATGGATACATAGATTGTCCACGCTGTATCCTTTAGGTCTTAATGTGGATTATAAATTGGGGATATTATTGTAGACCGGTTGCCCTGGATTTTCTCTGTGGTGTACCTTTGTACATCTTCCTGTGTATTAAGTGGTTTTTCTGTAATAGAAGTATTATCCTATATTATAGGTATTTGTTACTTTATTTATATTTTTCTTTTTTCCTTTTTCTTTTCTCTGACAGGTTCCATGCGGCTTTGAAGGTCGCTTGGCGATTGCACGTATCATCCGGTCTGCTGTAGAGCAATGTACGATGAGAATTGCATCAACAGATAGAGATGATGCCCCCTTGTGGTTTTATTCTTTATTTATTTTTTAAGTTTATTTCAATAATATTGTGCCCAGTGCAGCGAATATACTATGCAGCAGCTGGGATAGAATGGATTGCTATGGTGGTTATTGCCTGATGCCGGCGGGCGATCTCGCTGTTTAGTGAGATGGCGCTGCGGCTGTAGGGGCATGGTGCTGGGATGGTTATTCCTCTATAGAGGTCTGCCTCCTATAGCCCCCACTGTATAGTCCATATTCCCCCGATCTGCTGTGAAATCACTGGAGAACCTTGTGGGTCATAACGGCAAGAGTCTGCCGATTGACCACTAGTAATATGGCTGCCTCGGTCATGGTTTTCAACTACGCATGCGCTACATACCCGGAGTGCTTGCCAATACCTAACATGAGAATTGAACTGACATAGGGCGCACTGCGCATGCGCTGACTTCACGGAGCGTCAACAGCGCCCTGTAATAGTTCTGGATGTTCTCTGACATGCACAGTAACACTTGGGGAACGCGGACATCGGTATACTCCATGACAGTGCCGCCATAGCGTCCTGGATAGCCACATGGATCAGGCCAGTGTGATAATAATAATTAAGAAAATATCAAGAGCACCTGGAGTATTATTTATTAATTAATTAATGCAAAAGAAGCTAAATTATGTATTTGGGATTACATGAATTCACTTTTTTAATTAATATGGCGTTTTTTACACTGTGTTATACTATGTCACTGTCTGTTAATTATGAAATATGTATATTATTGCTTTTTTTTATCACTAATGACACATGATGAATTAATTATTGTTTGATAAGTTTGCACTTGCACTTTATGTATAAATACTTTGTGTGTATTCACTTACCACTGATTGAGAAAGGCTCTAGATGTGTCGCATCCCACTGCGTCAAGTGCTGCCGTGGTTTTTTGGATATATATATATATATATATATATATATATATATATATATTATATACATTACATATACAGTGTGTATAAACATATATATATATATATATATATATATATATATATAGTTCTACATGAGCTACTGTTCTGCATTTACGTCAATTTCCTTCAACATGTGGCTCTTCAGCCTTTGAAAAACTACAGGTCCCAGCATTCTCAGGCAGTCTGCAGCTTTCATTGCATGCCAGACTGTGTAGTTTCACAACAGCTAAAGAGCCATAAATTGATCACTGATTTTAATGTAGGGATTTCCATTACCTTATCTTGCATTGGCACACGCACTTTGGGCTTATTTACCACGCGGCTGCTTTGCCGCCACTGGCGTAGATTCAGCCAGGCATGTCTCTGCACAGAGATAGGAAGGAGAAGGGGGGTTGCCTCACAGCGACTGGTTGCCAGAGCAGACATGAAGGAGGGGGAAGGAGAATTCTTACATGTTGAGACAGACATTTGACTGTGAGACCAAAACATTAGCCACCGAACAGCTAATATGGCTAATGAAAAGCAATTCCAGCATAAGATAAATGTCTGATGTTAAATGAGAACAGTAGCATGCTCAGTAAAATTGTCATTTCTGGCTGGATATACAACATCACCTTTTCTACTTCACCCAGGTTCAATATCAGTGTATATACCAATTTTATCACTGAATCATATTTTGCCGAGATTGCATATAAAATGATAATAATGCAACATGTGAACACAGTCATTAAAGGTTAACTCTCTTAGGTCATGCATCTATGTTTTTAGTTAGCGTGAGTAATAGTGTCACAGCTGAAGATCTGTTAGGGGATTTTAGTAGCTTCGGTGTAGTAATGGGTTAGGAGTTAAAGGGGTTGTCTCACTTAAGCAGATGGCATTTATCATGTAGAGAAAGTTAATACTACTTACCTTACACTTACTAAGGTATTGCTATTGTACATATTGCTTCCTCCACTGTCTGGATTCATTTTTCCATCACATAATATATTGCTCATATCTAAGAGTTATGACCACCCTGTAATCCATCAGTGGTGGTTGTGCTTGCACACTATAGAAAAAAGTGCCGCCTCTCTGGTGGCTAGGACTGTTGTAGCACACATAGGTACGCATGCACAGCAGCTCCCACCCCAGCCATCTTGTATCTGCGCTGCAGCGGTGACCACAGTGCTAACAATTCCAACCTTAGTGTCCCATAATTGTAACAATCATAGTGGCGCCATAACAGTGCCAGCCACATTGGCCCCACAGCAATGCAGAAAGAAAGAACAAAAGGCAAAGTTAGACAGCACATCCCATTAAATTAAGTCAATGTGCAGATTGTGTTACTGTGGCTGAAAATACAAAGGTAAAACCAAATACAATGCAACAGCACTCTGCAATCACTGAATATACAGATTGTAAGGTTTACTAATGCTATACTGATGGTTAGAGATGAGCGAATCATCCAAAATTCGCTTTGGCGAATAATTGATGAATTTCTGACAAGATTCGTTCTTAATACGAATTTATTCGGTCGAATTTGCATGAAAAAATAATCGTTGTTTTGCTACTGCTACTGAATGACATCAGAGGATGCTCCTGTAGGCCAAGCTGGCTGCCGTGGTGGAGCTCCACTGCCCTCTTCTTCCAGATGTCGGACTTGACCGGGTTCGGGTGGTGATCACGCTGGAGAGCGCTGCAGCCACTTGTGCCTTTACCTTTCCGGATTCTCCTGCCGGGACAGCAGGGGTAAGGACTTCTGGCTGCAGTGGTTGAGGCAAGGTTGCATCCAGGGAAAAAGCCCCAGCTCCCCTGGCTGCTGCTGGCTTCATTTTCCAGGGTAGTTGATACTGGACTGGAACTTAAGCGATGAAGTCGTCAGCTGACCCAGCTGAAAGGACTGTGATGGTGGTGGTGGTGGCAGTCCAGGGATCAGAGGCTCCGGCTGTGGCTTCTCCCTGAAACGGAGGGTGCCATCTGGTGACTCCTGAAGGCAGCGCACCCGTACTTCGTCTGGTGGTTCCTCCGGCCAAACTTCAGGTGGTGATGTTGGGACCAGGGGCTTAGATAATATGGTACGATAATCAGGGATGCCATGGGGGTGTATTCCACCTGATCCCCCACTTACTGACTGTTATGGGGTTAGGGCAGGTACGGCCATTTCACTGATCTGTGGCCCACAAAGTACACCTTGCCGTTCTCGTCTTCTGCCAGGAAGCCAGAGCCTCGCTCCACAGAAAACCACAGGACAGTTCCCTTTCGCAGCTTCAGTGTAGGATCTCCTGGCCTTGGATGGTCCAATACTTGGATGACCCAGTCCTCCACTGCATTCTTGTAGTCCCATAGGGTCTGTGCGTGGGCCGTCACTGATGATGGCACAATCGGATTCTGCCGAATGGAAGGTGTTGTTGTTGTTCTCCTCCTGGGTGGCAAAGTGGACGCTCCAGCCACAGCAGCCGCACCAGCCGGCAAGGCGAATATCGACTCAGGAGTGAGACTCTTTTGCACAGTTGTGACGCTCTGATCTCTGGAGCGGGGGGTGGTTTGGGGTTACTCGTTCCCAAAGACCATCTCTCCCCACTTTGGTCGCAGTTCTTTCGCCATGCTGTTTGCTGTGGATCTTGTTCACCGCTGGCTTGAACTGGAGAGGAGGGCAGAGTAATGAGGGAGAAGTCTTCACTCCCTATACATGCAAATAGTTAGTTCCCGGTGGGGCGTATCTTCACTTTCCCGCTCTTAAGGGGGCGTATCATCATTTTCCCACTTCGGCGGGCCGGGGGCAAGAAGAATGCGTACGTAGCATACGTAGCATTCAAAATTTTAAGAACATTTACGATTAATAAGAAGCAAATCTGACAAAATCCAGATTCGCTTTGGAGTAGGAAAAATGGAGGATTCGATACGAATCTACGAAGCGTCGAATAGATTCGCTCATCTCTACTGGTATAAAATTAATATGAGGAACTTAGTAAGTATATTTTGCTTAAGATTATGTGTGCCCATCCACAATGGCAAGGTGACCTCTTTTAGCTGGGCACCTACTCTATAATGGTCAACGACAGTGCCATCCACAATGACCCATAACAGCAACATAAACAGTGATGTTCTTGTCATAGAGCTTTAGGAACATGCACCTAATGGTGCAAAGCATCTAAAAGTGTACAAGCTACAAGTACTGGCTAGGGCTAAGTGAATTACAGAGAGCTCACCCTGCTTGCTCTGGCATTGTTTTCAACTGTGATGTTAATGTGTAGGCAGTGTTAGACTGAGGTGCCTTGGGCCCACCAGTAAAATTTATTTTGGGGTCCACTGTGATGTTAACGTGTAGGCAGTGTTAGACTGAGGTGCCTTGGGCCCACCAGTAAAATTTATATATATATTCATATATTACCTGCTCACACAGCAGTAAGATGCTACCAGATGATTGAATATGGGGGTCCCTGCAGCAACTTTGAGAAGGTAGGTCCTGGGGAGAAGAGGACACTGGAAGCTTTCCTCTATACCTAGAAGTCATCTCAGCTCTGATTATGTCTATAACAATAAACTGGAGAGTTTCTTTAATAATCTATCAAGTTTTTATATGAACATAGGCTGGTTGAGGTGCTGTACATTGAATATATGTATGTGGTGCAGCAAGTCTACTGTGTTATGTGCCACTTGTGCAGGGGGTGGGAGACAAGGGGCCCACCTTGCTCAGGGGCCCACCGGGGGATTCACCTGTACCTCTGTGGGCCAGTCCAAGCCTGCGTGCAGGCATAATAGTATGATATTGTACCTGCATAGTAACACTGTAGTAGACTCAGGGTATATTGCCTGCTCTCCATAGATATACAAGGTTCCAGAATTTAGTTTTGAATGCACATGTCCACAGAACCATCACTGTAACTTATCGGAGCGTAACTGTAGGGGTTACAGAGGATGCTGTCTCATCTGGGCCCTGTAACCTAAGGGAGCCCATTGCCTTGTTAGAATACATCAATATTATAAATAGCATAGGATAGGTATGACCCTTTTATAGATTTTGTATTGGTGCCCTGGAGTTTCCAGTTATGCCACTCTTACTTATGACAGAAGAGTAAATTGACTCTACTCTAATCTCATTTGTTACAAATTTCTCAAAAGATTCTTACTTTAGCGAATCCAACATTTTTGCGATTCCGCATGTACGAATAGCTCAAAATCACAGCCACCCTTTTTTGAATGTTTTTCTAACTAAAATAAAAATAGTGCAGTGTACATACATGTTGTTGTCAGTGATATTACTAATGCTGTCTTGGCATTAAAAGCGCTTCCAAGGAGTTTCATACTGTCCCAGGAGACCAAAGAATTTCATATGTTACTTTTTAGCCCAATTGGGGCATGTTCAATTTGGGTCAAATTTAGTCAGATTGAATTGAATCTGAAGGCTAATTTGACCAAATTGGACCTGAAACCAATTTTGGAAAATTAATTCATCTCTATTATTTATATTACTGTGTATTCTTCTAAAATGCTAACATAAGAAAGAACCTAGGAATTGCTGCAGGGGGTATAATGCATGATTGTTTATTTTCCTAAGTACCCCCCTTACCTCTCATGACAGATGAATGACAGGTGGCTATTGTGTACACCTTGGCCCACAGATATCATTAAATTACACCAGTTTTCTGGCGTTAAAAAGTCGCAAACTGCATGTTTGTAACTTTTTTAACAGTTTAGCACAAACATTTTGCCATTACTCCACTGGCCTGGGATGGTGGCGAGGCCGGCAACCCTGCCATATTTATTATCTATCGCTTATTATTTATCATCTAATCAACGCCAATCAGGTGTAGCATCCAGCTGTGCATCTAGATATCACCGCCAGGCTATGCTTAATAGGTGCCTTCATTTTTAAAGTTAGTTTACATATGGAAAAATGATATGCTGTGGTCATGGACATATGATTACAGTAGGACCACTTGTCATTTAGCTTACATTTCCCAATCATATGATATGGCTAAACAATATCTCAATAAAGCAGGAGAAAATAAATGGCTGAAAGTTATCAAAAGTGTTTAGCAAGCCAAATCCATCTTGTCCAATCCAATATCAGACCTCAGGAGAGCATCTTCTAGCCTCCACAGACATTAAATTATCTATAGCCAATATCAAAATAATCCGGAATCCACCAATAAATATCTAACATTTTTATAATTATTATAGTAGGAACTTCTGTCATTGTGCTACTGTAGTGCACATCAGTAATGTAGATTCTATGAGCTTCTGGCTGCAATGGGCATCACATAATCTTTCCATAATCATTCATCTTGTGAAATTATTATAAATGATCTTCATTTGGTAAGATTTAATGACATGAACAATGCCTATAGAGTTCCTCTCCCAGGCAGAATATAACTAGAAAAAAATGCATTCGGAGGCATCGTTAATAATCCCTTTTGAGGAAGAACTAGGCAGGAAAATTACAGCGACCAATCAGAAGGCAGTCCCCGGCAGCCAATCCCATGATCTCTGCAAAGACCAATAATGGATCGTTTTTCTGTCCCAAGTCCAGTTACTCACTTAGCATTTTTAATCTATCCTGGCAAGGAAGGAGTCAATTGCCAATTAATTTAAACTACCTTTCTCTCTCCGGGAGGTGGCTCTTCAGAGCAGGTTTCCTTCCTCAACACATAGCTCATCCTGACCTGCCATCTCCAGCCTCTCTCCTCGAAATAGAAAAGCATGCAATAGAAATTCATATAGGACTCAAGTCAACAAATGGAAGAGCCGAGCCCTGAATGCTTTTGTTGTGCTCAGTAAAAGTAACCAGATGTTTCTGGAGGACACACAATAGGATGCTGGTCAGAGCTATTCTGCATTTCATTGAAAAAAGGAGTGGAACAACCCATCTGCATCTCCCTCGCTCTCTCCCTCTCTCACACACACAGTTACAAGTGGCTTCAGCGCCTGAAGACTGAGGCTGCTGCTGCTGCATTGTACACAGCATTCTTGGAATACAGAAAAGGCTCATTATTATCTAGAATGTAACTAGCCTGAACCAAGGAAAAGAAATGCATCCTCTACAAGCAAGAGACGTGAGCTGTATCTATGATTCCGGAATGGAAGTGCAAAGAACGGACCATTGTCTCTTCGAGGTCAAGCCCATACTGCAACATTGGTCAATGTTTGGGCTATAAAACTCTTGACAAGACATCCATCAGATTTTAGAAATTACGAAAACGGGACAATCAGAAGGCTCCTGGTCACAAGACATCAGAGGGCTTGAAAAAGTTGGCAATATTCATAAGGAGGAGAAGTGACTTAAGGTGTATTTCCACTCCTGGATCTTAATGATAGCTATTCTTCAGAGGAGGCACCAAGCCTGAGAAAAATCAATGGTGCAAATGTCAACTTTCTTAATCTGTAGAAGAAATTGTGTACATTTCTGATCACAGTATCTCGTCAAGAAGACCATACGGGCTCTTTTTTTTTTGGTAAACACTAGCCATGGCTGCCGCTATTGCCAGTTCTCTGATTAGGCAGAAAAGACAAGCTCGAGAAAGGGAAAAATCCAACGCATGCAAATGTGTTAGCAGCCCCAGCAAAGGCAAAGGGAACTGCGAAAAAAATAAACTCAATGTCTTCTCTCGGGTCAAATTGTTCGGCTCTAAAAAGAGGAGAAGACGACGACCAGGTTTGCCACCTTCTTATGGTTTGCCACCTTCTTCTTCATTCATCAGTCATGCTTCATCAAATATTGGATGTGTGTAGACGTGACTGAGGTTTCAGCTCATCACCTGTTTGAACATAAAACGACCTATAGGCAAAGTAGATTGGGTTAATGTAGCGGGCTTGGTGTCTGGTTTCTGATTGGAGGGTGTTGGTATATTCTAGAAAGCAGATGGATATTCTGGTGGACTTATTTTGTATCCTTATCTAGATAATATTAGAATTCTCTGCCATCCAAATTCAGTGTAAATCCATTTTATCACAATTTTTAGATTTTAACATCTTGCTCGTATAGACAGGGCGCATTTTCTGCTATATCATTCACCTACAGGGACAGCAGTTTGGAGCCTGGTCAGGTGATGTTGACATACGATAATATCCTCCTCAGGACATCCCTTACATGTTAGAAGTGGTCAGAATTACACAAATTGATATCTACTATCATTTCCAGGAGGGTATCAATCAGACCTTCCCTCCTGCTGGAAACATATTATTTAGCAATCACGGTTTTCATTTCAGCGGCTGCTTGTTACGCAGATGAGGGAATTCCCTCTACTGGTCATGTTTATTTCATAAATCACAACTGAAATTCTATTTCTCCTCTTCTGAACATGAATGAATAAACAGAATAGGCCGATGTCCATTAAAAAAAATTGCAAGATAGAGATATTGCAGATATTGAGTTTGTTATTTGCCAACATTTCTCGTAAAATATAGATGCTTTACAGGTCTACTTGTTAGTACATTCCTTTAAGTCTGCCATGGATTCATGTATAGTAAATTTGTAAGTGACACACTCAGCTTTGTTACATCTCTAGCCTATGGGTGATTTATTTTATAAGGCTGTAGGAAAATGTATTTCAAGTGAGTGAGAGTGATGTATGTGTAATTGTCCAGATTCTGAACGGACTATCCTTTGCATATGGATGTAGTATCATGATGAGAAAGTAGTTCTAATCAATGCCTTGTGTTTTCTCTCTGCTTACAGAGCCTCAACTCAAAGGTATAGTCACAAAACTCTACAGCAGGCAAGGCTACCACTTGCAGCTCCAAGCAGATGGCACGATTGATGGAACAAAGGAGGAGGAGAGCAGTTTCAGTAAGTGGCCCTTAACCTTCTTCTTCATACTAAACGTGGGTGTGCATACCTTCCTCTGACACTGGGCATGGCAGTGGGCAGTCACAGAGCTCTCTGTTATTGCAGAGGTGGGTTACGTAGAAAAGACTGGCATCCGAGCTGCAATTTCCTAAGCAACAAAAGTCTATGTGATAAATTAGAGAGAAAAGCTGAGGAGCAGGGCGAGGTTGTTGTCATCTAGGAGAGAATCAAACGTCATCTCCATGGAGATCTGGAGATGTCCTCTAGGTTGTATCACATTTCATCAAAGAACATATATTCACCCACACATACTGTCAATAATAGACTGGTTCCCATTTCACTTCTACCCAGTTACTACTTTAACCCCTTCTGCCCCTGAAGACCAAGTGCACATCCAGATCCAATGGGGTTCATGTTGACGGTTTATGTAAAGCAATCATCTCCTGCTCCTCTAAGAGTTTATTTTGTGAGTCCAGACACAGAACCGTTTTATCACTTAGTCTTCTGGAAAGTTCCATTGTCTAAGTCAAGGCGATAAATGTTATTTTTAGACTCGTAAAAGCAGATATGAAAGGCAGATGGCCCCATATTGCTGAAGTGTGAAACCATTTAGGAGAAGGGATAAACCATTAGGAATTACTTTGAGATAATATGAAGCAAAGCTGGCTCCATGCAATTTTTTTATTTTTTATGTCCACTATTGGCATTTTAATGTGCCATTCTTCTAGTGTCTATTGTTAAAGCATGAGGATTCTTTCAAGGGCTGTAATAAACTGCCCAATGTTCAGGCAGTGCAGGCACCAATGCATGATAGCACGTCCATCGGCGCTCGTTTTGCAGCAGTCTGATTACACAGGCCGATTCCAATTGAATGTCTTAATAGTGATTGCTACCACAGTCGTTCCTTCCTCATTCACTTCACTTTTTATTATTGGCAGCACATCCCTGATTACATAGAATGATGTGCCGCTGATAATCAATATCTTTCATCGGCTGCTCGATTATGCAGGTCAATTATCGGGAATGAACGTTCCTATGAACACTTGCTCCTGATAATTGGCTCGAAAAATTGTGTGGTCTGATAGGGCACTAAGGCCCCCATAAACATTAGTGTATTGTCTGTAGAACCTGAGGAGAACAGTCCAGTGTGTATCAAAAACTCATATGATGTTAGGGGAGAGAAGGTTTAGGAATATGTTTGCCTTTTTCTTTTGCTCTTCCTGAAGATACATTGCCACCACATTCCTAGTATAGTTTCTTTCTTCTCTCTCCCCATTGAACACACATACGCACATGGCTGAACCATATGTATATGTCTATGGGAGGGGAGGGTGAGAGTCGTGACAGATAGCTGACAGTTATTAAATGTTTCTTTAGATATTTATGTCCTATCTTTACCATTTGTCATCCATATCAAATTGGTGGGTTCTAACACCCGACACCCCCAAAATCAAATGTTTCAGGGAGATGTCAGCACTGGAAATTATACAGTTGGCAGTGCCAGAAGCAGAAGGCTCTGTCCATTGTGTAATGGCTGTGTCAGGGTACTGCAGCTCATCTCCTATTCCAGCAGTGACGGAGACTACACAGTGGATGGCACCTTCTGCTTCCAGATTTATATACTACATAGTAGTTTCCAGTGCTGGCTGCTGCCCTAGATGATGAGCACTGGAGGTGCCGAATGTGAGACTCCCCACCAATCTAATATTGATGACCTATCCTGGAAAATCCCTTTAACTATTCCCTACACTGGTAAACAAGGGAGTAAAGGGATTGGGTCACTGTTTTCTCTAAGCCATGCATTCTGGAAATGATAGGGTTGAAAACAGGTGAAGCTGTTAGAAGGTTGTGTTAACTATGTCCTTTCCAAAGTGCACAGCTAGAAGGAATATTAGCGGGAGAGGGTATATGTTAGATAAAAAGAATCCTCACGTGTCAATCTAAATATAAAAATAAATTCCATTTGTCATCAAGATATTGGAGTAGTTTTACCCAATCTGTCTAAATGAAAGAATGACTTTTTCACCCATATCAACCGATCATAAACTCATCACGTCAGGTAATACAGGCTAGACTCCCCCACACTATATACATACATGATCACCATTATGTTTACAATTGAGTTCACTTCTTTAAGGTGCCCATATACCTGCAATAGCTGTTGGCCAAATGCTCTCTCAGGCAACAGCTATCTCTCCTGACTCCCCCATACGCAGGCACACTTGGCTTTTCTGTGCATGCATGTGCTTTCAATGAGAGAAGAGGTGATAGCTGCTGCTAGACACCTCTGGTTTATCTCCTAGGAGAACTAAAGAATCGAGTGATAACATTCAAAGTCCTCCTTCTCCTCCCCAACATCATCTGTCAGATTAGTGTCAGGAAGTTGGGGTGGATCGGCCATAGACCTAATAGGGAAATTTCCCTGTGGGCCAATGCCTAGGAGGGCACCTAAGTCCTCCTCATCGTGGCCAGCCGGGTACAGAATGATCTGATTCTCTCTTATACCCCTGGCCAGCATCCCTCCTGAATTCAATAGCGTCAATGTACTCAGGACAGCCACACAGTTAAATACTGTGTCATAGGCAGGGGCGGTCTTGGGCACCACACATCCTATGCATTTGCATAGGGCCCCCGACGTCCAAGGGGGCCCCCACGCTCCGCTCTTGTGCTGGTGTCCAAGACCGACCGCCCAGCTGTCACGTACTGCATTTGTCCGAATGCGTACTCATTTTATAAATTAGTACGCTAATGCGTACTAATTTATAAAATGCATACACATTAGTGTACATACTAAAATATGCATATGAATTAGCGTGCAGATTTGAAAAAGCGCACGCAAATTCCACCCGAGCATGCTCTAGTCCCAGTCTTGATGTGTGGGGGGGCGTGCCATTGGGGGGGTGTCATCAGAGGGCGTGTCATGTCATTGGGGGGTGGGGGCCCCCGGACATAACTTCGCTTAGGGCCCCAGAAATGCCAAGACCGCCCCTGGTCATAGGTGCCCTTGTGGCAGTATTTAACTGTATCACTGTCCTGAGGATGGTGATACAGTTGAATTTAGGAGTGCACCTGGTCACGTGCATAAGTACCTGATGCTCCTATCTTTAATTGCTGGGCCATGATGAAGGTTCAGATGCCCCATGGGCATCGGGGACGTTTTAGACGCCTGTCTTAATAAAGCCCTAAGCTGGCGGAGGATCCGCCGAAATTATGAAGATCATCTCAAATTAATAGCTTTCTGGCTATATTAATTCTGTTTTTGGCCCTATCTTACTAATGTTTAAAAATTAACTTTTATTTACTCCAATAAAACTAATACAAGACAGAAATTCCTGTCTAAAAGTCTCTCTATGTGTTTATTACTATCAATAAAGCCTAATATTAAATAATCAAAACATTAGTGTATTTGTTTGTATAGATTTCTTATGTCGTTAATTGTCCTTTATGTTCAGACCTAGATACCTTTCTATATGTAACTGTGTTAACCTCACACAGCACCAATGGAGAAATATAATGTTGTTCTCCTTAATATTTATTTTCTATTCACAAAAAGAGGTACTAAATTATACTTTAAGTATTCATCCCATATTATTTACTCTGGTCTAATAATACTCAGTTGCCCTCATCTGCAACATTATTACAATCCTGTATTTTTTCAATTTAAAACTTTACTATATTGTTACTTTTCCCTCTCTGTTGTTACTTATGTTGCAGATGAGGGCAACTGAGTATTATTAGACCAGAGTAAATAATATGGGATGAATACGTAAAGAATAATTTAGTACCTCTTTTTGGGAATAGAAAATAAATATTAAGGAGAACAACATTATACTTCTCCATTGGTGCTAGAAAGGTATCTAGGTCTGAACATAAAGGACAATTAATGACATAAGAAATCTATACAAACAAATACACTAATGTTTTGATTTTTTTTATAGTAGGCTTTATTGATAGTAATAAATACATAGAGAGACTTTTAGACAGGAATTGCTGTCTTGTATTAGTTTTATTGGAGTAAATAAAAATTAATTTTTAAACGTTAGTAAGATAGGGACAAAAACAGAAGTCATATAGCCAGCAGGCTATTGATTGGAGATGATTTTGAAGTATTCTGGGCCAAAAGGGTCAAATTAATTGTAGAAGTTATGAAGAGACGATGGCACCATTTTCTAAGCCTATAACAGGAGTAGAAAATGATGACTGAGCTGGGCCTGCCGGCCCGCCCCCTCCCACGCCACACCCACAATTTTAGAGATGGCGTGAGGCTGGAGAAGTTGCAGATAGCAGCGCAACTAACCGCTATGCTACCATCTACGCCTGAAATATGCCTATTTTAGGCGGATTTCAGATTAGTAAATGTCCCTTATATCCTTTATTTACATCCAGGAGCGCCATCCAAGAGGTATTCTCATCAAATCCTCTAATTAAGATAGGGGCAGTGGCACCTTTGCTACCAATCCTATCTTAGAATAATCAGGTATGTCCAGCCATTCATCAGCGTTGTACTTTCTCAGAAATTACTTTAGCTTTTCCGTTAACCTCTGTTAAATTAGTTTAACCCAAGTAATTGTGCTGCACAGAACATCATTAGCAGATAAAGTTCAGGTTTGCATAATTTTCAGCAAACTTTTAAATCATTTAAGTTTCCTGAACTGTGGGTTTACTGAAAGTATAGTGGTTAAAAAAATAATAATAATAAAATATATATTTATATATACTCCCAGTATATGCATATACAGTATATATACTATACGCACAGATGGACTTGACATCAAAATGTACTATTACATGGGTTGTTACATAAAGGACATTTTTCATCTCATCTTATCCAAAGGATCACATATGTCTGATCACCAGGAGACCCATAATCACTAAACTTGGGTCTCGAGTACCCCACTCCCCATCACTGTACTACCGCAATGAGTAAGAGTTGGAGAGTTGGTCACACATGCTCCCTGCCACTCAATTCAGTGTTTCAGCAGAGTACAATAGGGGGCTTGGAACCTCTGATCTAATAACTTGTGAGGGTCCCAGTGATGAGGCCCTCAGTGATTAAATACAGGAACATGTAGGAATAATGATCATCATAAATGTGGTTTGCCACCGGTAGTGTTGTTCCATGTTTGCAGAATCAAAAAGGGCACCTGAGGCCATAAGGCTACATTCACATCAACACTAATGGTTCTCATTGGTCTTTTCCATTAAATAACAGTAAAAATGGAAAATAAAGTTTCCTTTCTTAACACCATTAAATATCACCATCAGTAACCCTCAGCTTGACTCTGTTTCATCATGTTTATGACTTTATGTTCAATGGGAGAAGTTTTTTATCCATTCAAAATGATGGAAACATGACAGAAAGAAGCCAACAAATTTTTCATTTGGATTACTGATTCGGATTTGTTTCTTTTTTTTCTAATTTTTCCATATACCGTGGAAGTAAATCTTTTCCAGCTATGAGCTGATTTAAACTAGAATATATGCTAGTTTGTGGTATAAACCTAAAGGGGTTGCCCATGGACACACCTGTTTATGGGTTGTGCCTAGTATCACATTGAAATCAAAAGTTCTGAGCTGTAATATCACACAAAAACTGTGGACAGGTGTAGTGATGTTTTGGGGAGAAAGCAGCCTTTTTTGGACACAAAATCAGGACATGCCATAGTATACCAAGCACAGCACCATGCATTATATAGTGGCTGTGCTTGGTATTACAGCTTATACCCATTCACTTACTGCACAAAGGCCTTGTGACCAATGGATGTGATGAAAAGAAAAAGAAAAAATTTTGCTGCACCTGTTGGAGGACTTTGGATTTTGGGTTCCAAGAGTCCTGACGATATGTCATCGATATGTAAGTTTCAGAAAACCTCTTTAAAAAAATGGCAAATCTCTCCAAAAACAGTGTTACTCCTGCCTACATGTGTTATGTCCATGGGGATGAGCTACAATACCCAACACAATCCATGGTGAGCAGCTGCCTTTGGAAGAAAGCAGTCATGTTTATCCTGGCCAACTTCTTTATTTCCTTCCATAGATGCTTACAAGAACCGGCATTTCTTCAACTGTTCATTGCAGAAACCCATGTATTTGCCACCAACACAATCCTATTCATATGAACGGGACAAATTTTCCGGCACAGACATTTCTGCAACAAATCTGCCACGTGTGAATACACCTTTAAAAATGAATCAACTAGTAAAATAATCGGTGGATTGTGAGATATCACCACAGTATTCACCTGGGTTGTGAGATATCAACATAGGTTAGGAATGTTTTCTATGTATGGAAAGAATATACTGGGAAAAGAATGAATGTATTATTGTCTACTACATATGGTGATATCATTATCATTAGCTCATGACGGGTGGGGGGCCCTGTTATGGATTTTGCTTTATGGCTTTAGAGCTTCACAGTACATCTCTTAAATGAGTGGGATCTCTTAGCTCATCTAAACCACTGGGCAGGCTCTGTGCACTCAGCATTTGAGTTTCCATTGGAGATAAAGAGATTTCCAATGCATATCTGCCAAGTAGAGGTCAAAAGGATGCCAGTATCTCTTCATCTCGGTGATTGTAACCCTAAGGATATAAACCTGGAGCTTTAACTGGTGTATACGTAAAATTCAGCTAATTTCAATGGGTTTAGATGACCATCTATTGTGTATGATGGCCTACCAAATCTCCCCTGATGGCTGATGTAGGAGTTCAACTACCCGATCCTTTCCTTCTCAGGAGATAGGTTGCTGTCTGACGTGTCTGGCAGTGTATTTCTCTCCTTTCCCCATTCACTACAGATGCTTCCTTGGCTGAGCCGTGCATGTATATGTGTGGGAGGATCAGCTGAGATAGTTGTCAGTCAAACGAGTATTCGGTTGACAACTACTTTAGATAGAAGTAAGTTGATGGTTAAACAGCTATAGAATAATTGAGTCGCAGGTGATTGATTGTTCAGCCGACACAGCCCCGTACATCGGCCTCTACAGTCGTCCGTACATTTTCAATGACACAAAGGACAAGCAATCTCCCTGGGAACAGTCTTGGGCTGTTGTTTCAGGGACAGATTGTTCCCGGACTAGCAACTATCGGATAATTGACTTCTTTCCAGACCCTGATAGCCTGTTATTGGTCAGCTCTTTCGTTCTTAATATCCACCTGAGGAATTATTGCTTTGGTTAAAATTGTCAGATTTGCTCAAATTTAGATTAACACCAATGCCTGCTGTTACATGTTTCATATATGTATAATGTTCATCACATACAGTGATAGCTTACAGTTAGTGTTGAGTGAAGCAAATCATTCGAAGCAGAATTTGGTCTGAAGTTTAGGAAAATTTTCGATTTGCAATAAATCCGAATTTTCTCGCGCTTCGGGGTAACAAATCAGTTTTTTCCTAAAGTATCCTGTGAGATGAGCATAGGGAGAGACATGACAAACGCTTAAGCACTAGGGATAGTGTTACTGAAAATGATTAATAGAAGAATATTTGAGAGGGAGAGTGCAGAAAAAGTGCAGGGAGGGTGTCGGGAGACTACAGGGAGTGTTCAGAGAGATGCAGGGAGACTGCAGGGAGAGTGCAGGGAGAGTGCAAGGAGACTTTATTTATTCCTACATTTACCTATTTCTACATCAGCCATACAGTAAATGTCATTCAATACCAATAAGATGGAAGCCTTTATTATTCCACTGCTAGCGTGCCAACCAATACCATCCAGTCTGCAACCCTTAGGGGGGCCAGGTCTATAACGATGACTATCCTTATCTTTTACTGGCTTTACTTATTCCAAATCATCCTACTTGGTCTCCATGTCTTAGAAAAGTCAGCAAGATGCAGAGAGGAGGATCTGGATGTTCCTGATTACATATTATCATCAATATTAGATGATGTGGAAAAGTAGGAAAGCAGATGGCAGAAGAAGTGCTCCCACCTGTAGGGAAGGAGAGCACTGGAGGTAGAGAAGTGGGTATGCCAGAGCTGATTAATATTCTGTGTTTACTATCAAATAACCTGCAGGAGATTGCGGGCCACAACAGCAATATATATTGTCCCCCAAACTAATCAGCCAAACCGAATACTAGTAACAGCCCCTGTTTAAACAATGAAAAAGGACTATACAGTGTGGTCTTCATTATTAAATGAAAGGGCTAATTGGCCGTGCGGTTCTTCACTGCAGCACCGCCACTCCGTGCGGCCGTATCCTAAGGCAAAGTGGCCTGGGTATACCCGAGTTATGGTGATTTGTGACTAATTTGTAACTAATCGAATTTCTTGGCGAACTTCGGCAAAGTTGCAGAATCTAATTTTTCTAAAACTTCACTCATCTGTACTTATAGTCCTTGAGAATACTGATCCTCTTGATGCTTAGTAAGAGGCTCCATTAAGAACATTGATGTAATGCTTGAAGATACTTAAAAGCGTCTAGATACTAACGTTTATCTATTCGATGTTTGATTTGGATTCTCTTTGCTTCTCTTTCAGCGTTGTTTAACCTCATACCAGTCGGCTTACGAGTGGTGGCTATTCAAGGTGTTCAAACTAAGCTATACCTAGCCATGAACAGTGATGGATATTTGTACACATCAGTAAGTATATTTAAGTCGAATGAATCAATTTACTAATGCAACTAATTCTAAAGCAAATGGTACATTTTGTGTTTTTGCTTTAACAAATGCATATACAGTTGAACATATGTTGAGAAGGGGGAAATTTTCTTGGCAGTACTATAGGAGCACAGTCAACATCTGGGCAAGTTAACTATGGGCTCTTTCACATTCTGAAGCTATGTTTGGTGGCACATGGAGGCCCTGCGGTTTCATTACAGATGAGCTAATTTCCTGAAATTCATTAGGTCCGATTCCTCTGAATTGGCCAAGAAATTAGATATGGGTACATGAAAGTGCTTTAAATGCCTGGAAGATCTCTCTCTCTGGAAAACTTATACCCAAGAAAATCTGAAGAAATTCTGGTTCTACCAAATCAGAATTTTTTTGTTTCAAAAATATTGGTTGAATTTAGATTCTAATGAATCCATACGCTCATCTATAGGTTCCGTATTACATAACCCTATGCCATATGATGCCCCTAGAAGCCTCCCTATGTGCCTAATATGAAATTATAGGCACATGGAGATACAGTGCGGCCATGTGCATGAGGCCTAAAACTGATTTTTCAGTATTTCGAGCAATAGAAGAATCTTCTGTATGCAGAGGTAAAAATGGTGATTTGTTTCCATCTTTAGCAGTAGACATTTATAAAACACTCAGAAATTCCACCTATACCAGTCGCTGATCTACTTACATTAAGACCTGTCATTTCGAGATATAGGGGATGCATAACAATTAACAATGAATGACGGTTTTGCAAATGATGATTGATTGGTAAGCAGCTCTGCTTTATGTAAAATGATGCACGCTGTGCGGCAGCTGTGATGATCCTTCACTACACAGCAAGCTGGATGGAGCACGTGTATGACTGCTTTCAGCCCTGGTATATGTGCAGTATTTTATAAAAGGTGCAGAGACACATTTACACTTCATTAGTATGGCTTTCCCTAACAGTCTGTATGGAATAGAAAATGTCGTTATTGGAGCCACATAAGTTAAGAAAAAGAAACATTTAGAAAATGCAAATGTGAATGAGTCTATAAAAGGCAACATGATGAGAAAGCATTATTATAAACCACAACCCATTCAAGGCTCATATTACAGATGTAGCAGAGCTGTATTACTATAATGGCTCATTGGGGCATATTTATTGATATAGTGACACTTGTTTTCAGGCTGATCGTCTTATTTTCTAGCACTTGCAAAATGCTGAGGAATGGGACTTGGTAACCAAGTAAGAAATTGTCTGATTTATTTTTAAAAATAATAGCTGCCAAAGTTCTGCATCACAATAGCTGTGCCATAGAAAACAACTTTTAAAAGAATTTTTGAATTTTTTATTTTTCATTTGGGCAGTTTTGTGCCATTGAAAATTAATTGCAAATTAAGTTAAATAGTGTCCTTCTGTAGCCCTCAGCACAGGGATTAAACTCCTATGTAGATAGGTAATCCTTTGTCAGTTTACTGCTGCTGTGATGAGATGTTATCTGATAAAGATGACCACACTTATCAGTATAATATGTGATGTATCATCCTCCTTCCCTCTGGTCACTATGAATGGTCTAACTGAGAAAGGCATAGAAAATTATGAATGAGACTGGCCTGCCGGCCGTTCACACCACGCCCACAATTTTAGACCTGTTGCGCCGCCACTTGTGCCTAAAATACACCTATTTTAGGTGTATTTAAGATTTGTAAATGTCCCCCTAAATTTTTGTAGTATACTTAGGGGCACATCTATTAGGGTCAGCATTTGAGATGCCAGGCCCTGCACTGGAGATGGATCCGCTGAAGTTGTGTAGAGGCGCCGACCTGTACATAAGTTTGGCGGATCCGCCACCACTTCTAAATATAAGACAGCTTCCTTGCTGTCTTACATTTAGACTATTTTCTACACCTAAAACAGGATTCAATGATGACATTTTTTTAGACCTGGCGCCAGCAGGCAAAAGTCGCAGATAGCGGCACAAAAGATCTTTGTGCCGCAATCTGCGCCAGAAATACACTTAATATAGGTGTATCTGTTTAATAAATGTTTAATAAATGACCCCCTTAATTTTTTTCCAGTTCTACTTACAAAACATGGTCCTATGGAAAGCAAAAATTGCTACAGTACATTTTAATAAATCACAAATGTGTACCTCATTTTTGTTGTAGGGGTAAAGTCAGCTCTGCTACAACTCTGCTATGCACACAGATCATCCTGAAATTGTCATACGTATAACATCACACAATATACAGTATAATGCAGACCTTAAGATATAAACAGTAGAATGCATGTTCAGGTTTTTTCTTGTACTAGGGATAGCTCTTCAGCTAATTTTCTAAGAGAATTTAATTTATAAAGGGGTTGTGCAGTGAAATAAAAATTATAATTTTCGATTGTTACTCACTAATTAATAATGTTGTGTTTTAAGTTTGTGTCCAACAACCTTTTCAGACCTGCGGTTAAAATACACCATCTGAAGTACAATGATTCACATGCCCCTCCCCCTTAAACGGAGCATGCCAAGCTCGGCATGTGTGCATGTGCAGTGTGCCGATCATATAACCTACTCCATTGATTGCCCTGCCTCTGTGACTAAGCTTGTGGGGCTTGGCCTAAGCTCCATAACTGCACTGCTGGTTTCAATAAAGCTGAGCTTGGCAGAACCTGTTTTATGGAAACATGCCATATTTTTCGTCCTATAAGACGCACATAATGCCCATAAGACCTAGGTTTTAGAGAAGGAAAATTAGAAAAAAAAATACCTCAACTTAGAGCCCCAATCAGACCCCCAATGTTAATCTAACCTCAGTTCTGACCCCAATGTTCATAAGAACCCCAATCAGACCTCAGATCAGAGCCCCAATGTGAATAAGATCCCCCTTTCAGACACTTAATGTGAATGAACCCCCAAGCAGACCTTAGATCAGACCCCCATGCTCAGAGCGATATTAAAGAACAAAATGAACTTACCTCTCCTGATTAGGCCACCACCACTACTTTTGATATCCATGCCTTTCTTGTTCTTCTTGCCACGCCCTGTACTGTGACCGGATGTCGCACAGCGTGACGTCACAGCCCGCCAACATCCTCATACTGTGTCGAGTCACAGCACAGCTAGTTGTCTGAGGAAGGAACCGGTGAGTACAGTGCCACCTCCACCGTTTCCCGGTCCTGATAATGGAAGCGCTCATTAGTTTTCACCCCATAAGACACAGTGTGTCTTATAGGAAGAAAAACACGGTAATAATTTTTATATATTTTTATATCACTGGGCAATCCTAAAAATATTATCATATATATTTTCATAGTACTTATGAAGCTTTGCTAAACATACATGAACTTCAGTCCCAATTACCAATGGGACACCAATACTAATTCCCACTATACATGGTGGACAATCTACCTAATTAAATTTTCCTCTCAATAAAATTTTGTAATCTAGATTAGATTCAATTCAATACAACAAAGAATATTACATGAAAGACACAACAACAGTGTTCTTCATTATATCCAGTCTATGCGCTGACTTGGTTGTTATTGCCTGGCTCCTTGTAGACCATTACACTTTGAAGGTATCCCTTTAAGTATAAAGATTGATGACATTAGTTTTACCACAGAATGATTTGTGAAGAAGCAAGAATGATCCTGCAAAATTAATCTTTATAGACCGTAATCTTTGTCCTGAAAACCAGCGACATTTAGGAGGAAGCCGGCTCAATCAATACGTGTCCTATGCTTTTCCCCATGGACTGTGACATCTTATTACAGGCTCCCATTTCACTCTTCTAACCTGTGACTTACAGCTTTAAAGCCTCATTCACACGTCCGTGTCCGTGCTAAAATCCGTGAGCAGGTGGTCAGTGAGGCATCCGTGAAGCTGTCCGTGAAGGATCCATGTTGGGTCCGTGGGTCCGTGTTTTGCCATCCGTGTTGCATCCGTGTTTCATTGACACTGAACAGCTGAAAAATAATTTTCAAAGCATCTCTTCTTAATGATCCGTGAAACATGGATGCAACACGGATGACATCCGTGAGGGATCCGTGGTTTTCACAGACTCATTGACTATAATGGGCGTGAGGGATCCTGGAACACGGATCAAGATAGGACATGCATCCGTGCTAAAAACACGTGGAGAACACGTACAGCACACATCCATGAAACACTGACGTGTGAATGAGGCTTAACTTTGTGTTGTTGTTAATCTCTTCTTACTTTTTGGATATATAGTTATTATTTTAAATCCCCCAAAATTGGATCACTTATACACTTGCAATGAATGATATTGTATTAATATTATATTATATTATATTATATTACATAATATTGGTAGACTTTTTGTATAATAATGTATAATAAAGAAAATTGTGCTTGAAAGTTACTGTTTGCTCAGTGGTAAATATTATTTTATTTTATTTTTTTTAATTAACCCCTTCCCGCATTTGGACATTACTGTACGTCCAAATCGCAAGTAATTCACTGCATTTGGACGTACAGTGACTTCCAAAATGCTTACCCGGGCTGTGACACAGAGACACCGGTGAAGCCGGCAAAGGACCAATCAGAGTGGTCCCTTGCCGACAAGCGCTCCGATTGGTTAGTCTATGCAGACTACATCCAGGCCTCTCTTGAACTCTTTTAGGGAACTTACCATCACCACCTCCTCAGGCAGAGAGTTCCATAGTCTCACTGCTCTTACCGTAAAGAATCCTCTTCTATGTTTGTGTACAAACCTTCTTTCCTCCAGACGTAGAGGATGTCCCCTCGTCACAATCACAGTCCTGGGGATAAATAGATGATTGGAGAGATCTCTGTACTGACCGCCGATATATTTATACATGGTTATTAGATCTCCCCTCAGTCGTCTTTTTTGTAAAGTGAATAACCCTAATTTTGATAATCTTTCTGGGTACTGTAGTCCACACACTGTAGAACACTGGAACGTTTATAGGAAACTAAAATGTAACTCTTTATTAGTATCTTATAAAAATTGGTAAGGGAAAAGATGTCCCTGAGTCCTGTGCATGGACTCATAGGAAGTGCATCTACCTCCCCCCAAATTGCTTATTGGTGGGGTTACTGAAGATGTCACCCCCTACAAATGATTAAAATGTCAAAATAGTCAGGTGCTCAAGTCATTTATACATTTGTAAATAGGTTAGCTGAGAGCACATTGGGTCACCACCCTATGATTCCAGCTGGAATATAGCTCCAATCGCTCACCTAGTACAAATGACTGTTTTACTTGGAGGTAACTTTTGTTACAGGCATCAGGTGAGGCGCCCTAACACCATGGACGCTCCTTCCACACAGCTCTGCCCTCCTGTTACTCCCCTAAGTGCACCTCTATAAAGGCTAAGCGCTAATCACATGCCATGGGGTTGTATATTTAATCTGCTGAATTTGTGCATCGCTCTACGCGTTTCACCATAAGCATGGACTCATCAGGAGCAGCACTATCATTCCCCAGACATACACACATGAAAGGTAGCCAGCCACTACATAACACAAGTGGCGGCTCCGGCGCTATGACGGCCGTGAGGCCGCCGCTTACCTCAGTTCCTTAAATATCAAAAGGACCTCCCCTAGGGGCGTGCCCGCACATAGGTGAGCGCATGGACTGGAGGGGGCGGTGAACTCCACCCCGACCCTCCCATCACCTGCCCCCTGTCTCAAAGCAGCCACCCCACTGTCAGTGTCAAAACACTGTGAAACAGAGGGATTGTCATCGCGGTAAGTAAGATGCTGCAGTCAGGTTTAGGAGCAAGAAAATCAAGAGGAAATTAGATATAAAGACAGTCGCAAGCCCAAGCACGATAGACCACACATGACCACTACATTATACCCATCGATATGTATAAGATGGTAAATGTACAATGCCATTCAGTTATCCAGTATATACAGTGGCTATACTAATCCCTGCACAGGCACTGCATAACGATATCAATTTGTGGCATATAGATGATCAAACAGGCGGTTGTCTGACGTCATCTACAAATAGACATAACCCATGTGAATAAGGTAATAATATCACATGTATGTCAAAAATTTGTCACATAAACTGTGAGAATGCCATAAAATGATCATAAATGAATGAGATAGAAAGAACGCCGCAAAAAGAGAGGGAGGTATCAAGAATCACAGAAAACAGGTGTATGAGATGTACTCATTGAGGCCTTGGGGACGCACTGTATGCAACCTAAATGTCCATTGTGCCTCTTTCTCTAACACCTTCTTATCGAAGTCTCCCCATCTGGGAGATCTTCTGATTACTTCGATACCTTGGAATTGGATAACATCTGCCTCGCCTGCATGCTGATTAAAAACATGGCGAGCTATCGGAGTATCCGCTTCATTCTTGATGTCATTGAGATGTTCACCCACACGTTGGCGGAACTCTCTAATGGTTTTGCCGACATATTGCTTGCCACATTTACATGTGGCAAGGTAGATCAGGCCACGAGTTTTGCAGTTGATGAAGGAGGTCACAAAATAACGTTTTTGCGTGACTGTGCTGAAAAAGATCTTACCAATTTTAATGGCCCCACATGCAACACAGTTACCACATCGGAAATTACCCTTCAGGCTATTCTGTAACCATGTAAGTCGTGTTGGAGTTTGGAAGAAACTGTGAACAAGGCTGTCCCTCAGATTACGCCCCCTTCTGTAGGTAATGGCCGGGGCATCCCCCACCAAATGCCCTACATCTGGGTCCGATTTCAGGATCCCCCAAAATTGTAGTTGTCAAAGTTTGGCGTATTTCTTAATGTGCCTCATCGAACGTAGCGATGATGCGGATCTTCTCATCCAACACTTCCCTCAATCTAGGGTCTAGAAGGGTGTCCCTGCTTGTCGCCAGTGAATGATGATATGCCTTAGTGAGGACTTCACGGGGATAGCCCCTGTACAAAAAACGAGTCTGCAAATCTCTCGCCGCCACCCGAAAATCCGGCAATCGGGAGCAATTTCTGGCGCACCCTCAGATATTGCCCCTCTGGGATACCCCTTTTCAAGGGGTCGGGTGACAGCTGTTCCATTGTAACAGACTGTTTGTGGCAGTGGGTTTGCGATATAACCGTGTACCCAGATCCCCCTGTTGATCTTTAAAAATGGTGAGATCTAGGAAAGTGATCTCTTTCTCCTGGATCTCATGGGTAAAGTGTAACCCCAGTTCATTCACATTAAGGCTGGCGACAAACTCCTGGAACTCCTCCTTAGTGCCTGACCACAAGATGAACACATCATCGATGAAGCGGAGCCACAAATTTATGTGCTCCGCCCACTTATTGGCATCCTCAGAGAAGATTACCTCCCGTTCCCACCAGCCCAGGTAAAGGTTGGCAAAAGTGGGGGCACAAGGGCTCCCCATTGCCACACCACTGAACTGGTGGTAAACACGGCCATCAAAGAGGAACACATTATGCCCCAGTATGTAATTGAGCAGTTCCAGAACAAACTCATTGTTCACCCACAAATGTGTTCCTCTTTGTCTCAAAAAGGCCCCCACAGCTCCACATCCCGTGTCATGGGGTATGGAGCTGTATAGCGCCTCAACGTCCAGACTGGCAAACAAGACACCTTCGTCCATCACAATGCCATCCAACTTTTTGATAACCTCCATTAAATCCCGTGTGTAGGAAGGGAGAGCAAGCACAAGCGGACACAAGATCTTGTCCACGTAGGTACTGATATTGTGTGTCAGGCTCCCCGTCCTGGACACAATGGGTCTACCTTTCAATGGGGTAAGTCCCTTGTGGACATTCGGTAGTGCGTAAAAGCACGGAGTTTGGGGGTGTTTAGGGAGCAAGAAACCGTATTCAGAATCATTGATGAGTTTGTTTTCTTTTGCTGTAGACAAGATCCTTCTCAGCTTGATTTGAAAGGTATCAGTGGGATTTTGGGGTAATATCCTATAACATTCCTTATCATTAAGGATATTCAGGCACATTGTTCTATACTGTTCACATCCCATGATTGTAATATTGCCCCCTTGTCGGAGGGCTTAATTACAATCGAATGGTCCCTCTCCAGAGACAACAATGCTTCCGCCTCCATTTTGGAGATATTGGACGCCCTCCATCTTTTGCCTTCAAGATCACACAGTTGATCCGTCACTACTAGAGATGAGCGAACATGCTCGTCCGAGCTTGGTGCTCGTTCGAGCATTAGGGTACTCGTAACTGCTCGATGCTCGGACGAGTATCTCGCCATGCTCAAGGAAATGGCAACTTCCGCATCGTGCTTTTTTGGCGCCTAAAAACACAGCCAATCACAAGCCAGGAGACTCTGCGTACCACCCAGCATCACGTGGGGCCCTTACATGTCGATAGCAGGGGTTGGCTGGCCTGATCAAGTGACCCTGGAATATACTACCGACTGGCCGCGGTGCTCGTCTCAGATGCTCTCTGGATATCGTTAGGGATAGAGCTGCTGCCTTTCAGGGACAGTGTTAGGGCCTGAATTTAGTTCTCAGTTAGGCAGGGATCACCCACAAAGAACCCAACAGCCCTTCTAAAGGCTAGAAGACATTTTATTTTTTATTTTTTTGTCACTTGGCTGGCTGGCACTAGTAGTGCAGCTATCGCCATATCTAACCCTGTTTTTTTTTTTTGTTCTATCTCAGTGATACAAATCCATTGCACACAGCACTGTGGAACCATTCTGTGTGTCACAGTTCAGCACTGACTCACTCCAATCCATATATACTGTCCAGGTGACACTTTCTGTACGTCACACAATACAACCAAGTCATTTGCTACCAATATCATCTACTGCTTGATCCAGAAAATTCTCTGTGTGACATTTGTCTGGGTCACAGACTAAATAGCCACCGTTAACAGGGTGTCAGTCAGTTCTACCATATTTCCTGCACGTCACATTCCCAAAAAAACAAAATATAAAAAAAAAAATTATTTCAGTTGTTTTAGCTCAGTGATACAAATCCATTTT